>OY744532.1:14333051-14338051 GCA_963556195.1 Sepiola atlantica | reverse complement strand
TTTTCATTAGAGTATTCATCAGTAAAAGCTGTTGCTTTTATGGAAATTAAGAGACAATACTTTTTCTCCACGTTATTCCAGTAACGCTCGCTGACGACAAAAAAGAAAGAGGAGTGGGAGGAGAAAGGCGTCAGAAAGTCAAATAAGGTTTTTATTTGAAGATCCGGGCAGCGGCGTCGAGAGAGAGATTTATGCAAATTAAGTTGCTTTGCATGCGTCGCATTTTTTTTAATAACAGAAGGAAAATGAACATTCGGTGAGAGATGTGGAGATCGTTCTGAACGTGGGATTGTAAAGCGAACGAAAGGAGAGAATAGTACTGGATTTTATTATGTTGGACTGAACGACGTTTTTTTCTTTCTCTCCTTGGGTTCCACCATCTTTTCAGCCTCTTCTCATTCATTTTGTGCGGTTCAAACCAATATACATGTTACCGCTTCTTTTTAGAGTGGGTGATAGAATGTCAGATTATGGGATTTTTATTACATAGCAATTTCGGTTCTCTTGAGTAATTTTCTTTATATATTCGAGTTGATTTCATGCAGCGATATTCTATTTAACTTTACCTGTTGTTGGTCAGCGTTACCTAGCTATGCTGGTTGGCTTCAACACTCTAGGATATTTTAAAATATTTCAGCTGTTTTCATCAGTGCCGTGCCTTGTAGGGTTGCAATCTTCCCTTTGATTCCAATTTCTCTTAGTCTTTTTTAAAGATTTTTCGAGACTGTTTCTAGTGTTCCTAATAATATTATTGGTATAACAATGGTCTTCTTTATGTTTCATACCACCTCAGTTCTCTAGCAAGCTCTCTGTATTTACCTATTTTTCTGTCTTTCTTGGGTATTCTTTTCCAATTTTCTCTTTCATTTCTGTTTATCTGATGGCGTCTATCTCCATAATTCCCAGATATTTATATACATCACGTTTGCTAAGTGCCTTCACCTCCTCTTGGTTGGGTAGTTCCATGCCCTCCACCGTCTCAAGTTTTCCCTTGACATCTCTAGTTGTGCACATATTTCCATTCTGAATTTCATTTGAATGTCCTGGCTTAAGATTCTGGTTGGGTTTATGAGCTTTTCTACTTCATTTTTTTTTTGCAAATAGCACTAAGTCCTCCATATACATTAGGTGGTTTATTCGTTCTTCTGTGGTTGTGAACTTGTATCTGGCATTGCATTTCCGGAGTATGTTGTTAAGTGGCATAATGGCTATGAAAAACAGTACTGGTGATAGAGAGTCTCCTTGGAAAATGCCACTTGCGTTGATGCACGAGTCGTTTACCATTGATTTCTTGCTGATTGTTTACTATGAATTCTAGTACTCTCCATGCCCTTCCAGTCGAGGTCTGGATAGTGCTATCTATCCTTAGTTTTTTTTGATCATTTCAGACTTTCCACGACCATTTTCTGATGCCCTTTTTCATCTTTCGCTCTACGTTTCAATACATTGTTGGAGTAATTCTTGCCCACCAGATACGTTGCCTGAAACAAAATACCTATGTTAAACGACAGGTAAAAAATAAGTCACTATTTTAACAAGAGCTGGGTGAGTGTGGGTGGGATTGTGACTCTTGAAAATCAGTTTGCATATATTTCGGGGAAAAATAAAATTGACCCAAACATTGTAAAAAGTGAAAATATATATAACAAAATGATATAATGCGTCGGTAAGACATCTTGTATCAGTACAAGTGTAAACGAGACATGTCTAATGTTGTGAAATTCCCATTACGAAGATTTAAAGCAACATATAATGCTAATAAACCATATATCTAGAATCCTTATTCAAATTTTGATCAAAATCCATTACACGATTTTGATTCTAAAAAATGTCTAAAATTTAACGCTTAAGCTTAACGGCCCTTAAGAAGAAATTGAAATTCAGGGAATCTTGCTTAATTGGTTTTTAATGACTATCTATAAAATTTAATGCAAATCTGAAATATTTAAATTTTCAAATAGGAGGTTGTCACCATATTATCCTTTCTAAAACCCCTTTAGCATTCTCTAAAGAATCTGAAATTTGGGGAATATTTATTAATTTATGTCTAATACCTATTGTCAAAATTTTTTTTAAATCGGAGGTATCTGAATTTTCATGAAGATCTTCCACCCTCTCTTTTTTATGAAACAAAATTAAACTAAATATTGCCCACATTACCCACCCTTATGCCTAGCAGTTAGGTTTTAAAATTCATAATAATTGGTTAATTAGTTTAGGATTGGTATGGTTTGGTTTGGTAGTTTTGTTTTACGGCATATCAACCCTTTTTGGGTTATTTAATGCCGAATCTGGTCATTATAGTAAAAGTTTTTATGCTTCAAGTTCTTTATATCTTCAAATGTTTAATCATCGTTTTTGGTTTGGTAGTTTTGTTTTACGGCATATCAACCCTTTTTGGGTTATTTAATGCCGAATCTGGTCATTATAGTAAAAGTTTTTATGCTTCAAGTTCTTTATATCTTCAAATGTTTAATCATCGTTTTTGGTTTGGTAGTTTTGTTTTACGGCATATCAACCCTTTTTGGGTTATTTAATGCCGAATCTGGTCATTATAGTAAAAGATTTATGCTTCAAGTTCTAAAAATAAAATAAAAAAAGGGAGGGAGAAAGGGAGAGGGGCTGTTGTTTTTGTTTTTGGTTTTGTAGAACATAATTAAGTTTTACAAAAAAAAAAAAAAAAAAAAAAAACGTCAATGTAGGTGAATTTCGTCTCAGGGAGCCACAGGACAGCCTGATCTGGTATCACCAGAGTTTAGGATTGAATCCGTACATAGAAATATATAAACGTATATACATACCTAAGTTTATATAAATAGAGATGCTAAGAAAGGTTGTCTGGTGAGCTTGACGTAAACTAGGGACAAATGAATGGTTGGTGAAAGTTGATCAAGCAATGTACAGAAATGCTCAAACTCGCACATTTAGTAAGAGCTTCAATGCTAAAATGGGAGTACAACAAGGTTGTATACTGTGTCCGTGGCTTTTCATTTGTCTCTTAGAAGCAATATCCAGAGAGTTTCGTACAGGTGGTCCAGAATGCTGTATGCTGATGATTTAGTACTTGCTTGTGACACAATGGAAGACCTACTTGTTAATTTAAAGAGTTGGAGAAAGGATATGGAAAGTAAAGGTCTGAGAGCGAATGTTACCAAGATCAAAAATGATGATCAGTGGTTGTAGTGTTGGAAAGCTCCTAAAAGGAAAAAAGTTACGCTGCTAACTTTGTGGAAAGGGTGTCGGTTGCAATTCAATCTTTTGTAGTATTTGTAAGCATTGGGTACACAAGAAATGCAATGGGATTGCTGGTAGGTTGAGAGGATAATCAGTGATGATTGTAGTGTTAGAAAACCCCCCAGAAAAAGTTCGTTTTACGCTCATCATCATCATATTCAGTTTAACGTCCATTTTACATGTTTGCACTAAGACCTTTGTATTTATTTGTGTCTTAGAAGCATTGTCCAGAAAAGATGCTGTAGGCTGATGATTTAGTACTTGCCTTTGAAACAATGGAAGACCTACTTGTTAAGTTAAAGATGTGGGGGAATGCTATGGAATGTAAAGGTCTGAGAGTGAATGTTACCGAGACGAAGTGATGATCAGTTGGTTGTAGTGTTGGAAAGCTCCTAAAAAGAAGAAAGTTACGCTGCTAACTTTGTGGAAAGGGTGTGGGTTGCAATTCAATCTTTTGTGGTATTTGTAAGCATTGGGTACACAAGAAATGCAATGGGAGTACTGCTAGGTTGAGAGATGGTATTCAGTTTATGTGCAAAAAGTGTAAGACAACGGAGATGGATGAGAAATCAGAGGCGGACAAAGTATATCTGGAGGGTAAAGCTATTGAGGTTGTTGAGAAGTTTTGCTACTTTGGTTATACCATTGTAGCACAGGGTGGAGCAGGTTCTAGTGTGATTGAAAGAGTTAGGAGTTTTTTTATTTTTATATTTTTGTACTAAAAAGTCACACATATCAAGGCTCAAAGGCCACTTGAGGATAAGGGTTAAGGAGTGTCAGGTAGACGGTAAGACAACACGGTGATGATTGGTAGTGATGGTGGAAGTTTGGGGCGGAATTTGATCATCCAAAAAGACGGCTCAACAAGAATTTGTTTACATTGGACTTGAAACGACTATGTTGTAGTCAGCCGGGAAGCAGCCCCGCCGTATGTGTTCTACAGACGGGTGGTTCTGGGAAAGAAACTTTGATCATGGACGTTTAGTTTTAGGCAGAGAAGAGAGAGAGAGAGAGAGAGAGAGAGAGAGAGAAAGGGGGAAATTATTGACAGTGGTTGTAGCTAGATGAGTTTTTGTTGTGAATGTTTTACAGGGGGGGATGGATTAAGTTCAGGGAATTTTTGCCATTACTAACCAGCAGAGCGTTACCACTGTCGACCAAAGAAGAGTCTATCAGGCATGTGTACGCAGTGTGATGATTCATAGAAGTGAAACCTAGCAATGAGGGTTGATGACATTTCTCTCCATGCAACACATGATATGGGAATGATACGATGGATGAGTAATGTGAGTCTTACAGACAGGCTTAGTTCTGATGACCTCAGTGGAAGATTAAATCTAAACAGCATAAGAAGATGTGTGCAGTAAAGGAGACCACGTTGAAAGAATGGATCAGAGTTCTTGGGTTAGTAGATGTAGAACAGTTAAGGTAGCAGGGTCAGTTCACAGGGAAAGACATCGGAAGAAGTGATAGGATGAGCTTGAGAGAAAGAGGAATAAATAAAGACCTGGGTAGATATAGGTTACTTTGGAAGTCAATTTCTTAAAGCCGTGCAACGTCCAGGTAACATGAGTTAGAACAAATGCATTAAAGACATTGCCAAGGCTGCCGCAAAGAAGGTTGGCTCCCTCTACCGTGCTAGTAAACTCCTCTCACCTGACATTATCCTGTATCTCTACAAAGCCACCATCCGCCCATGCATGGAGTATTGTGGCCACATCTGGGCTGGTGCATCATCTACTAGTCTCCCCGTCCTTGACAAGGTC
>OY744532.1:14313051-14328051 GCA_963556195.1 Sepiola atlantica | reverse complement strand
CTTGTGTGACGAAAGCTCATAGCCCACTCGGGAATGCTGATCACGTTGTGCTAATGATACATATCACCCTAAAAAGTCGTCCAAAAGCTGATGAACCGTTGCTCAAAACAACAAGATACTACAAGCAGGCTGATTTTGAGTCAATCAGAGATCACATCAGTGACGCCCCATGGAGGGAAACCTTCTCACTCCCTGCCGACCAGTGTGCAAACGAATTAACGGAATGGGTCAAAGCAGGCATCGAAGCCTATGTCCCCATGCGAAAATTCTTTAGCAAGCCCCACTCTCCCCAATGGTTCACCTCGGAATGTGCAGCTGCCATTTCTAAGAGGCAACAAGCATTCCGTAAATTCGGCCGCCATAAGTCAGCTACTAATAGACATACATTTATAGAGTCAAGAAATAATTGCAAGGCCGTGATAGGTGAAGCGAAGAGAAGGTATAATGAGTTAACAAAAAAACGCATCTAGTCACAGAAACTAGGTACTCGTGATTTCTGGAAAATCTACAATAGTGTAGTGAATAATGGTCAATCAACGATAACCCCACTATCAAACCACAATGATGTCGTATGCACGGCCACTGATAAGACTGAACTACTTGCCCAGCGCTTCGCTTCTAACTCTACTTTAGACTCAGATAACAACCCCTCCCCAAATTACCATTGCGGACCGAAGCCAAACTTGATAACCTGGTCATCACCCCATCCCAGGTCAGAGACATCATAAAAAACCTTGACACCTCCAAAGCTTGTGGGCCTGATCTTATACCAGTAATAGTAATAAAGAAATGCTCTGCTGAACTGGCCCCTGTCCTCTCCAAACTCTACAATAAATGTCTAGCTGAATTTTGCTTCCCCGACAGCTGGAAAATTGCCTCTGTGGTACCAGTCTATAAGAGTTCTGGAAATAGAACCGATCCTCACAACTATCGCCCAATCAGTCTGCTGCCGATCCTTGCTAAAATCTTCGAATCCTTAATCAATCTAGCGATAGTAAGGCACTTAGATAATGCTAAACTGCTATCTGACCGCCAGTATGGATTTAGACAAGCACGATCTACTGCGGATATCCTAACGGTCATCTCTTAACGCATGTATCATACACTTGACAATGCAGGGGGAGCTAGGGCAGTAGCGCTTGATATATCCTAGGCCTTTGACAAGGTATGGCATAAAGGGCTTCTTCTGAAAATACGCTCATACGGTATACCTGGGCAATTACTTAATATAATCAGATCCTTCCTAGACAAAAGAAAAATCCAGGTTGTCCTCGATGGCTGTTCATCTAAGCAACATGACATAAATGCTGGTGTACCCCCAGGGATATATCCTTGGACCTCTGTTGTTCCTGATCTATATAAACGATCTCCCTGATGACATTGAGTCTGAGATTGGTTTATTTGCTGACGACACCATGCTTTACTCTCGCCATGTTGGCAAAACCGACGCGATCATATCCGAGGCATTAGCTGAATCTTTAGAAAATGACCTCCAGGTTGTAGTGGATTGGGGTCACAAATGGTTGGTAACTTTTAATGCCTCTAAGACAAAGCTCCTTTCCTTCAATAACTACAAAGAACCTCTCCAACCACCGATTGTCATGGCTAATAACATCCTACCTGAGAGTTCATCATTCAAACTCTTCGACCTAACCTTCACAGGTAACATGAATTGGAACAAATACATCGAAGACATTGCCAAGGCTGCCGCAAAGAAGGTTGGCTCCCTCTACCGTGCTAGTAAACTCCTCTCACCTGACATTATCCTGTATCTCTACAAAGCCACCATCCGTTCATGCATGGAGTATTGTTGTCACATATGGGCTGGTGCATCATCTACTTGTCTTTCCCTCCTTGACAAGGTCCAAAAAAAGAATCGCCAACCTAATAGGTCCCTTACTGTCAACCAAGCTCCAGTCCCTGTCCCATCGCCGCAATGTAGCATCCTTATGTTTGTTTTACAAATACTTCGATGGATTATGCTCCGATGAACTGGCTACTCTGGTGCCCCCTCGACGTAAATTCACTAGACTAACTCGACAATCAACTAAATCTCATTCATTCACTGTGGAGGTCTCGAGATGTCGGAGAGCCTTCTACTCAAATAGCTTCTTTCCCCGTGTTGCTGGCCTCTGGAACTCCCTCCCTGCCCCCTGTTTCCCCGACACTACAGACATGCAGAAGTTTAAAACTAATGTAAACAGACATCTCGCTGCGCAGATCCCAATCTAGGTTGACTGCCCCCTACCACCTCTCCTCTTTTTTCTCAGTAGCCCCTTACGTCTACAGTGGCGTCCTGCCTTTTTAGGGGTGAACTATGTTTTAAAAAATAGAGGTCACCATTTAGAGGATTCATTAAAAAAACCAAATGAACTCAAAACTGTAACCCTATTGGATTGACATCCTCTATTTTATCAACAAAACAGCGTGGACACAAAACAGAAAGCAAATTCACTTCAACAGCAAAAGCTCAAACTACTTGGGCCATAAAAATCAGCTACCAGAGACAGTCTAACAAAAAGGCGCAAAAATCCAAAAATGTTGATCATTTGTGGTGTTCTTTACTACGTCCGTCAAACCACTCGTCAAACATATAAAAGCAGACCGCGCAACAAAATCTATCTCTTTCCTTTTTTATCTCTCTTTTTCAGAGAATACAACTTTCGCTACCCCTCGCCTTTTGGGCGAGGGGGTACCATCGCGTAGGCTAACTACTAAACACACCTCACACATATACACAAAGGCTTACACTCCTATCATTCTTCAACGCATACAACCACACACTGCTGACAAAGACACACACATACAAATGCCTAAACGAATTATCAACTCTCACGCATACACATTCGTATAACCACGAACAAAAGGCGGCACGCACATTCGCACACTTCAACGCATTGCTACACTACGCACATATATACACATTCATAAATCACAGGCATGAACATTGATCGTTTCTGTAACTGGACACTTGAAATGAACACTTAATGCTCTGTAATTTGTAAATATATAAATATTTTGTGTTACTTTTGAACTACGTTTTATTCTTCCTTCAACTTATGCATGCCTTATTTTTCATTCAACTGTCATACCTGTATTTCCATGTTTTATCAATTTTAAACATTTCTTTGCACAACTTAAATGTAAGCGTAGATCTTAGCATTTTCTCTAAGACACAATATCTTACTAAGCTAAGGTCCGCACTCCTACAACCCTTTGTTTAAACAAATGTAGCATTAATCTTTCATGGATCTTGTTTCCTCTCCCTTGTGTCAACCTATGTGGGAGATGTTTACGCCGCACTCTATATAGTCTACAAACGACAATTTATATTTAACACATAGATGGGGCCCCTGGCAAGTACTATCACTCCAATCATAGTGTACATGATATAGTGGTAAAAAAGGGATGACCCCACACTTGGGGCCTCACCGCCGAGTGCAGTTTTGTGTCTCAAACATTTGGTGGATTTATTTCAATCAGGGCTATTTATTATTTTGTTAAAACCAAATTACTTTCACCTACATTTCCCGTCTATAGTTGCTATATTTATTGAGAATAGTGTTCAATATTGGTGATAGATCTTATCGAAATCTAAGTTTGAATACATGGGGTAAACAGTACATGATGACAAATACACGAAAGTATAGCGCACCATATATATAGAGATGTTGGCAGCTAACTCGATATCAAGTATTGGCATCGCTTGTGCATTTAATTCAGACGTGAGCATATCGAATATTGATTTACTTCTCTCCAGGAGTTAGGCACAAGGCCAGTTTTATCTTACTCCCACAAGTAAGATGTGACCCAAGGTCGGGTCGGGAAAGTGGGGTTTAAAAATTGCCTGGGCAGCCCCGTCGGCATTCCCCGGTAGGGGCACCTCAGGCAGTAAGCAATAAACTTTCCCCTCCCAAAGAGGGGAGGCAAAGCCTGGGAAGGCGGACCTCCCAGAACTGGGACAATAATTGCAAACATGCTGACCTATACACGTTGTTGATTGGGTTCTATTTTTGTGAACTCTCTTTTGTCGTTTCAAACCTGGCACAGATTGGCGTTCTTTACCGCATAAGTTTCAGGTTGTTATCCTTTGAAGTGATAGTTCACAGGTTCTTTTTAGAGATGATTGCGACTGTAATGCTTTGCTCAGACATACTTTACTAGTCATCACAGAACCAATCAGGGAGAATCGCAACCATTTCATTTGTCATTTCTGAGGCTCCTTTCCTAACAGCTCTCTTAACTTATACATATTCAATGTGTCTTCTTTCATATTAATGCACACCAATATTGATGTCCCTCCGCCTCCATGTTGCTCTATTTAACTCACTCTGTTCCCAATTACTATCTAGGATTCAACATATAGCAAGAGAGGTCTTTAGAAAGTCATTGTATCTCAGTTTTGATTTATGAGGTGGCCTCTTTCCTTCCAAAGTTCACCATAAAAAACTGCTCATCCTACATAATGCTCACACCACCTTAAGCTATGTTTGTTTAACATGCTTTCAATGCTGCAACAACCACTCCACTGAAACACCTGGACATCACTAATATTAATTTGCCATATCACACCTAAGATTATACGAATATATTGCTGATGAAACCGTTCTAAACTTTCCATGTGTCATTTACATACCACCCAGGTTTTAGATGCATACAGAAAAGCCGAGAAAATGGCAGCGTCATAAACATTGACTTCAAGTGATATCTGTAATCCGGTAATTTAAAGCGACTTCACAATCTCAATTTCCATATCAATATCAATGTTCACTGTTCATTTTTCACTGTTCACTGTTAATTGTTCAATGTTCACTGTTCATTTTTCACTGTTCACTGTTAATTGTTCAATGTTCACTGTTCATTTTTCACTGTTCACTGTTAATTGTTCAATGTTCACTGTTCATTTTTCACTGTTCACTGTTAATTGTTCAATGTTCACTGTTCATTTTTCACTGTTCACTGTTAATTGTTCAATGTTCACTGTTCATTTTTCACTGTTCACTGTTAATTGTTCAATGTTCACTGTTCATTTTTCACTGTTCACTGTTAATTGTTCAATGTTCACTGTTCATTTTTCACTGTTCACTGTTAATTGTTCAATGTTCACTGTTCATTTTTCACTGTTCACTGTTAATTGTTCAATGTTCACTGTTCATTTTTCACTGTTCACTGTTAATTGTTCAATGTTCACTGTTCATTTTTCACTGTTCATTGTTAATTGTTCAATGTTCACTGTCCAGTCTCTGCTGTCCCTAACCCAACTGCTGTCTTCCCAATACGTACCTTCTTAAAGCAGTTTCTCTCCTCATATGCAAATGGATGACACTTAAAAAAGGTTAACCATGAACACATACTTTTTCATCTGAAATTCGAGTGCTATCCATGCGAAACGGTCCACACACTTCAAAGCTGGTAACTCTTCATTTTTTTTATTCCCTTTTTACCGTAGGCAGCATTTATTCCTTTGTATCTTACACCACAATACCCATCTGTTTTTGCACAGTCGACGCTCCAAATTATCAAAAGATTCACTTGTCTGTCTAAGACGGAAATAGATTTTTGCATCAAGCTGATATTAAAAGCTCTTTGTACTACCCAGATACTCAAATTAGTCAACCACATTCAATTGTTTGTCATACACAAATATAAATAGCTGAATTTGAGCTTTACCTGGTGCAAGTTGTTGAAAAAGAACGGTCTTTTTCAAGCTTATGGTTAGCCCTAAGGCACTACATGCTCGTTCAAAATAATCCAAAAAATGTTGCATTTTCGAGTGGGAATGTGTAAAAAGATCACAATCACCCAACTATTCTATATAAAGTTAAGACGATTTTTCCTCTGTACCTTTGTCAAGAATAGGAAAATAACCACATGAATCACAGGCTACTAAACTAACCACTATATTACGCTAATTCATTCGAGCATGTCATAGTAAATTTGTGATTATTTTCTCCAGCTAACACTAAATATTACTTTTGTCCTACCATCTTAGACTCTCCCCAAAACAAATTGATTTTTGCATATCATATAGGTGGTATCAAAAACTTTTCCTGCTAACACTTTAGTACTAACACTCTCTTCATCGACACCGGGAAGTAATAAACAACGTCACTTTAAAAAGTGACCCTTATTATTTACGATTCGTCTGCTATTAATTTACTAAATAATACAATACATTACGCACACATTTAATGGACGCTCCTTCTACTTCCGCGGATGTTCGAGAATATCGGATTACGTTATTTCTACCTATTACGTATAGTTATATTCATTCCGGTTTTTAGAGAATGCAATTAACGAACATAGTTCCTTACAGTGTTCCATTATTCACCATGGCGGCTATAATTTCTTCAGCGACTCGACTTCCGAATTAAGTCAATATACGCCAAGATATGCGAGAGACCTCCATTTTCTGAATCCTACACCTTTTATACGCATAATATCCAAAAATTGGACGAAAAAAAAATCGATTTCTTCGTATAAAAATAACCCAAAAGGTAAGACTGGATGACCCTACATTTGGTTGTCTTCTGGTGGATCGTAAAATAAAACGCATGGAAGCTTCAAGCTTCGTTTAAGTCGCCTATCTTTCTAGATGTTTTCTACTCGCTTCCATGGTCAGACGTACACCCAAGACCGAGAGGTTTAGCGTTCGATCCCAGTCGACTCACACAATTTTTTTTTGCATTGTTAAACCTTTGTCTACGAGGAAGGGGGAAAGGAAGACTATGGGCCCGTTTTTTTTTTAATTCAACGCTAGTATGTTGTAATTTGAAAAGAAATCAATATTGTGAATACTATCATTTCTTTTCGAACACACATGGTTTATTAGTGCTCTGCAAGTCTCCTTAATTGTATTTGTGTGTTTTAGTAGTGCTCAGGAAGTATACACATTTTTTTCTTTCCTCACAAAAAGAGGATTTCATACAAAGATAATGGAGGGGAAATTGGTTTTAATAGGGCTCTATATGTCTCTTTAATTTTAAAAGAGCGCATTATCATAGATAGAGCGGCTGTTTAATCAAAAAGAAAAAAAATCTGGTGAAATACTGGTACCATGGGATAAGCAGGAAGACTCCTAGAACCGCGTCGCCTTCATTCGTCCCTTTCTTCCTCCTTTTCCCCTTCTACAATTCCAAACCGACAATTATTCTAAACATTAAAATTGTCCAATGTGACCTATTTGCGTTCTGTCGGATGTTGACAAATTTTAATTCATTTTTTTTATATTTCTCCCGGGCAACGCCGGGCGACGGATCCAGCTAGTATATATAATAAAATTAAAATAATACTTTTCAATAAAAATAAGATTTGGGCCTCTTTCAGAGAACTAAATAAAACGTTGAATAATGCAATGTTCCTTCGTCGTGAGTTGAACACTATATGTTCGCTCCTTTTACAATATAAATCTTGATTCTCTCTCATTTCTCGTGGTGATTATTGGTGGCCGTAAGGTAAGATGCCGGGCTGCAGAGTCAGGGGCGACTTTCACCATCAGTAATTATCATCTCTCCTACACTGATGACTGTGAAAAGCAAGAAGCACTAGTGTCTGTATGTCAAAAAATAATTAATATTTATTTATTAATATATATATATATATATATATATATATATATATATATATATATATATATATATATATATATATATATATATACACACATATATATATATTGTTATGGTCATCTACCCTATTACGTCATTACATGGACTCTTCCCGACACTATGGATAGTGGTAATCGTGCTAAGCAGAAAGGCTCGCTATAACCAATCCAGAAGTAGTTTCTGGCTACACGTTACTTGGCCTTTTGGCTAAGATCAAAGTGTAGTATCTGTCCCGATGGATACTGCACCCCATACTGGTGTTGTCTTGGCCTTCGGGTCTTGATTTACGCCGGTCAATGGGTCTGTCCTGTGCAGTTCTAGGGGGTCCACCTTTGCCTCCCCTCTTTGGGGAGGAGTAAGTTTATTGCTTACTGCCTGGGGCATCCCAACCGGGGAATGCCAACGGGGCTGCCCAGGCAATTTTTAAACCCCTCTTTCCCGACCCGACCGTGGGTCACATCTTACTTGTGGGAGTAAGATAAAAACTGGCCTTGTGCCTAACTCCTGGAGAGGAGTAAATCAATACACGTTACTTCCTCCTCCATACTTTCTGTAAATACATACTCTTCTTAACAACCTATTTGTTCTCTTATTTCTTTTTGACCCTTTAAGGCCGCAACACACAGACACACACACACACGTACACATACACACGTACATACACACACACTTATATACATGGAAATACAGAAGGTGAAAGAACAGATTAAAGTTATAGTTGTGATTGTTCAGCGATACATAAATATAAGGAAGCTGTAAGGTATGGTTATGGATTTATTCCAATCGTCATTGGAATGCAATTATAATAAATATATATGTTCTGAAGCTTGTAATACCACTTTATTCAGCTGGTAATTTGGAACACTTTTGTATAATATGAAGAATATATACATAAATGTATATTTCTGTAAGAACCCATAAATACACACACACACACATACACACACATACACACACACACACATACACACACATTATACGCTGATTTTTTGCTATTGTTTTTTTTATTAATATCGAGGGTTCGACTCTGCCCGGTAAGTCATGCTGATGACGGCTTATAGCCATATCTACCTTTTGTGCACGCAAAAATTAATTTGTAAATTAATTATAAAAATCTGTATTCAATAAATTGGTTTATAAATTAATTAATTACAATACATTTCTCTCTCTCTCTCACTATATATATATATATATATATATATATATATATATATATATATATATATATATATACACATACATATATATATATATATATATATATATAAATGAAAAAGGAAAAATCAAAATTATTTATATATTCATCAACGTTTCGTCTTTATTTCAAGACTTCCTTAAGATGATTGATGTGAAGACATAACATACAAGTACAATATTTGAATATATTTGATGCGTTTGTGACGTCAAAAGCAGGTATTTCTTTTTTCGAACAAACCATAGCCGTTGGAATTCAAAATGTGTGATGCGCTTATGAAATGGAATGAATGTTTTTCTTTCTTTTGTTTTTCGGAGGAAACATAGTCGCTAGAATTTAAAATAGTGTGGTGCGATTATGACGTGAAAGAATACTTTTGTTCTTTTTTCGAACGAACTATAGCTGTTAAAATTAAAAACGTTTGCTGTGCTTATGGAATAAAATAGTCGTTTTCTTTTATTATTATTATTATTATTATTATTATTATTATTATTATTATTATTATTATTATTATTATTATTATTATTATTATTATTATTATTAACGATAGTATGTGCAAAGTTTTATTGGGAATGTGGTGTAAAATAGTTTAAATTCAAGTTCTGTTCGGTTAGTACAGGGTGGGCCAAAATAAGGGTCCTATCTTTAAATTTGAATAACTTGAATTTGAATAACTTCCACAAAATAAAAGTTAAACTCACCAAACATTATGTGTGTGTAGACTGACCCTTCCGAGATTTTTTGAAATAAACAAAACAAATTTTAGCCGAAAAACACTTCTTAAAACTTACAAAAACTAAAGTATTGTTTTTTACACTGTTTTGAGTTTTTTAAGCAAAAATAATGTTTTCTAAATGAGGGTACGTTCCTTAGGGCTAATACGGCCCATGCTTGCTTCGGAAGGGGTCCTTTACTTATTCTAAAAAAAATATTTAAAAAATCAATAAATAAAAAAGTTATGAATTTTTAAAAATAGGACCCTTATTTTTGCCCACCCTGTATAAGTTCGCTGATTAAAGATAAATTGTAAAATCCGTTAAAGTTTTTAATTGTGTCATAGTTTATGAATGCTGATTCAAGGAGTCTTCGCCGAGATTTATTTTAAATGAATTTAATGAGTCTAGTTTGTTTAAAGTTAAAAGAGTGATGATGCTCTAATATATGAGAGAATAATTAATTCAGGGAATTGTTATTTTTATATCTCTTTTATGTTTATTACGCCTTTTCTTTAGTTCCTGTTGAGTTTCACCAACGTATATCTGATGAATATGGATATATATATATATATTACATGCATATTTCATGTTAAACGTAAAGAAAAAAGCCCTACAAATATTTTCCATAAACAATAATCAAAAATCATATAAACCGGACACTTTCTTATATATACATCTTCTTTAACCTACCCACGCCAATAATACAATAGTTTGCAAACTCTAAATAAACTAGGAATTCCAACAATACAAACTACATGACAAACTATGAAACAAACATTACAAACAACAAAAGATTCTCGAAATAAACCCACATCTAATGTCGGTATATATAGTGTCCCATGCAATATCAGAATTATATTAAGCTCAACTGCTGAATTAACCACTTCATATTCAAACATGGTTACATAATTTCGAATCTTACATTTTAAAAAATAAATTTTATATTTTCCTAATAATCCTAAACTTAACATATTTAATTATTTTAATATGACTTAGGGTTTGTTTTTGTTGTTTTAAGGCAGGGGCGGGCAACCTTTTCAGAGTGAGGGCCAGATGAGACTTTTGGAAGGAGATCGCGGGCCGGAGTGAAAAACGAAATCTCAGAATTACTATATTTTGTTTACATGACTAAATTGTACAAAAATTGCATTGAACACTCTACAAATCTGATATTTTTTCTCAAGAGATTTCTGTATGTGATGTTAAAAAAGGCGCCGACGAAGAGCCATTTTGAAATCATAAAAAAATAATGATGGGGACGTAGCAAGTTGATCCAGCATTCGTTTTGACACACCTCACATAGGTTCTTTGTTTCATGCCCTTTCCTCGTCTCTCGTTTCCTCTTTGCCTCTTTCTTTCTCTTTTTCTATTTTCATCTCAGGCCAAGGATTTGAAATTAATAGTTAAAGAAAAATGAAATATACATGCATCATAGCTCGCTGATATTTATACATTTTTATCCCACTGTAAATCTTAATTGAAACCTACTTTTACGTCTATGTCACAAAATGATATGAGTTTTACTGGGAGGTCCGCGGGCCGGATTGCAATAATAAAGCATAGCAGGGTGGCGGGCCGGACGCTAAGCCTTCGCGGGCCGGATGTGGCCCGCGGGCTGGAGGTTGCCCGCCCCTGTTTTAAGGCATACATTTTTAAATCATAATTTTCTAAAGATTGAATTTAATACGATTTTTGAATACTTTGATTCCATTCTAGTATATCTTTTTTTTTTCAAATGTTCTATTTACGATTACTTGAAGTATATCTTAATTAATAATTTAATTCCTGAACATTTTATATAACAATCTTTATTTTAAAAGGGTTCAAATATCTTTCTCTCTTATTCTTTATATTTGAATTTCAAGCGTCCCTACCTTTATTGTTTTCAGTTATTCCTTTACGTATTTTATGTTTTTATTATTATTTTTTATGTACATTTACATATTTTGTAAATTTTAGTTTCATTACGCTAAAAAATCAACCTATATATAAATAGCGTTCTTTTGAAGCGACTGTTAAAAATTTGCTTTGAATTGTCTAATATTTAAAAAAAAATACTTTTAGATTAAAACTATTTTTTTTTTAAATTTAAACTTTGGCGTCTGTTCTGCTTTTCTTCTTTTCTTTCTCCTTTTTTTTTGATTTTTGTTTATTGTTCTTTGTCTTTCTTTTTTCCTTTTTTTCTATTTTCTCTTCTTTTTCTTTTTGGTTTCTGTTTTTGTCTCCTTATACGCAACTCATCTGGTGAATTAACAACACCATATTTAATTCATATGATTAGGAAGTTTCACTCGTGGCATGATGATTCTACATATATACAATTTTTTATAGACTTTTGAATCGTTCCTAAATTTTATTTGAATACATTACCCGTTACCATATAATACAATGTTCTAATGCACTGATACATTCACTACTACAATGACTTTCTGCTCATTTTGGAACATCATTGGACTATTTTTGCTTTAAGCATAACTTAAAATTGTGTTCTATATTTTTCGAATTCATACTTACCAATGATTAGCAAATTACTGCCTTTTTTTGCTTTTGAAGGTAAGAGTAAATTTTTTGAAAATCCATAGATTAAAGGTGATTCTCATATTTTATTTTATTCCTCGTTTAAACACCCGATGATTATAATAAACTTGTAAAATATGTAAGTTTACTGTTGTTTAATTATTTAAATATTTAATATATATATATATATATATATATATATATATATATATATATATATATATATATAGAGAGAGAGAGAGAGAGAGAGAGACAGAGAGAGAGAGAGAGCTTGAAGCATTGCTGGGTATTTTGTCAGATTCTCTGCATAGTCGGGGAATTCTTCTGGTATTGATTATTTTTGACAAAGGGAAGTTTCTTTTCCCGAAATATTAAATAATGATTTTTTAATCATCCAGACATCACACAAACAGCTAACAACACTCTTGCTGTTATGTAAGATTTTAGGAAAAATAAATAGTAAGTCATATTTCGTATTCGATTTATTGTTTTTGTTCCTTACAACTTGCATCTTATCCGGAATTTGCATTGCCCACAGCCTTTAAAAACACACTACTACTACTAATATATATATATATATATATATATATATATATATATATATATATATATATATATATATGAAATTAAAAATGGAAAAGCGGAAGACCTTTTCGCTCAACGTTTCGCCCGAATTTCACGTGGGCTTTGTCAAGAGCGGACGAAGAATACAAAAATGACAAAAGACGAGAAAGTCTGTAAATTATGGGGAATATATATAGTGGTTGGGTTCATGTTGAGATAAAGAAAAAAAATAAAATAAAATAAATAAATAAGTAAATAAAAAAAATAAAAAATAGAAATAAATATATATATATATGCACATAAATATTTATTTCTATTTTTCTTTTTATATTTACTTATTTATTTATTTATTTTTATTTATTTATTTTTTTTTTTTTTTGCATACCCTTTATCTCAACATGAACCCAACCACTATATATATTCCCCATAATTTACAGACTTTCTCGTCTTTTGTCATTTTTGTATTCTTCGTCCGCTCTTGGCAAAGCCCACGTGAAATTCGGGCGAAACGTTCAGCGAAAAGGTCTTCCGCTTTTCCATTTTTAATTTCATACCGTCGGATTATTTTTATCCTTTCATATACTCATATATATATATATATATATATATATATATATATATATATATATATATATATATATATATATATATATATATATATATATATATATATATGTATGACAAATAATAGGATAACATAAGTTTAGCGAAATGAATTAAAAAGGAAAAGCGGGAGACCTAAAACTTAACGTTTCGCCCAGCTGTTGCGTTGGCTTTATCAGGAGGCAAACAGCTAAAAGTGAATAAAAAACGAGAAGATTTGTAATTTTGGAGAATATATATAGTGATAGGGGATAATAAATTTACATTTATGTAGAGAGGGAACATATAAATACGTACATACATATATATAAAATTTAAAAAATGTAAATATATATATATATATATATATATATATAAATATATATATATAATAAAAATAATTAAAATAAAACAAAATATATATAAAAAATAAACTAAAATAAAGGAAACCAAAAAATGAAAAACATGTATGCGTATATATATGTACTGGAAATATATATACAAAATAAACATAGATGTCGTATTAGCAAAAGGAAAGGGGGAGATAAGAGGAAAACAGAAAAAAAATGGAATTCAAAGGACACGATTATATATAGTCGATAAAACGTGATTTATTAAACAGTTTAAATGTTTCCGGATTGTTTTAAACTTTCGAGGCGAAATAAACTAAAATCATTTTCCCACTAATTCCAAAATATTGAAATAGCTATTTCAGAAGAAAGGGAAATGCATTGCTTTTAGTAATTGACGCTATTGCATTTTTGCGTAAAGTAAACAATGTATTAATATTAAGTAATAGATTTGCCTACAAAGAAATAAAATAGAAAAAAAAAATTCCGAGATCAAAAAAGGGACCTTAAGATTTTGAGTGTATGTACGGCAGGATGCTTATATTGTTACTCCGCCCATTATTGAAAAATGCGACCATTTTGATAGTATTCTGTATTTTGTATAATTGAAAAAAAAAACGACTTCAATACATTAGGTTATTATGTATTTGGAATATGATTTGAAAATAATTTATATCTTTAATAACCAGATACACCTCCGGGGACTTGGGCGAATGGTAAACACCTCTGTCCATGTTCTCCCTCTCCCCGTGAAAGAGTTATAGGCCAGTGTGAGCGTTCTCACCTTTCAGTCAGAAACCACCAGCCATAACTACACGTCTGATGACTCTCGTCCTGACGAGTAGAAGTAAATCATAACGTGAAATGACTGGAATGTTGGCTTCAGTAATTTCTTTCTAACTTATATATATATATATATATATATATATATATATATATATATATATATATATATATATATATATATATATATATATGTGGGGGTCGTCATACCTTTTTTTGGTGATAACTTCCTCCACAAATAAAAATAAAAATAAGAAGATTTACATGCAAAATCAACGGAAGTTTATTTACTGAAATAAACTATTAACAAATAGAATATATTTCTTTTGTAATGAGTTCATGAGTCCTTTCTTTAGTTTCAGGGTAAGTAAAAAGAAGAATGTCTTTTCTTTTGTTGCAATGTTCATTTGTTATAAAATATTAAAAGAGGCAATAGGTAATGTTCGCCTTTGAAATTGTATGAAGCGCGCGAAAGGGTGAAATGGAAGAGTGATAGTAAGATGCGTGTAACCTCCGGATGAAAAGTCAGTTGAAAGAGAAAGTTTGATGTTTGTGTGTGCTTAAATACTATTTGGATAGGATCCAGCGAGCTTAAGGAGAAAAGTTTAGAAAAATATTTCTTTGGAGAAATCTCATTGGACAGAAATATCACGTGGTGTGCTCTCAACTACGTCCGCTCGTTTTGA
>OY744532.1:14305551-14308051 GCA_963556195.1 Sepiola atlantica | reverse complement strand
TGTATATCTATAAAATAAATTAAATCGAAGATAATTCTCATTACATAATTTACGTCATTAATATTGTGGGTATCTATTTACTTTATCTGAATACGAAACTAAGTGCGGAGTTAATACAAATATGTATTCCATTTGACTAAGATTATTTATTTATTGCCTACTATTTAAATTGATTAAAATGCCATAATAGTTCCTATTAAAAATAAAATACATTTTCTAACCTTTAGATATAATTCCTCATATAATTTGCGCTATTCACAATAGAGGTATGGATTGAACATATAACTATACTAAACTTACGAAAGTCAGCTAAAGTTGTTTTAGTATTTATATTTAAAAATGAAATTATTGTAGATATGCTCCCTATCGGATTCCGTTACTTACTAATGGGTAACATCTAAACGTTGGTTGAATATTTGTTAATAAATAATATGTATTTTATTACTTAAAAAACTACGTGAACTCAAAATCAAAACAAATGCCCACCAAGTGATATACGCGTTAAAGGGGAACAACTCCATCTTGACAAAATACGCTATTATTTCTCCTTATCAAAAAATTGCAGCGATTTGCACAGGAAAAAATTAATGACAGCCATACACGAATTCTTTAACTGCATGCATATTGCATTTTGGTTCCCTAGGTTATTGCGAACATCTAAGCTTCTCATTCTAATTATGCTATAATCGATATTACGTGTAGATAAGTATTTGTTTACTGTATTCATAATTATCGCCTCGCATTATTTTTTCCTATTTTTGTTGTAGTCTTATTTTCAATTTTATGTTAGATGATCTAAGTAAAGAAATTACACAAGGCCAATAATGTGAGGTCAACTATTGTTGCATTTTGTTACTATTAGGGAAATGATTTGAGCTATATTTAGTGATGATATCTAGCTGGTTCATAAGTTTGGAAAAATAAAGATCCAACCCAGCCTTACTTACACTACTGGATCTCAATCACTCTAAATCAGTCTTATTAATTTATTATTAATAATTATTAATTAGTCTTATTTTCAGTTTTATGGTAAATAATCTAAGTAAAAAAAATTACACAAGGCCAATAATGTGAGGTCAACTATTGTTGCATTTTGTTACTATTAGGGAAATGATTTGGGCTATATTTAGTAAGAATATCTAGATCAGGGGCAGGCAACCTTTTCAGAGTGAGGGCCAGATGAGACTTTTGGAAGGAGATCGCGGGCCGAAGTGAAAAACGAAATCTCAGAATTACTATATTTTGTTTACATGAATAAATTGTACAAAAATTGCATTGAACACTCCACAAATCTGATATTTTTTCTCAGGAGACTTCTGTATGTGATGTTATAAAAGGCGCCGACGAAGAGCCATTTTGGAATCATAAAAAATAATGACGTGGGAAGTAGCAAGTTGATCCAGCATTCGTTTTGACACACCTCACATAAGTTCTCTGTTGTAAGTCCTTTACTCCTCTCTCGTTTCCTCTTTGCCTCTCTCTTTCTCCTTTTCTATTTTTATCTCAGGCCAAAGATTTGAAATTAATAATTAAAGAAAAATGAAATATACATGCATCATCGCTCGCTGATATTCATACATTTTTATCCCACTGTAAATCTTAATTGAAACCTACTTTTACGTCTATGTCACAAAATGATATGAGTTTTACTGGAAGGTCCGCGGGTCGGATTGCAATAATAAAGCATAACAGGGTGGCGGGCCGGACGCTAAGCCTTCGCGGGCCGGATGTGGCCCGCGGGCCGGAGGTTGCCTGCCCCTGATCTAGATGGTTCATAAGTTGGAAAAATAGTTTGGAATAAAGATCCACCCCAGCTCTACTTACACCACTGGACCTCAGTCACTCTAAATCAGTCTACTATTATGTATTCATAGATAGGATTAAATTGGTTAGTGTTGTATCATACTTTATAAATTACCGAACTGGGAGAGAATATCCTCCTTCCTAATGTTACCCCCAGAAATATATTGGTTGGGGGTTTTATATATTATTCTTAGTTTAAAAGTTACAAATTAGTTTTTATCCCATTGATCTTTACAGAGTAATCCCATCCTACCCCTACCTTAATAATCTCAATACGGCAAAAGCACGTATATATCTATATTAAAGTGAATTTTATTTATAGCTTCATACCTTCCTATATACATGCAACATTTAAATAGCGTTCATATTAGACGCTAGCTGTTTCCTTGTTCCTAATACAATCCCTTATATTTCCTCAGTTATCTTAATTGCCGGCTATATCCTATTCCATTTCTGCTACAGACTAACCTCGGACGCCCCCTCCTATCTTACTTACCCCTCCGTCCATTTCATGCACATAGGATTAATTTAACCTATGCCATTGCCCCTATTGATGCAATATATGATCTCATCCATATTTAGTATCTCATGGTCCCAGATATTCTTGTTAATTATCTAATCTTAGGTTTTCAGTTTATTTTTCCGACCTTATTGTTATATGGTAAAAATAACAATAAATAAAGAAGAACCCGAAGAG
>OY744532.1:14233051-14300551 GCA_963556195.1 Sepiola atlantica | reverse complement strand
ACTCACAAAAAAAGTATCAGTCGACTATGACACTATTGTGTGAAAGGATCAAAATAAAAGTTTAATAAAAGACATGAAAATCAACAAAAAAATATTTAACCGTTCTTTATAGAATTATTCTAGTCAACATAATGACTGAAAGTTAAAAAAACATGTGTAAGTCACACACACATACTCACAAAAAAAGTATCAGTCGACTATGACACTATTGTGTGAAAGGATCAAAATAAAAGTTTAATAAAAGACATGAAAATCAACAAAAAAATATTTAACCGTTCTTTATAGAATTATTCTAGTCAACATAATGACTGAAAGTTAAAAAAACATGTGTAAGTCACACACACATACTCACAAAAAAAGTATCAGTCGACTATGACACTATTGTGTGAAAGGATCAAAATAAAAGTTTAATAAAAGACATGAAAATCAACAAAAAAATATTTAACCGTTCTTTATAGAATTATTCTAGTAAACATAATGACTGAAAGTTACAAAAACATGTGTAAGTCACACACACATACTCACAAAAAAAGTATCAGTCGACTATGACACTATTGTGTGAAAGGATCAAAATAAAAGTTTAATAAAAGACATG
This sequence comes from Sepiola atlantica, assembly GCA_963556195.1. Lineage (NCBI taxonomy): Eukaryota > Metazoa > Mollusca > Cephalopoda > Sepiida > Sepiolidae > Sepiola > Sepiola atlantica. The sequence goes on along the minus strand of OY744532.1, from coordinate 14,299,956 downwards.
AAAATCAACAAAAAAATATTTAACCGTTCTTTATAGAATTATTCTAGTCAACATAATGACTGAAAGTTAAAAAAACATGTGTAAGTCACACACACATACTCACAAAAAAAGTATCAGTCGACTATGACACTATTGTGTGAAAGGATCAAAATAAAAGTTTAATAAAAGACATGAAAATCAACAAAAAAATATTTAACCGTTCTTTATAGAATTATTCTAGTAAACATAATGACTGAAAGTTACAAAAACATGTGTAAGTCACACACACATACTCACAAAAAAAGTATCAGTCGACTATGACACTATTGTGTGAAAGGATCAAAATAAAAGTTTAATAAAAGACATGAAAATCAACAAAAAAATATTTAACCGTTCTTTATAGAATTATTCTAGTCAACATATGGACTGAAAGTTAAAAAAACATGTGTAAGTCACACACACATACTCACAAAAAAAGTATCAGTCGACTATGACACTATTGTGTGAAAGGATCAAAATAAAAGTTTAATAAAAGACATGAAAATCAACAAAAAAATATTTAACCGTTCTTTATAGAATTATTCTAGTAAACATAATGACTGAAAGTTACAAAAACATGTGTAAGTCACACACACATACTCACAAAAAAAGTATCAGTCGACTATGACACTATTGTGTGAAAGGATCAAAATAAAAGTTTAATAAAAGACATGAAAATCAACAAAAAAATATTTAACCGTTCTTTATAGAATTATTCTAGTCAACATAATGACTGAAAGTTAAAAAAACATGTGTAAGTCACACACACATACTCACAAAAAAAGTATCAGTCGACTATGACACTATTGTGTGAAAGGATCAAAATAAAAGTTTAATAAAAGACATGAAAATCAACAAAAAAATATTTAACCGTTCTTTATAGAATTATTCTAGTAAACATAATGACTGAAAGTTACAAAAACATGTGTAAGTCACACACACATACTCACAAAAAAAGTATCAGTCGACTATGACACTATTGTGTGAAAGGATCAAAATAAAAGTTTAATAAAAGACATGAAAATAAACAAAAAAATATTTAACCGTTCTTTATAGAATTATTCTAGTAAACATAATGACTGAAAGTTACAAAAACATGTGTAAGTCACACACACATACTCACAAAAAAAGTATCAGTCGACTATGACACTATTGTGTGAAAGGATCAAAATAAAAGTTTAATAAAAGACATGAAAATCAACAAAAAAATATTTAACCGTTCTTTATAGAATTATTCTAGTCAACATAATGACTGAAAGTTAAAAAAACATGTGTAAGTCACACACACATACTCACAAAAAAGTATCAGTCGACTATGACACTATTGTGTGAAAGGATCAAAATAAAAGTTTAATAAAAGACATGAAAATCAACAAAAAAATATTTAACCGTTCTTTATAGAATTATTCTAGTCAACATAATGACTGAAAGTTAAAAAAACATGTGTAAGTCACACACACATACTCACAAAAAAAGTATCAGTCGACTATGACACTATTGTGTGAAAGGATCAAAATAAAAGTTTAATAAAAGACATGAAAATCAACAAAAAAATATTTAACCGTTCTTTATAGAATTATTCTAGTAAACATAATGACTGAAAGTTACAAAAACATGTGTAAGTCACAAACACATACTCACAAAAAAAGTATCAGTCGACTATGACACTATTGTGTGAAAGGATCAAAATAAAAGTTTAATAAAAGACATGAAAATCAACAAAAAAATATTTAACCGTTCTTTATAGAATTATTCTAGTCAACATAATGACTGAAAGTTAAAAAAAACATGTGTAAGTCACACACACATACTCACAAAAAAAGTATCAGTCGACTATGACACTATTGTGTGAAAAAATCAAAATAAAAGTTTAATAAAAGACATGAAAATAAACAAAAAAATATTTAACCGTTCTTTATAGAATTATTCTAGTCAACATAATGACTGAAAGTTAAAAAAAACATGTGTAAGTCACACACACATACTCACAAAAAAAGTATCAGTCGACTATGACACTATTGTGTGAAAGGATCAAAATAAAAGTTTAATAAAAGATATGAAAATCAACAAAAAAATATTTAACCGTTCTTTATAGAATTATTCTAGTCAACATAATGACTGAAAGTTAAAAAAACATGTGTAAGTCACACACACATACTCACAAAAAAAGTATCAGTCGACTATGACACTATTGTGTGAAAGAATCAAAATAAAAGTTTAATAAAAGACATGAAAATCAACAAAAAAAATTTAACCGTTCTTTATAGAATTATTCTAGTCAACATAATGACTGAAAGTTAAAAAAAAAACATGTGTAAGTCACACACAAATACTCACAAAAAAATGTAACCGTTCTTTATAGAATTATTCTAGTCAACATAATGACTGAAAGTTAAAAAAAAACATGTGTAAGTCACACACATATACTCACAAAAAAAGTTAACCGTTCTTTATAGAATTATTCTAGTCAACATAATGACTGAAAGTTAAAAAAAAACATGTGTAAGTCACACACAAATACTCACAAAAAAAGTTAACCGTTCTTTATAGAATTATTCTAGTCAACATAATGACTGAAAGTTAAAAAAAAACATGTGTAAGTCACACACATATACTCACAAAAAAATGTAACCGTTCTTTATAGAATTATTCTAGTCAACATAATGACTGAAAGTTAAAAAAAAACATGTGTAAGTCACACACATATACTCACAAAAAATGTAACCGTTCTTTATAGATTTATTCTAGTCAACATAATGACTGAAAGTTAAAGAAAAACATGTGTAAGTCACACACATATACTCACAAAAAAATGTAACCGTTCTTTATAGAATTATTCTAGTCAACATAATGACTGAAAGTTAAAAAAAACATGTATAAGTCACACACAAATACTCACAAAAAAAGTTAACCGTTCTTTATAGAATTATTCTAGTCAACATAATGACTGAAAGTTAAAAAAAAACATGTGTAAGTCACACACAAATACTCACAAAAAAATTTAACCGTTCTTTATAGAATTATTCTAGTCAACATAATGACTGAAAGTTAAAAAAAAACATGTGTAAGTCACACACATATACTCACAAAAAAATGTAACCGTTCTTTATAGAATTATTCTAGTCAACATAATGACTGAAAGTTAAAAAAAACATGTATAAGTCACACACAAATACTCACAAAAAAAGTTAACCGTTCTTTATAGAATTATTCTAGTCAACATAATGACTGAAAGTTAAAAAAAAAACATGTGTAAGTCACACACAAATACTCACAAAAAAAGTTAACCGTTCTTTATAGAATTATTCTAGTCAACATAATGACTGAAAGTTAAAAAAAAACATGTGTAAGTCACACACATATACTCACAAAAAAATGTAACCGTTCTTTATAGAATTATTCTAGTCAACATAATGACTGAAAGTTAAAAAAAAACATGTGTAAGTCACACACATATACTCACAAAAAAAGTTAACCGTTCTTTATAGAATTATTCTAGTCAACATAATGACTGAAAGTTAAAAAAAAACATGTGTAAGTCACACACAAATACTCACAAAAAAAGTTAACCGTTCTTTATAGAATTATTCTAGTCAACATAATGACTGAAAGTTAAAAAAAAACATGTGTAAGTCACACACATATACTCACAAAAAATGTAACCGTTCTTTATAGAATTATTCTAGTCAACATAATGACTGAAAGTTAAAAAAAAACATGTGTAAGTCACACACATATACTCACAAAAAAATGTAACCGTTCTTTATAGAATTGTTCTAGTCAACATAATGACTGAAAGTTAAAAAAAACATGTATAAGTCACACACAAATACTCACAAAAAAAGTTAACCGTTCTTTATAGAATTATTCTAGTCAACATAATGACTGAAATTAAAAAAAAAACATGTGTAAGTCACACACAAATACTCACAAAAAAAGTTAACCGTTCTTTATAGAATTATTCTAGTCAACATAATGACTGAAAGTTAAAAATAAACATGTGTAAGTCACACACATATACTCACAAAAAAATGTAACCGTTCTTTATAGAATTATTCTAGTCAACATAATGACTGAAAGTTAAAAAAAACATGTATAAGTCACACACAAATACTCACAAAAAAAGTTAACCGTTCTTTATAGAATTATTCTAGTCAACATAATGACTGAAAGTTAAAAAAAAACATGTGTAAGTCACACACAAATACTCACAAAAAAAGTTAACCGTTCTTTATAGAATTATTCTAGTCAACATAATGACTGAAAGTTAAAAAAAAACATGTGTAAGTCACACACATATACTCACAAAAAATGTAACCGTTCTTTATAGAATTATTCTAGTCAACATAATGACTGAAAGTTAAAAAAAAACATGTGTAAGTCACACACATATACTCACAAAAAAATGTAACCGTTCTTTATAGAATTATTCTAGTCAACATAATGACTGAAAGTTAAAAAAAAACATGTGTAAGTCACACACATATACTCACAAAAAAGTTAACCGTTCTTTATAGAATTATTCTAGTCAACATAATGACTGAAAGTTAAAAAAAAACATGTGTAAGTCACACACAAATACTCACAAAAAAAGTTAACCGTTCTTTATAGAATTATTCTAGTCAACATAATGACTGAAAGTTAAAAAAAAACATGTGTAAGTCACACACATATACTCACAAAAAAATGTAACCGTTCTTTATAGAATTATTCTAGTCAACATAATGACTGAAAGTTAAAAAAAAACATGTGTAAGTCACACACATATACTCACAAAAAAAGTTAACCGTTCTTTATAGAATTATTCTAGTCAACATAATGACTGAAAGTTAAAAAAAAACATGTGTAAGTCACACACACATACTCACAAAAAAAGTATCAGTCGACTATGACAATATAGTGTGAAAGAATCAAAATAAAAGTTTAATAAAAGACATGAAAATAAACAAAAAAATATTTAACCGTTCTTTATAGAATTATTCTAGTCAACATAATGACTGAAAGTTAAAAAAACATGTGTAAGTCACACACACATACTCACAAAAAAAGTATCAGTCGACTATTACACTATTGTGTGAAAGAATCAAAATAAAAGTTTAATAAAAGACATGAAAATCAACAAAAAAATATTTAACCGTTCTTTATAGAATTATTCTAGTCAACATAATGACTGAAAGTTAAAAAAACATGTGTAAGTCACACACACATACTCACAAAGAAAGTATCAGTCGACTATGACACTATTGTGTGAAAGAATCAAAATAAAAGTTTAATAAAAGACATGAAAATCAACAAAAAAAATTTAACCGTTCTTTATATGAATTATTCTAGTCAACATAATGACTGAAAGTTAAAAAAAAAACATGTGTAAGTCACACACATATACTCACAAAAAAATTTAACCGTTCTTTATAGAATTATTCTAGTCAACATAATGACTGAAAGTTAAAAAAAAAACATGTGTAAGTCACACACACATACTCACAAAAAAATTCAACCGTTCTTTATAGAATTATTCTAGTCAACATAATGACTGAAAGTTAAAAAAAAAACATGTGTAAGTCACACACATATACTCACAAAAAAATGTAACCGTTCTTTATAGAATTATTCTAGTCAACATAATGACTGAAAGTTAAAAAAACATGTGTAAGTCACACACACATACTCACAAAAAAGTATCAGTCGACTATGACACTATTGTGTGAAAGGATCAAAATAAAAGTTTAATAAAAGACATGAAAATCAACAAAAAAATATTTTACCGTTCTTTATAGAATTATTCTTGTCATCATAATGACTGAAAGTTAAAAAAACATGTGTAAGTCACACACACATACTCACAAAAAAGTATCAGTCGACTATGACACTATTGTGTGAAAGGATCAAAATAAAAGTTTAATAAAAGACATGAAAATCAACAAAAAAATATTTTACCGTTCTTTATAGAATTATTCTTGTCATCATAATGACTGAAAGTTAAAAAAACATGTGTAAGTCACACACACATACTCACAAAAAAGTATCAGTCGACTATGACACTATTGTGTGAAAGAATCAAAATAAAAGTTTAATAAAAGCCATGAAAATCAACAAAAAAATATTTAACCGTTCTTTATAGAATTATTCTAGTCAACATAATGACTGAAAGTTAAAAAAAACATGTGTAAGTCACACACACATACTCACAAAAAAAGTATCAGTCGACTATGACACTATTGTGTGAAAGAATCAAAATAAAAGTTTAATAAAAGACATGAAAATCAACAAAAAAATATTTAACCGTTCTTTATAGAATTATTCTAGTAAACATAATGACTGAAAGTTACAAAAACATGTGTAAGTCACACACACATACTCACAAAAAAAGTATCAGTCGACTATGACACTATTGTGTGAAAGAATCAAAATAAAAGTTTAATAAAAGACATGAAAATCAACAAAAAAAATTTAACCGTTCTTTATATGAATTATTCTAGTCAACATAATGACTGAAAGTTAAAAAAAAAAACATGTGTAAGTCACACACACATACTCACAAAAAAATGTAACCGTTCTTTATAGAATTATTCTAGTCAACATAATGACTGAAAGTTAAAAAAAAAAACATGTGTAAGTCACACACATATACTCACAAAAAAATGTAACCGTTCTTTATAGAATTATTCTAGTCAACATAATGACTGAAAGTTAAAAAAACATGTGTAAGTCACACACACATACTCACAAAAAAGTATCAGTCGACTATGACACTATTGTGTGAAAGGATCAAAATAAAAGTTTAATAAAAGACATGAAAATCAACAAAAAAATATTTTACCGTTCTTTATAGAATTATTCTTGTCAACATAATGACTGAAAGTTAAAAAAACATGTGTAAGTCACACACACATACTCACAAAAAAGTATCAGTCGACTATGACACTATTGTGTGAAAGAATCAAAATAAAAGTTTAATAAAAGACATGAAAATCAACAAAAAAATATTTAACCGTTCTTTATAGAATTATTCTAGTCAACATAATGACTGAAAGTTAAAAAAACATGTGTAAGTCACACACACATACTCACAAAAAAAGTATCAGTCGACTATGACACTATTGTGTGAAAGAATCAAAATAAAAGTTTAATAAAAGACATGAAAATCAACAACAAAAATTTAACCGTTCTTTATAGAATTATTCTAGTCAACATAATGACTGAAAGTTAAAAAAAAAACATGTGTAAGTCACACACACATACTCACAAAAAAATTTAACCGTTTTTTATAGAATTATTCTAGTCAACATAATGACTGAAAGTTAAAAAAAAAAACATGTGTAAGTCACACACATATACTCACAAAAAAATATAACCGTTCTTTATAGAATTATTCTAGTCAACATAATGACTGAAAGTTAAAAAAACATGTGTAAGTCACACACACATACTCACAAAAAAAGTATCAGTAGACTATGACACCATTGTGTGAAAGGATCAAAATAAAAGTTTAATAAAAGACATAAAAATCAACAAAAAAATATTTAACTGTTCTTTATAGAATTATTCTAGTCAACATAATGATTGAAAGTTAAAAAAACATGTGTAAGTCACACACACATACTCACAAAAAAAGTATCAGTCGACTATGACACTATTGTGTGAAAGAATCAAAATAAAAGTTTAATAAAAGACATGAAAATAAACAAAAAATATTTAACCGTTCTTTATAGAATTATTCTAGTCAACATAATGACTGAAAGTTAAAAAAACATGTGTAAGTCACACACACATACTCACAAAAAAAGTATCAGTCGACTATGACACTATTGTGTGAAAGGATCAAAATAAAAGTTTAATAAAAGACATGAAAATCAACAAAAAAAATTTAACCGTTCTTTATAGAATTATTCTAGTCAACATAATGACTGAAAGTTAAAAAAACATGTGTAAGTCACACACACATACTCACAAAAAAAGTATCAGTCGACTATGACACTATTGTGTGAAAGAATCAAAATAAAAGTTTAATAAAAGACATGAAAATCAACAAAAAAATATTTAACCGTTCTTTATAGAATTATTCTAGTCAACATAATGACTGAAAGTTAAAAAAACATGTGTAAGTCACACACACATATTCACAAAAAAAGTATCAGTCGACTATGACACTATTGTGTGAAAGAATCAAAATAAAAGTTTAATAAAAGACATGAAAATCAACAAAAAAATATTTAACCGTTCTTTATAGAATTATTCTAGTCAACATAATGACTGAAAGTTAAAAAAAAAACATGTGTAAGTCACACACATATACTCACAAAAAAATTTAACCGTTCTTTATAGAATTATTCTAGTCAACATAATGACTGAAAGTTAAAAAAAAACATGTGTAAGTCACACACACATACTCACAAAAAGATTTAACCGTTCTTTATAGAATTATTCTAGTCAACATAATGACTGAAAGTTAAAAAAAAACATGTGTAAGTCACACACATATACTCACAAAAATATTTAACCGTTCTTTATAGAATTATTCTAGTCAACATAATGACTGAAAGTTAAAAAAAAAAACATGTGTAAGTCACACACATATACTCACAAAAAAATTTAACCGTTCTTTATAGAATTATTCTAGTCAACATAATGACTGAAAGTTAAAAAAAAACATGTGTAAGTCACACACACATACTCACAAAAAGATTTAACCGTTCTTTATAGAATTATTCTAGTCAACATAATGACTGAAAGTTAAAAAAAAACATGTGTAAGTCACACACATATACTCACAAAAAAATGTAACCGTTCTTTATAGAATTATTCTAGTCAACATAATGACTGAAAGTTAAAAAAAAACATGTATAAGTCACACACAAATACTCACAAAAAAAGTTAACCGTTCTTTATAGAATTATTCTAGTCAACATAATGACTGAAAGTTAAAAAAAAACATGTGTAAGTCACACACAAATACTCACAAAAAAGTTAACCGTTCTTTATAGAATTATTCTAGTCAACATAATGACTGAAAGTTAAAAAAAAAAACATGTGTAAGTCACACACACATACTCACAAAAAAATTTAACCGTTCTTTATAGAATTATTCTAGTCAACATAATGACTGAAAGTTAAAAAAAAACATGTGTAAGTCACACACATAAACTCACAAAAAAAGTTGCCACATAATGTTATTTATATAGAGATATAGCTTGCTGGAAGTAATATTGATGCTGTCGACTTGAGCGTTGTACACTCGATGTTATTGGAGGAAAATAAAATTAAAACATTTTCTGTTTGCTTAAAATATGGGACTTATTTAGAAAAAAAAACAACAACATTCTCCGATCTTCGACTGCTACTTTCCCAGTCTGAAATTCTCCCGTGATTTTGAAGCCTTTGTTCCGTAATAAATAATAATCATTCAAATTTAAATTTCTTACTTTTTTATTGAATAGAAATTATTATATTATTTACCAGCAGGAACAAAAAATAATCTTTTAACAGGGATGTCGCCAAGATCAAGTCCAAATGGAAGAAGAAAAAAAACCGTCTCTCTCAACTGTATAAAAAAAAACGTCGTTCAGTTCAACATAACAAAATAAATCCAGCACTCTTCTTTTCTTTTCTTTCGTTCGCTTTCCAATCCCACGTTCAGAACGATCTCCACGTTCAGAACGATCTCCACGAAAAACCTGACTGAATCTTCACTTTCGCTCTCTTATTGAAAAAAATGCGACGCATGCAAATGAACTTAATTTGCATGAATCTCTCACTGGACACTGCTGCCGGATTTTCAAATTAAAACCTTATTTGACTTTCTGACGCCTTTCCCCTCCTCTTTCTTTTTTGTCGCCAGCGAGCGTTTTCGGGTTCGCTCCACACACACAGCATACCAGACGCTGCCTCTTTGAAGTGTCTGCATCTACGTCACTCAGTCGCTCTCCGTTAAACCCGGGACCCGGCGTTGCCCGGATGAAATAGAAAAGAATGATTTAACTTTTATAAAGAACGTAAGGCTAAGTCCGTGTTGCAGAAAAACAACGTGTGCATAAATTGTATCCACCCACAGGCTTAAGTTATTTTTTTTGCCACACAGATTTTCTGTAGGAGGTAAATACATATACTGACAAGTAAACAATTCTACGCTATTAAATATAGAAGATTGCAAAAAATAAAAAATATTTTTACTCCCTCCCTTTCCCCGCTAAAAAGAACGAAGGAAGAACGTAATTGTCTTTCTGGTATAAATATGTTAATTAATTGTTTTTTTACGAAAACTAAGTATCCACTTTTGCGAAACAGATAATGATCCATAAATAATGGCTTGCAAAATGTCGTAACGCAAATAGGTCACAAATTCGACAATGCCGACAAGGTTATATCCTAGTTTAATAAAGACGTAAAAATAATCATTTTTCGTACTTTTAAGTACGAAAAAAATTTTTTTTGTCTTTTCCTGAGAAAGAGTTAATTAAGGGGCAGTAACTCTATTCAACTGTTGTTATTACATCTAAAGCAATTAACTGGAGATTGATTATTAATAAATGAACGTAAAAGAATACATTAATGGAAAATTTAAGAATTTATTTGGTTTAAATTTGAATTTTGTAGTGAATGAAATCACTGAACGAAATTCAGCGAGTTACGTCTAATCGACGTTATACTTGCACAGTAACCACACGTGCAACGCCAAAGAAATCCATCAGTTTTCACTGTTGATGGCACAAGTCGCATGTTATACCCACAACTGCAGGTTTCTTCGCCAGAAATAAGCCCATGGGCTTGCAAGAAATCGATCTGTTTAGCTTTTTCAGAAGTAAAATAAAGTACGTCTTCAAACTGGAACAAGTTCAGATCCATGATCGCAATGTAATACAAAATCAAAGTTGTTAGATATTAAAGACAAAATCTGGCTCAAAATTACAATTCACAGTTACTGCCCCTTAATTAACTCTCTCTCAGGAAAAGACACAAAACATTTTTTTTTCGTACTTTTAAGCAACAAGAACCATAATCATGATCGTTCAGAGAAGAAGAAATACTTTTCGAAAGTTATAAAATAATGAAAAAAATTAAAATTGTCTTTAACGCCCCCCCCCCTCATCCGGTGAATGAAACGAAAGAAGAAGATAATTGTTTTTTTTCTGGTATAAATATGTTGATAACTTTTTTCAACAAAACCAATTTGCGAACCAATAATGAGCCGGAAAGCGACTGATATGGGATGTCGCTTGCACCGATTTTTGTTTACGCCGTCAAAAATGGCTTGCAAAATGTGTTAACGCAAATAGGTCACAAATTCGACGATGAGGACAATGTGATGTTCTAGTTTAGTTAGGAGGTAGACATAATCGTCCTCGGTCACCCGTAGAAAAGATTAAAATAGTGAGGGAATTTTTTTGAAAATAAGTAAATATCAGATTTTAAATAAAGAGGAAAGAAGAAGTAGTAAGTTTAATGAAAATAATCGGAAAAGTTTACCGACGCTGAATTTGAATAATAACAATAAAAACTTATGAAGCAAGAAACGACGCCACGTATGAAATCTGAACTAAAAACACTTATGAAATTAATAAATATGCTAACGTCAATATATTAGAGGTATGAGTATCCATTTTGTGTGAAACAAATAACTGTATATATATATATTTTTGTGAGTCTGAAGTCTTAGCGGGCATGTTTTGGTTGTCATGAATGTTAATAGGAATAGTCACGTTTTTAATGAAATGTGCTTATTTTTTTATTTAATATGTTTGGAACAAAAATAGCTCGAATTTAGAAATGGCGATAATGATAAAGAAGATAATGTTTACGTGAGTTGTTGTTTTAATTTGTTTGTATATAAGTGTTAAAAAATCGCTCGAGTTTCATAAATAAATAAATGAATTTAAATAATTACAAGCATAAGAAAATGAAAAAAAAAGAAAATTATTTTAGTGTGATGTGATTGTTTTTTTTTAGTAAAAGTAGTTATTTATAAGTGAAAGAATATGTGAAGTCAAAAAAACAAATGCTGTTGTTTTACTTGTGCGTTACGAAATAAATTCAGTAAAATTATAGTTAATCACAGATATGTTGGAATGTTTGTGTGTTTAAAAGAAGATTATGTAATGCTGATATGACTTTTATTTATGAAATTATTTATTTATTTATAGAAGAAGGGTAGTCTGTTAGAAAGCCGGAAACTTACTTACGTAGATGTTTTTATTTAGAATTTAACATCTGTTCGGTTTTTAGTACACTTATATTCCGGAATAGGTTTACAAACTATAAGAAAAAGTAATCGGTAACAATCGAACTATTTAATATGGTATCCCCGTATTCTTACGAAAATGAGCGATTATTAATTCGACTCTTTTCAGGAGTTTATTTTTCATGTTTTTGTCCCAATTGTACATTGCAGACGTGCTCTGGTGTGGCTTTACAGCTGTCTGAGTAGCTACAGAATTGCCATTTGAACACATTGATGTAAGTGGGGTTTTGGGCAATGATTTGGGTGAAATCCAAGAAAAGCATTCAGTGTACTCTTCCCAGTTCTATCCAAGTCACTTGGACCAACTTCAAAGAATTCAAACTTTATCCACTATCAAAAAATAGTGGAACGTTTCAGTATGTTAGGTGGATACATAAGCCAGGAGAAAAGTCTTTTGTACTCTAAAGTTATCTCCCTTAGCAAGAGACATTTTGAAGCATGATCGATCTATTAGGGTTATCTGCCCATGCATTGATCAGAAGATAATCAAAAAGAGGATTCTACCAAAATTAGCGACAGACAATGTATTCCTCCCCATTCATATTAATTCTTTAAGTTGTAAAATTATTAATAAATCATTTTATTTTGATTATCTCCATAGAATCGTTTTCATCCAATTATTTCTCAATAATTGTGTCTTATCACACGCATTCACAACACAATGTTAATAATAAAGGTGTAAAAAAAACCTGGCCCTCGACAATGACGATATGTCTTAGGTGCAGTTATTCGTGCTTACTGCGACAGCTCTCGCCAAAGAGAGTGAACCACAGAACTAATTTCTCACCAGCAGGATCAAACATAGAATAGCTGACTACGCCAACAATGATTCGCTCATCGAAGCCTTATTTCAGAAATATGTGGGTACATAGTCTGAAACACCAAATTAAAACAGCGCAATATCAAAACTAAGACAAGAAGTCAACGCCAAACTTCTACAAGCCGATATTTCCGCCGATATTTCCACCGTTTTCTAACTCGTAACCTCCGATGACTCGGTTGTCCAACAATCGGAAGAAGTACTTATTGCTCTTCGTCTTCAAAACACATTGGCATCAGAGATCAAAAACACCATTTCTCGTTTCGATGAGACATACACTCACGCCGTTTCCGAAGAATAGATTATGACCACACTCAAATCGTTCCGACCAAGTATCAGTGGTAGTATCGACGGACTGCGAGACCTTATATCACCTCTCTGAATTCTAAGCAGTCCAAACTAGACATCGATGTTACAATGTGATTCATTGCAGTGGCCCACGCTATCCAAGCAATGTCCAATTCTTGCAGAAGACGTGACTTTCTCGTTAAGCTAGACGTAGCATACATCTTCGACACCATGCGAAGAGGCCACTTTCTAAACGTGTGCCACCATCGTCCCCTAACATATACTGTCTGACACATGCTGCATACGTCATATCAAGCCTCTTGTTATGAGGAAACAGTCCCATCACGTCCGCTTCTGGCATCTAACAAGGCGATCCAATATCCGCCTACTTTTCTCTTTGGTTGTCGACAATATTGACCGGTTTTCCTCGTCATTGATTAACAGTTGGAATCTCGACGAGACCATACTAGGTGATCCTGCAACTGGTAGTGCACTGTCAGAATTCGCTTCCTCGATCCATGCTTCGGCAGGTCTCGTCGACAGGATGATCCTTTCCTCATACCTCGAATCCTCGTCTGCAGACTCGCCAACAGCCGTTCTGTCAACTTGGACGACAACTGCCAACCTTCAGAAGCCGACTGATCTGAAGCAGCAATCGTCTTGGGGCTACACACGAAGCCAATCTCGATGCACCAAACGTATTTGTAGTTGCAATCAGCAAAGTATCGCATGTCTGAAAGCGGCTGCTGCACCTACAGCGGAGTCTTGCTCAGCGCCATTCCCTCGATATCATTCAACAACCTTTTAGACAACGGTATTATGGGGCACTGTTTATGCCATTCATATCGATGCAGCTGCGATTATATTCTTTACGAATGTTCACTTTACCACCTCTCTTGCCGATTCAACGCCGGGTTTGCCTCGTAACTCCGCACTCAAGGTCTCGATTCTACCGGGTGCGCATCAAACATCGAACCAGTCGGCGATTGTTGCCGATTCAACACCCTGCTTTTCGAGCCGGAAAGTGACTGATATGGGATGCCGCTTGCACCGATCTTTTTTACGCCGTCAAAAATTGCGGAATTTGCTGTCAACGTAGACAATGCAGCTCAGATCGCCGAAGCAAGAAAAAAAAAATAACGATTTTTTTCATTTTTTAATCAACCTCAATCGAAGCAGGTTCATACAAGATATTGGACGGATGATAACCACATACAGGAACGAGCCCCGAGAGACCGCTTGGATAATCCAGCACATCTCCCTTACTATCATCCGAGGCAACGCAATGTCTATTATGACAGCGTCCTGTAAAGTCTAAGTAAAGAAAATGAAAAACTAAACGGTTTTGTACATTATGCTTCAAAATATTAGAGGCTTTTTCTTCACAAAAACAAACCTTTTAATTAATAAATCAGCATTTTAACATTTATAATAATATATAAATATATTAATTGATTCATCCATAAATATGTGTGTGTGTGTTTGTGCACACACACACACACATATATATATATATATATATATATATATATATATATATATATATATATATATATATATATATATATATACATAAAAATGTTGTTTGGCACAAGACAAATGAAACGGACCGTAAAAAATATATCTCACAGAAATTTTATATTTTTTGGAAATGTGAAAAAATCAAAATAATAAAATAAAACCATGGTTATTAGAATATAATATGAACTGACTTTTTCACTTAGAAAAAAGATTATTAAGACCGGGATTATTCCATTAAAGACAAGCTCAATGATACTCGATTACAAAGCACAGAGCATTTCTATGTGATTTTTGGTAAGCTTTCAAAAAATTACATATATATATATATATATATATATATATATATATATATATATATATATACATGGTTTAATGAATTATTTATATGTAACAGTAATGACAACATGTAGACGCGCGTGCATTGATAATAATATTAACAAAATAATTTCTTGCGACGTTTAACACCAGCAAGATGAAGAGAGAAAAAAAAAATAAAAGAAATTACTCTTTGAAAAGGGTGTTTCACAGCGAAAGACTCAGACATATATTTATGAAAAAAATTTTTTTTTATTCATTTAATAAATATATAAATATAAAAAAATAACGTTTCTTGGAAATTCACTTCAAATCACGTTTTCTTAAGGATGTGTGACTCATCTTATATTCAAATTGGCGCAAACCACGCTTGCAAACACATTGATTTTCACTTTCTACAAGAACGTACACAACATAACATGTACGTTAGGAAGGAGAAATGAATGTTTTAAAAGTGGAAAATTTCCTAAAGTTTAAATATTCAATTACTTTTTATCAACAAATACATTTTTTGATAAAGGACAGAAGACCGTTCGAAATATTAAAATCAAAAATTATAATAACACTTATAATTTACATGCTTTTATGTTTTCTTTTTACTTTTTATCTCAAATATTACGAAATTCATAATTTGTAGCCGTATAAATCTTTGGCCGACACATTAAACTTAACATAAACTCTATGTTCCAAATAGCATAACCCGCAATAAAAAAAACAACGCTTTCGACATATACTATGCAAACCTAATGCACAACAACGACAAGTTAAACGAACAAATTATTTATAACAAATGCAATACACAGGTTTATTAAAACGACCGAAAAACAACACTTTCGACATATACTATGAAATCCTAATGCACAACGACGACAAGTTAAACGAACAAACTATTTATAACAAATGCAATACACAGGTTCATTAAAACGACCGACAAACAACACTTTCGACATATACTATGAAATCCTAATGCACAACGACGACAAGTTAAACGAACAAACTATTTATAACAAATGCAATACACAGGTTCATTAAAACGACCGACAAACAACACTTTCGACATATACTATGAAATCCTAATGCACAACGACGACAAGTTAAACGAACAAATTATTTATAACAAATGCAATACACAGGTTCATTAAAACGACCGACAAACACAAGAAGATTAAATTACACTAACTTTTAAATATCTAACTTAATAAAAAAGTAAATAACACCACAAACTCATCAGTAAACCAAACTAAAATACTTTGTATACTATGTATTTAAAAATGTATTCCTAACACCAAACCTAAAACATATAACACAGTACACAGATTGGTTGTCTAACTAGAATTCTGTTGTGACAGCTTATCTCCAACACCAAAATAATACATAAAAATAACTGCACAAAATTAAAATTAAAATCCTTGTAAAAATCTACATAAAAAATAACCTAGCATTAAAAAAACATAGCATTAAAAAAAAACATAGCATTAAAAAAACCTAGCATTAAAATAACCTAGCATTAAAAAAATCGACTTGAACGTCGGCACTAACATTTTAAACGTTTTCAAAAACTAATATAAAAACGTTAAACGAAATAAATAAATAAAAATTAAGCGGATTGAATTGCACCTTCTTCCTGAAAAGAAAAAAAGATTAAAACAATTAACACATTATTTTAAATAAACGACAGCAACAAAAATGTTTAAAATAAATTGGCACTTATTAAGTAAGGAAATTGACATATCTTTGAAGCAAGCATGAGGATGTATTTAAGTGAAATATTTTGAAAATCAACAATCGTGCAATTTAAATGAAAAATTCATTTTTTTTTTTTGTGCAAACTTTCGTTGTAGAACAACTTTGTCAGGCGAGACTGTCTTATAATTTCCTTACTTAAAAAGCGCCAATGTGCGCATAACATCGCTAGGACTACACTTATCCTAACGTCTTTTAGAACTTGACGTATATTTCTGCTCATATCGCCATTCGACCCCCGGGGTTAATACAAGCAAACTGAGGAGGAAGAGAAGAAAAAAAACAAACTATAAGACACTTTTGCCTGACAAAGTTGTTCTACAACGAAAGCTTGCAAAAAATAAATTAAATAAATGAATTTTTAATTTAAATTGCACGATTGTTGATTTTCAAAATATTTCACTGATATATATATATATATATATATATATATATATATATATATATATATATATATATATATATATATATATATATATATATATATCATCATTACCATCAACATCAAGGTTTTGATCACTCCTGGTTTCCGACCACATTATTGGTGATTGTCATTCAGAGTTTGTGCCATAGTCGTCACGCTAGCCACTGCGGGTTGGCGACGCTATTTGCCCATAGCTAGGTGCGCACATACAGCGCCTGCTATTCCCAAATGGTCACCAAGGCACAACATCGCTTCCCAAATACATTCTCATGCGTGCTTCAAAGATGTTGTCAATTTCCTTGTATATACATATATATATATATATATATATATATATATATATATATATATATATATATATATATATATATATATATATACATATATATATATATATATATATATATATATATATATATATAGTACATGTATTGTATTAGTTTCTGTAGATGTAAATCCGTTGAAACTCAAGTGTTTATAAAAAGTGCTCAATAACAAGTTCAGCTGTTCTTAAGTATAAATTCTTATTTATACAAACATTATTGGCTACATATGTGCATACATGTTTCGGTTGTACTCTTCAGACCAAAGAAGACAGACATATATATATATATATATATATATATATATATATATATATATATATATATATATATATATGCTAGAATAATGATAATTAATTCCCCGAACAGAACAGTTTTACAACATTTTGATATCCCCCTGCGAAGATTAAAATCAAGATATGATGATAAGCTAGAATCCTTATTCTAATTTTGATAAACATCCATTACATGATTTTGATTCTAGGAAATGTCTAAAATCAAAGCTTAAGCTTAGGGGGTCTTAAGAAAACAGTCAAGTCCAGGGAATCTTCCTTCATTGGTGTCTAATGGATTAAATTCAATGCAACTCTGCTATATTTGAATTTTCAAATGGGAGATTGCGCCCATATTAGGTCCGCTAAAACCCCTTAACATAGTAAAATTTGAAATTTGGGGACTATTTATTAGTTGATGTCTAATATCTAGTGCTACAATTTAACAAAAATCAGAGGTATCTGAATTTTCTATGAAAGGCTTCCACTCCCTTTTGGTACTCGTTATATGAAACAAATTAAACTAAATATAGCACACATTTGGACCCCTTACGCCTAGCAGCTACGTTAAAAAAATCATAATGATCGGTTAATTAGCTTAGGAATGAATATTGTATAAATATATAAACATACCTAACTTTATGAAGATAATGATGAAGATAGTGATATATATATATATATATATATATATATATATATATATATATATATATATATATATATATATATATATATATAATAATGGTAATAATCCAGGTGAAAAATATCCACAGGGTGGTAATCCAGAGAATGTTAACCGGGTTTATAAAAAGTGCTCAATATCAAAATAGAGCTTTATGTATGATAATTTTATTTACACAAACATGTACAAAATCTGCGACACTGGCATGTCGATGTTATCGATCAACAGTTACTATAAACTGAGATCTCATCAGACAGAGTTAGAATCCGATCTTAACCTCAGAAGATCGGATTCTAACTCTGCCTGATGAGATCTCAGTTTATAATAACTGTTGATCGATAACATCGACATGCCAGTGTCGCAGATTTTGTACATGTCTGTGTAAATAAAATTATCATATATATATATATATATATATATATATATATATATATATATATATATATAATAAAATGAAGAAATCAAATGCTAATAATTATAACAATCGCTATGCAAATAACACAAATATGAATATTACTCCTAACAGGGTCACTCTATGACTAAAAACCACATAGCAAACAATAAAAATAAAATTAAGTATGATATTTCGTTAAATACTATAAAATAGTACATAATAACTTCCACCCACTACATAGGTATATTAAAGTTTTAAATAAAAATACAATAATAATTTCTGATTCAACTGTTCCTAATCTGAACCAAAATATAATTACATCTAATGTTTCAAAAAATAAAAATCCTCAAAATTGGTTCATAACATATTCAATAACTATAACTGTATAATTAAGAGTATATGTCCTTTATGTAATAACTGCATGCGCAGTGATATAATTTATAGGTGCATAATTAAATCTAATATCATAAATAATATCAACAGTAATAACAATATCAATACTGATAGTGGTATTAATGCTAATAGCAGTAATATCAATGTAAACAGCATTGCTAATTATATCAATATTGATACTGAAATACTAATAATACAGGTATTCTGTGATATAGGCTCCACCTCGGACTTAATTAAAAATAGAATCTCAATTAATTATAAATAGAATTCATTATACTACTTTCAATAATAAAAACATGCTAAAGAAATGCATTAGCTAAACACATTTGGAATTTAAAACATAACTATCCTAAAATAATTAGGAATAGTCCATTATTAAAAGAGTCATATCATACAAGCCAGGCTTGATATTTCGTAATCTTTGCATTGCAGAGGCTCGCACTATTATGAAATATAATGATAATGGTAATATACTTAAGTTTAAATTAAGACATCATAAGTTTAAATTAGACATCATCTAATCCTGCATCCATAGACGAAAATTTAAATACGACTAACTTAAAATAACTTAACTAAGAAAACCCTAAACTCAGATATGAACTTATGAAATAAAAAGGAAAAATAGCAGTCCATTAAAAATAAAAATTAAAGTACATGCTTAATATAATTTCAATAATAATAATAATAATAATAATAATAGTAATAATAATAATAAATACACTTGTTCTCTTTATTGATTTATCCTTTTATTAAATCCTAAGTTAACATATCAGATTGATTACTTATTACTAGAATAAGTCTTAAATCATAACTGCCCTCCCTCTGATTTAAGACAAATTCTAGTTAATAACACTAAAATAATACATTCCGAAACCAATTTTTAAAAATTAAAATACTGGAAGCTATCTACATAAAAACACAACAACCTAAAATTAACAACATCACATATGAAACCAGTGGTAACATTTTAAAATGCTTAACGTAATGCGATTTTGTTCTGTGATGCCATCCAGGGTTGCTGAATTTAAATCGTCAACGACTTTCTGGAACAATGCGACAACCGTTCTATGCGCGTTTCTCCGCTGTCTTTTAAAAATTATCTTCTTTCTCCAGATTTTTTGTTCATTTGCTAAAAAAGACCATTAGAAAAATTGAAACAATAAAAAAGGTAATGCAGACGAATTCTGTTATTTTTAACAATGTTTTCATATATATATATATATATATATATATATATATATATATATATATATATATATATATATGTTCACTACAAGAACTGTTACTGTAAAAATAAATAAAAACTTGAAAAAAAACTTTTTGACTTGGATACATTGTAAATATTTAACATCAAATCAGCCTGTACCTTGGTGGAGTATGTTAACATAAATGTGTTTTTTGCCGTTATACTTATGTTTTATATATTTTTATATATTTTCAAAGCGATTTTTTTTACTCGCAGTGATGTCATTGCGGTAATAGTCCTCTGAGAAGATTTTCTTTGAAAATCCATGGATTAAGGACTTTACAGTACTTTTGCTTGAACTTTGATATGTAATAAAGTTTGATTACTTTTTAATTTTATTCTTTAATTCTATCCATTATTATATATATTTCGTAATGTTTCGTGGCCTAATGGTTATAAAGGTTGATTATGTGGCAGGGGTTCGAACCGTGCTACCGTCCGAGATTATCATCTCTGCCCTGATGAGAGCAAAAGCTGGAAGCGCTAGCGTATGTAGGTAAAAATAATTTAATATTATGCATTTAAATTAATATTATAAACCCCCTTTAATAAGATTAAAGTTCGGAGAAGTTAAAAATAGACTGACACGTAGCTATAAGGCATATTCCGACAACGTTCGTACAATCTTTAGTCAGTCTTTCTTGATATGCCGCCCTTCGCATAAATAGAATTTAAATTTATTTCTTGAATGTGGCCTAATGGTTACAACGCTTGCTAGGTTGACTCTCTGGCAGCAATTCTAACCGTGCGACAGTACGAGATTATCATCCCTGCACGGATGAGAGCGAAAGCTCGAAACGCTAGCGTATGTAGGTAAACATAATTTAATATTATGCATTTAAATAATTATTATAAACCCCCTTTAATAAGATTAAAGTTCAGAGAAGTTAAAAATAGACTGACACGTAGCTATAAGGCATATTCCGACAACGTTCGTACAATCTTTAGTCATCCTTATTGATATGCCGCATAAATAGAATTTAAATTTAGTTCGTGAATGTGGCCTAATGGTTACAGCGCTTGCTAGGTTGACTCTCTGACAGCGGTTCGAACCGTGCGACGGTACGAGATTATCATCCCTGCACGGATGAGAGCGAAAGCTCGAAACGCTAGCGTATGTAGGTAAACATAATTTAATATTATGCATTTAAATAATTATTATAAACCCCCTTTAATAAGATTAAAGTTCAGAGAAGTTAAAAATAGACTGACACGTAGCTATAAGGCATATTCCGACAACGTTCGTACAATCTTTAGTCATCCTTATTGATATGCCGCATAAATAGAATTTAAATTTATTTCGTGAATGTGGCCTAATGGTTACAGCGCTTGCTAGGTTGACTCTCTGACAGCGGTTCGAACCGTGCGACGGTACGAGATTATCATCCCTGCACGGATGAGAGCGAAAGCTCGAAACGCTAGCGTATGTAGGTAAACATAATTTAATATTATTTATTTAAAGTTAATATATATGTTATATATATATATATTTGTGTTTAAACTTTCAGAGTTTAAGCTAAATAGACATGAATTTATAATTTATAATTACAAATCACTCACAAATAGACAATAGAAGATTTCAGCTTCCATATATTTATTTTCCAGTAAAGAGATTCATATTTTACGGTCGTTTCACCATTTATCTTGACAATCAAAGTGTTCAAGCATATCTTGAATTTTCTAGAACAATTATTCCTGAGAATAAAAAAACAGAAAAGCATTCAAAGAAGTTCACAAGAACTAAAGTTAATAAACATCTTTTAAGGCCGATTTCTTCCAAACAATTTCGGTATTTATTTTAAAACCAACGCCAGCTGTGATTTAAGCAGAGCAAATTAAAACACGTTTATTTGCGCCTATTATGATCTTCAAAAAAAAGTACAAAAAGTGTCTTTCTCATCCAAAAATGCAACAAAAGAAAAAGACAAACAGAAAATTAAAAAAATAAACGAATCTATCTATCTATCTATCTATCTATCTATCTATCTATCTATCTATCTATCTATCTATATTTTGAGATTTCCCCCTCCTTGAACTTTTGAGCTTTTCTCTTCCTACTGCTTCAAATATTTGTACTTCTGTGTTATTTCTTCAGACCAATCACCCCGAGGAAGTCTTGAAATAAAGATGAACCATTGATGAATACATAATAATATTTTTGGTTTTCCTTTTTCCATTTTCCATTACGTTAGTTCCATTTTCTTATCATATATATATATATATATATATATATATATATATATATATATATATATATATATATATATATATATATATGGTAAAATGAAAAAGGAAAACCAAAAACTGGATGTTTTTTATGTGTACATCAACGTTTCTTTTATATATATATATATATATATATATATATATATATATATATATATATATATATATATATATATATATATATAAAAGATCCTCTTTCGTTTAATTCTTCAAAGGTCTATTACCGGGCAACGCCAGGGAGGTCATCTAGTTCTTTATACCATAACTCAGTTAACATTATTTAAAAGATACATTTTGTAGGGTTCTTTTCTGTCCAACCCCAACAATGACCTTAGAATGAATCCTTTACTGACATCATGTCTCCAGCAGTCGATGTCAAAGATCAACGATATTTTCCAAACTTGGCATTTTCATTTCGCCCGAAAATCGCGCATCATGGCAAACGTTGACAACGGCTATTCGTCTTTGTCAGTTCCAATGTTTCCATGTTATCGTTTTGACAGCTTCAACGACGAAACCGCCTTTTTCTTCAATTCCCAAATTGTACAGGGAATCCACGTCACCGACACCGACATCGTCTCGGCCGCCATCATCATCATCATCATCATCATCATCATCATCATCATCATCATCATCATCATCATCATCATCATCATCATCATCATCGCCTGACTGATTTTTGAAGATGGGAGATACTTCATTTTGTAATTGTAATTTAGGATGATGGTTCCCTACATTTTTAATCTGTTCGTTGTATGTGTTGATAAACTCTTCTTCGACCCATAAATAGTTAATAAAGGTTTATGGTCGGTTTGTAATAAAAATTGCATTCCGTTCACGAAACAGCGAAACTTTGTTATCGCAAAAATGATACCCAACTCTACTTTTTCAATTTGCGAGTAGCTCTTTCATGCCGGCAAAAGTGTACGAGACGCATGTGCCATATGCTTCAGAAAACCGTCGTCCATTCTGCGTAAAATACAAACTCTAATGCCGTATGAACTAGCATTGGTAGCTACACCGATTTCGCGCTCTGGATCATAAAGTGTTAACAATAATTAAGACGTGAGAATGTTCTTTATTTTCTCAAATGCCTCCTGGTATTCTACGGTCCAGATCCGGTTTATCTCATTCTTCAATAATTCCTTTTGGGGCGCTCGTAGGTTGTGCATACGTGGGATGAATACATTGTAATAATTCGCTAACCCAAGGAAACTTTACAATGACGACATGTTTTCTGGAGTTGGCATATTATTTATTGCATATGCTCGTTCTGGTCGGCCATTCTCCCATTCTTGTCTACTATTTGGATATTAAATTTGTTCCATAACAATTCGCATTTCTTTTCCTTTAATTTGAAACCGTAGTCCTGAATTTTTTTTTTTTAATTCATGCACTTTATGTTGCTGCATAGTTTTACTAGTTATTAGAATATCATCAAGATAGGCCGTCGTTAATTCTACACTACTAATTACCTGTTGAAATGTAGCTGACGCAACCTTTACTCCAAATTGTAGTTTTTCAAATTTAATAATATGAATAATTTATGAATAGTTATATGCAATAACTTCGATCATTCTTCGTCCACCGGTATCTTCAAAATATACGTCGCTTAAGTCAACTTTCGAAAAAAAAAACTTTCCTCTATTTAACTTCGCGAATATTTCTCCTGACCTAAGCAGAGGATAATGATAATCTTTCAGTGTCTGGTTCAATCACGTGAAAAAATCTGCTCACACACAGATTTATTTACTCTTTTTCTTCACGTAAACTGTAGGTGAAGCCCATTCGCTGTACTTAACCTTTGATAGCACTTTAATTTTCACGCGCCTATCTAGTTTCGTGTCGATTTAATCTGCTGACGAGAATGGATAATTTCGTTCCTTTTGATCATCGGTTGTATATTCGGTGTCAACTCAAATTTTGCAGTTACTTTTTCATCTATCCAGTCCACCAGAAAAAAGCTCCCGAAAAACTTTCTTTCAATTCTTTCTTTAAATGTATATATGGCAAAAGGAATTCATAGAGAAATCCCACAGTTAGAACTTTTCCATCTAATCTGTCAGAAGGTTACTTGAATTGTTTATCACAAACATTTTCAATTCTAAAGTTTTACCTTGTAGTATAACTGTAGTTACTAGTTCTCCCTCGAATTTGCTTTGTTCTCCAGTGGCATTTTTGGTTACTTTTTTAGTCTTTAATAAATTCGGCGTTCCAATTTTCTTTCTTCTTATTGCCAATTTTTCTGATATGTAACACTCCACTCTGTTCAATATCTTTTGAATCTTGACACGCGCTAATAAACCGTTAGCAGCCCTCTGTGATATTCTGGAGTGTTAAATCTGGTTCATTTTCCAGTTTATTAATTACCCTTCTTCTGATTTCCGCATTTGTATTTGATACTAATTATTGCACAAATATAAGGCATTTGAAATTGTTAGCACTCAACTCCGACAACTTGAAATCATTGCAGTTGCTCGTTAACTGCTCTAGCAAAAGTCGTGTAGTCTTCATCGTCTTTCCTTGTAAGATCATGCATTTCCACCTTTTGTTAAAAAGAGACGTTTTAGGGCTAAACAATTTAGCCAATAATAGTATCGCTTCACTAAATGTAAGGTCGCTGTTTTTTGTTGCAAGATATTATTTACGAATTTTGTATGTTAAAACGTACCCAATATCCTTAAAAGAAAAGGAACCTTTTTAAAATCAGCTAAATTCTCAATGTCCTTGTATCGTCTGAAATACGAAGCAAACGTAACCTCATTGTCAGGATCGTAGTTAACATTATCAATAGTGTTCAAAATAGTGTTTTGTGAAAACGCACTTTCATCTTTACCATTTTGACACCTATTCGATACTTCCATTAATGTTTACTGTTCCTGTTGGGTATGAAGAAATTTCCTTAAATGTTTTCATTTGTACCAACGTTTATTTATTGTTCTTGGAAGTTCTCTTCCATTCAAAGCTTTTTAGTGTTGTCCTTTCTGCAATTCTATTTTTTCCGCATTCATTTTCTTTTGATATTCCGCTTGTTGTTTCTGCAATTCTATTTTTTCCGCATCCATTTTATTTTGATATTCCGCTTGTTGTTTCTGAAATTCTATTTTTCGGCATCCATTTTATTTTGATATTCCGCTTGTTGTTTCTGTAATTCTATTTTTAGGCATCCATTTTATTTTGATATTCCGCTTGTTGTTTCTGAAATTCTATTTTTCGGCATCCATTTTATTTTGATATTCCGCTTGTTGTTTCTGTAATTCTATTTTTAGGCATCCATTTTATTTTGATATTCCGCTTGTTGTTTCTGTAATTCTATTTTTAGGCATCCATTTTATTTTGATATTCCGCTTGTTGTTTCTGAAATTCTATTTTTTCCGCATCCATTTTATTTTGATATTTCGCTTGCTGTTTCTGTAATTCTATTTTTCTGCATCCATTTTATTTTGATATTTCGCTTGCTGTTTCTGTAATTCTATTTTTCGGCATCCATTTTATTTTGATATGATGTTTGTTATTTCTGCAATTGCATTTGTTGATCTTGCTGATGCCTGTAAATTTCTAAAATTGCGTTTTATTCATACGGTGGTAATCTTCCAGTGTAAAGAAAAAAATAAGTTCGTACGATACTTATTTACGTGTTTCAGAATAACGTGAAGAAATCGATAGACCTTATGTTAGGTTATGTTTCGCTTTTTCCTTCGCGGTTGAACGACTTGAATTTCCAAACATAAATGTGAAAACTTTTTCCTCCTACTAAGAAAACGACAATTTCTCTTCAATCCTTTTCACCATTTTGGAGTGTTTTTTTTTTCGCACAATTTTCACACTTTGCTTGTTAAATTCAGTTTTATTTTAACTTCTCGCTGTATTGTTAACAA
The DNA here is from genome assembly GCA_963556195.1 of Sepiola atlantica. Lineage (NCBI taxonomy): Eukaryota > Metazoa > Mollusca > Cephalopoda > Sepiida > Sepiolidae > Sepiola > Sepiola atlantica. Next base: position 14,273,178 of record OY744532.1, on the reverse strand, counting down.
ATATCTAGAGCATATCACCAAAGTCTTTTTTCTTTCAAAAATCCAACATTCCAATTGTAAACATACATTCTAGTTTTCATTGCCAGTTTTGTGTGCAACATAAGTCCAGGTTATTTTCGTGTCCGAATGAATCCTAATTGCTTGTCGCCAGAGTTGTGCGACATGCGTTCGAAAATAATGTTGGTCCGAGTACTTTCTCTCCAGTGTTGTGGGATATAGTTTTCGAATCCTGGTCGCCAGTTTTGTGATCTTGAAAGGCCTATAATAATTTAGACAATACGGTGGTATATTTATTAGAGTGTATTTACAGAATTACAGAATAGTATGTTGCGTTCGATACTGTGGCTATGACTGCCACCAATGACGGTATTTACTTCGTTCCCACAGCAGGAAGATGTGGCACAAGACCGCAAGGTGGAGAGAATCAAGCCAGCGCCTATAAAAGGGGGCACTCTGGCCTCCTAAATATAGCCTGGGTAGCCCCGTCAGAATTCCCCAGTCGGGGCGCCAAGGCAAGGCTTTGAAGGATGCACTTCCTATAACTACCCAAGACTAATACCTCAGCCCGACAGATAAAAGGCCACCGAAATGGCTTAGTTTCTGCCGGACTGATTGTCGAGATCAGATCCTCGATTGGTATTATACCGACACAGAACGGCAAATGACTGCCGCCACGACTTCTACAATACTTAGTCGTAGCTCTATTTATAGTGTCTGGAAGAGTCCATCTATTTCCAGAATAGGGTAGATAAGCATCACAGCATAACAATATGAAATAGAGAAAATTTGGAAAAAGGTGAACGAAAAAAAAAAAACTAAATTGAACCATGAAGTTAACACTCACGAAATAGTAATAGAAAATACAACTAGCAATCTTGGAAGAGTTTAGAATCTGCGGTTGAAAATCATTTTATAAATAATCAGCATAAATCTACCTTCGATCTATCATTCTAGCTCTGTATTCTTTTTAAATGTATAATTTATATTACATATTATTAGTAAAAATTATATTGCGATTTTAAAACCTAATATTTGCATTTAAATTACCTCCCTTGAAAATGAATGAACATAATATTTTAAGAAAGGTTTTGGTAATACATTCTTTTTATTCGATCACACACTAATTACTGTAAATATCGACAAAACTATTGCATACATATATGGAAAAATAAGAACATAAAATCACAAATAAATAACACCAAACATTAATTTATTATAAAATGTTTTTAAAAAAGTTATGCAAATTATACATACACATAACAGTGTTTGGGTCTTTGCTTTCTACTATATATACAGTATTTCAAAAGATTATGTATTATCGCTGTAAATAACTGTGATCTGTTTTGATGCTAATAGAGGTATGATAAATGACAAAAATTATCGCATTTACTCATTTAGATAATGCTATCAGCTGTTGCACGCTCGTTAATGTTTTCTTTTTTAAACGATATTTTTGCGCAAAAAATTGATTCAATTACGGTATCATTTGGTTATGAAATGAATGAAATAAGATTATAACTTATTTTAACAAGTTACGTTATTAGATAGAGGCAGTATACGCGATCATGTCTCATGTTTATCAATATAGATAATACGAACAGATGGTGCATGCTGGTTAATATTTGCTGGTTAATATTTCCTTTTTTCGATTAGATTTTATTAAAAGTTAAATTAAATCATGGTATCATTTAGTCTTTAAATTAATTGACTAAAATTGTTCACAATTATAACAATTATAAAGTAACTTTAAAAAGTCACGCTTACTTCTGTATACGTGACAATGTATCATAATTTTATTAATAAACACATATATACACACACACACACACACACACACACACATATATATATATATATATATATATATATATATATATATATATATATATATGTGTGTGTGTGTGTGTGTGTGTAATAGAAAAAAGTTTACCATTGATCTCGGATTAGATCGTTTAAATAAGTCAAAAGTAAGTTTTCAAATCAGTTTAAAATATTACTCCCTTTTTCTCGCTTTATCACCCTCTTTATCTTTCTCTCGTTCTCCTCTTCTTTCTTTCCCTCTCCAGCTATGGATTAAATATTATTACTACACGTAGTGATATTTTCTTTAGTTTGTAATGGACAATCTAAATATTAGGTGTTATAGTAGTTTTATAACGTTTGACTTTTAATAAAGAGAGAGACGGAAGCTAGAGTGATAGATACAGTATAACATTTAAAAATTGCAATTTACGGCTAATTAGAACAATTAAAATTGATTTTCTTCTAAACATAGATTATTATTATTATTATTATTATTATAATTAATGATAATAATAATAACATAGAAAGACTAATCACCGCAGCAAGAGATACTGATCCAACTCGGAACTCGGGAAGCACCGACAACAGAAACCAAAAGACAAGAAGAGAAAAGTGGAAAGAAAAACAACTACATGGACGCTTCAGAAGACTGACAAGAGAAGAAACCAACAAAAATAGCTGACCATGGCTCAAATAAGGAAACTTGAACAGAGAAACGGAATCTTTACAGAACAATGCGATTAGGACGAACTACATACAATAAAGCTAAAATAGATAAACCCCAGGAAAACAGCAAATGCCAACTGTGTGGACGAAACCGTAAATCATATAAGTGAATGTAGCAAACTCGCCCAAAAAGAATACAAGAACAGACATGACTGTGTGGGGAAAGCAATACACTGGGAACTGTGCAAACAATTGAATTTTAAATACGCACACAACTGGTGCAAACATAAACCAGAAACAGTACTGGAAACTGAAAAACACAAAATCCTCTGGGATATGGATATACAAACAGATAAACCCATACAAGCAAGGAGACCTGATGTTATTAGGAAGGAAAAATCTTACACAATCATAGACAAAGTGAAGATAAAAGAGACGGAAAAACGAAGCAAATACACATAACTAGCCAGAGAACTGAAAGGAATATGGCGCATGAAGAAAGTCAGTATAATGCCAATAATCATAGGAGCACTAGGAACAATCTAAAAAAACCCTGATAAAAGATTGGGAGAAATTGGAATTGAAGTTAATGTTATTTTAATCAATAATACAACAGCATTCTTTCAAATAAGGTATATATTGTACTAAAGAAACACATATAGACATTCAAATATTTGTTTAATTTGCATAACTTCTTTTTTAACTGTCTATAATTAATTAATTTTCATTGTTATTCATTTATGATTATATTATTTTTCTTTTGCCTGTGTATCTACAATAGTTTTGTGTAAATTAACAGCTATTAATGTAAGTTATTTAATTAAAAAATGAATAAATTACGAAAATAAAACATTCTTAAAATATCAAGGGAGATAATTTAGATGAAACTAGCTAGAAAGATATACTGAGTTCACAGAAAAGGGAAAGTGATTGGTTCCCCCCCCTCTCTCTCTCTCTCTCTGTCTCTCTGTCTCTCTCTCTCTCTCTCTCTCTCTCTCTCTCTCTCTCTCTGGCTCTCTGAAGAGAGGGGGACTCCTTTAAAAATAATAAAAAATAAAATTTGGGGTCGTCATCACTACCTATCTCTCTTCTCTCTTACTCTCCCATTTTCTAGATAGATTTTTTTTTAATTGTTTTATGATTTATTTACGAAATAAAAGAGCAAAATATATAAATATAAAGTTTTAGATAAAAAGGTCTTTTCCTTAAAATACAAGTTTCTTTCAATTCTTAATCAATTTTTCGCTCCCCCTAACATTAAATACATTTTAAAAAAAACAGGCATGCTGGCTATTTTAATTAACCCATACTCTTTTTATTTTATAGGTGTGACTCTTGATATATAGATAAGATATTTATACTGAAGCGAGTTTGTAAAACTTGGTAGGTTAAAGAGTTTAAAGAAACCCAGAAAGAAGTGGGCAATAAAATAAAGAAAAGGTGATGGAGACGCCATAAAAAGTAATAAAAAGGACAACCACTAACAAAAAAGGTCAGCAAGTGGAATAGGTAATCCGATACTAATTCATAAGAAATAGAAAATGACTAAACCCCAAAAAGATTTATTTAGGAGAGAAAATTCTTCAAATCCATCCAGTTCTCTGAAATTCTTGGTCTGATGAGGTTGACTTTCTGGGAAAGTGCAACCGAAACATGTATGCACATATGTAACCAATAATGTTTGTATAAATAAAAATTTATACTTATAAACAGCTCTACTTGTTATTGAGCACTTTTTATAAACACTTGAGTTTCTACGGATTTACATTTACAGAAACTAATACAATACATATATATATATATATATATATATATATATATATATATATATATATATATATATATATATATATGTATATATAGATATAGATAGATATATCTATATCTATATATTTATATATATATTTATATATATATATATATGTATATAGATATAGATAGATATATCTATATCTATATATATATATATATATATAGAGAGAGAGAGAGAGAGAGAGAGAGAGAGCGAGAAATGTTGTTGAATATGACAGATAACTCGTGTCTGGATATCCTTGTGTGGATGCTTTCCATTTGCCGAATAAGGGTCTTTGTTTCGGTGGGGAATTCGCCGATGAATCTGCCATAACTGTAGATGTCCCAAGTACTTTCAGGTCCATCATGGTCGATCTTCAGGGGAATCAGGTAAAGATCATAGTGTTAACACTAATATTAATAGGTACTTTTGGCGAGAATTATACTACTAATACGGAACATAAATTAGAACTATAAATATTTTAGAATGATATCACTGATGTTAAAGTTAATTCTGTTCATGGCTTTAACACTAGTGATATCACTCTCAGGTCGAGTGATATTTTCCATAGCAATTAGTGTTTAGAAAGGTTTCTTATGTTCATTAAAGGAAAGGAGATTTGTCTTAGTAGCATTAAATGTTATCATCCATTTATTCCCCTCATTCCACTACAGACTGGAGGTAATTTTCCAATGATCCAGCCATTACCGTGGATGTGTATATGTTCGTTTTGCCCACATGTCAAAAATAGAGTGTGGTGTCATCAGCAAATATACCCATCTCAAACACAATTCCATCAGGGAGAACGTTTATAAAGAATAGGAATAATAAGGGTCCGAGGGTCGACTCGTGTGTCACACCTACATTAATGTCACGTTGCTTAGATATATGACCATCGACGATAACCTGGATTCTTTTATGGCACACGAATCTCAGTATATAAATTATCTGTCCATTAATACCGTATGAATTAATTTTCATGGGTCAAGCTTCATGCCAAACCATGTCAAATGCTTCGGATATATCAAGCACTACCGCCCTAGCTTCACCTGCCTCGTCCAGTGTATGGTACATGCGTTCAGAGGTGACCGTTAGGATATCCACAGTAGAATGGGCTTGCTTAAATCTATACTGTTGGTCAAAAAGAAGTTTAGCATTAACGAAGTGGTGAATTATCGCTAGGTTCACGAATGATACAAAGATATTAGCGAAGAGCGATAGGACATTGAAAGGGGCAATCATTTTGCGGGTCAGTTTTCGTACCAAAATTCTTGAACACTGGTACCACATAGGCAATTTTCCAGCTATCAGGGAAGCAAGATTCGGTAAGGCATTTGTTGTAGAGTTTGCAAGGGGCATGGGCCAACTCAGCAGAACATTTCTTTATTACTATAGCGGGGATAAGAGAAGACCTACATGCTTTGACGTTAATGCAACGTCTTTTGTGCTGCAAACTCTAATCGCTGTGAGTTCCCATGTACAATTATCACTCCATTTAATCTAGATGTTGCAACTCAAACAATTTCCAAACCATTACAATGCGCATGGGCGAAACGGACCGGCTGCGCGTAATTAAACCAATCATATTTCCCCCCCCCCAAAAAAAAAATTCATCTTTCTAGAATGTTCGACGATTTTTTGTTATAAATCTCAGAAATTTGATTAATTAAGTGAGCAGACAGTCGCAGCACAACCAAAAAACGGACTTTTAGTGCTGGATCATCCGGTTCTGAAACAGCATACGATAAAACATCTTTCGGTGTCCTTGCACTCTATTTGCACACCTGCCAACAGATTGTTTATCCAATATTGCATACACTTGGATCGTTAGGACATATAGAAGAGAGTTCTGGTCGTATCATAAATAAAACATTTTTTTTAATTATAACTTAGGTAGGTGCTCGACTGAGCGTCAATTTCTGGTAACTCCTGTAAAATATTTACAGCAAGAAATCATCTAGCTACAACGCTAACAAAGAACTCTCTCTCTCTCTCTCTTTACCAAAAACCAAACGAAACTTCCATGAACAAAGTTTCTTTCCTAGCACATCCCATCTGTGGAACAAAATATCACGAGGCTGCTTCCCAACCGACTACAACATGGTCGTCTTCAAGTCTAATGTAAACAAATACTTGTTGAGCCGTCCTATTGGATAATGCATTCCTTTTAAGTAATCCTCTGCCATTTCCACCCATTGTTTCCAGTCCTCTCGTGGAGACGATTATCGTCCAACTAACGATTCCAGTGCCTCCCACGGGCCGTGATAAGTGGTGGCTCATTAGTAAATAAAAAGGTTCAGAATACGATCCTTCATCCGCAAGTAAACTACGTGAACAGAGCAGTAGATGGCTGCTATCATTAAAGCCTTAAAAATATCACAAGGGGACTTAATATCGCAGCTTGCAGAAGGGATCCGCAGAAGTGCAAAGAAGTCGTTCAGAAAAAAAAGACCAATGATATACTACTTAATGGAAATATAAATAGCGGCGTTCGACGGGATAACGGAACCCGTTTCAAGGTTGACAGAGAACCTAATGTCGTACTAAAACAGGATTAACTAGGTTAGAATTAAAGAAGCCCTGATCTGCCAGTACGCAAATGAGAATAAAGCAGAAGTACGGCGGGGGGAGGGGGCATCCTGTTAGTTTCAGAAAAGAATGGCCAAAATAGTCCTTATGGAATACCGTGAATAATGAGTGAGGAAAAAAGAGACTAATATCACCACAGATTATTAATTTTTATTTAGTTGACCTCGGTGACAGACATGCGATATGTTGTTATTCGAGGGGTAGCCACTAATTTAATGAAGGCCATAGGTATGACCAGAGAGAGTGTATTGGAGATAATTAGAGGGAGAAATGGCTGTCAACAGCAAGTTCCGGGTGAGGGGTGTTCAGACCAATTAAGGAGGAAAGGCTTTAGGTGTGAGAAAATTATGGGGTTTATACTGAGGAGTGGTAGTAATAAGCGGACCCACACTAGAAGATTGTGTCTTTTCAGCCCGGTTAATACCAAGTGACGCTAGATAGCTATGGAATGGTGTGCTTGACATCTAATTATGTGGACCATAAGGCGAATGATAATCCAGTTCGGTGGCCCCCTCCCTTGATCACCAGGATCCAATTGTATGAAATGTGACTAAATCGTGCCCCCTCCCCGAAAAAGATGGGACAACACCTATGAGGATAGATTCTTACTTCCCACCCCATGTTCAAATTGGCTCAAGAGTCAATGGGAGAGAGAGAGGGAGAGAGATACAGAGACAGAGAGAAGAGAGAGGGAGAGGGAGAGAGAGTCCGAGGGCACCATTGGCAACGGGTCGCCCAGCAGGAAGTAAGAAGCATCGTGGGACAAATAATATAACAAATAAATTTAACCTTTTTTTTTTTTTTTTTTTTTACAAAAAGGTCACCGCTTATAAAGCCCGTGGGCCACTCAAGGACAATGGTAAAATATATCGGTTGGGTGATGAGTGCCACCACGCGAGGATTGGAAACAACTGGTGGATTGGGCAGAAGATTTTCACATATGGTACGCTCTAGGAAAGAAACTTTGTTTATGGAATTTCACCTTCGTCTTTGCCATACACAGGGAGAAAGGAAGTTCTCTGCTGTGGTTGTGGCCAAGCGAGTTCTTGCTGTGAATGTTTTACAGGAGTGGACGAGAGATTGGAGCTCAGTCGAGATCTACCATGAACATAACGATACAGTAGAGAGAGGCTAGCAACATCTATTCTATGTGAAAGAGGCTGAAATGAAGAGAATAGATCCCCACTAGATTGCGAAGTCGGTTTTGTACTCTGACAAGGTAAGAAAGAGTGCTCCGAGACGAACTACCCTAGATGTTACAGCAGTTCTATATATTAGGACGAATCTGGTTCTTATACAGATAGAGGATTGCATCATGGATGAGGTACCCTTTCCAGCGACCGTAGCAATAGATTCTACTTCAGATCTGGAGTAAAAGTCATAACTAGGAGCTTATCAATGAAATGGGCTTCCTTAATGAGAGATTCTATACATTTTAGCTGGGGAGAAATGAGGATCCGTGCTTCGGTGGTGAAAAGATAGAAGCTTGTTTTAGAGGACTTAAAAGAAACAAACCATTATCCCCCATTGTACCACGTGCTCCAAGTCTGAAAAAATGAGAGAGATAGAGAGAGAGAGAGTCAGAAAGATTTTGGTCATCAGTGTTCTTCAAGGTGCTGCCATAGATAGTTGTGTCGTTTGCGTAGATATCAACGAATGATCTCAGGATACGGTTTGGACGATCATTTATGAAGATCAGAAAGAGGGTAGGGCCCAGAATAGATTTTTAGAGGTACGCCAGGATTGATATAAGCTTAGGACGTCTGTCCGTCAACAATTAATTCAATAGACTTATTGGAGCGAAAGGATTTTATGGTTCTGGTGACATTTCCATATATTCTATAGCTAACAAGTTTGTGAAGCAAACCTTAGTGTCAAGTCCTATTGAAGGCATTTGATATATCAAGAACTATCGACCTAGAGACGAAGCCCCGTAGATAGACTCGCTGTTCCTGTGCGATATCACAGTCAGCACGTCAGCATTAGATCTTGAAGGACGAGATCCATATCGATTGCCACTAAGTAGATTGTTTCTGTGTATGTGGTTTACAACTTCTAGATTTATTACAGATTTACTCATGACGCACAGGAGACTGATCGGTATGTACTGATCTCCAGTATTTTTAAATACTAGGCAGACCAGCGAAGTCTTTCAAGGTGATGGGAAGAATTTCTTCTTCAAGCAAAGAGTGAACAGCTTTGTAAGGATATGCGGTATTTCTGGTTGTAGTTTCTTGAGTACTATGACTGGAATGTTGTCGGGACTAGTTGCCTTGTTAGCATCAAGGTTCTTGATAAGTTTGGCAATATTCTGGACAGTTATTCGGATGTCGCTAAAAGTTGTTTCGGTCATGGGAGAGTTGGTGGACGTGTGCAGAAAGGCCATTTTGGCCCCAGATGCATTTTCCCAAAGTTCTGGCATTGTTAGAAGTCAGAATACATAAAGAAACAGTGTCCTAGCAAGTTCAAAGTGACACACCTGGAAATAGCAGGATGCGGTAAGAGTGGAGAGTTTGCGTTCCGCCCTGGTATTCTCTTGTCAGGGTAAAGAGGAATTAGAATGTAATTATAATGAAAAGTCCCAATTCCCAGCTCACGTCTAGCATGGGCCAATGGTCGGGAACAAATAGAAACTGTCCTATGTATGCACGGATGTAATCGTTCGTGATGTAAAAAAGAGAATTCACATGTGACGTAACGTGAGGGTGGGAAACAAAAGCGTCTGTGTTCCTAATCAGGACAGGCAGTCGGTTTCAAACTATAGGAAAGTAAAAGGGCTGAACTTAGCAATAAGTCAAGCGGATGGAGCAGAGATAAGGATCGTAGAGAATCATGTGGTTAGGGGAGTTAAGTGTTACCACAAGTTATACGTTTTCGCAAACCTGTGCAGCGAATTAATCTTAGATGAAGATTAGCTGAATTATCACATGACACAACTAAGATTCGACTCCACGATATGGATTCCAGGAGCTGTCAAAGTATTCATAGACAACGGATCTTGTGAAGCACGAACTGTGAGGGCTGACGAGAACATAACACTACCACCAAGAACAAACATTGTTTCTTCTCTATATAAATGATCTTCCAGAGAATAGTGTTCAGAAAATTAACATCTATGCTGATGATATCACTCTCTATTCTGGTGTTGCTTCTCGCCCATCTTCCTCGGATCAGTCGAAATATGCAGCTGATCTAGAAGTTGACCTGAGTTCAGTTGTGGATTGGAGTACGAAATGGCTTGTTTCATTTAATCCAGTTAAGACTCAGCTCGTGTCCTTCAATCGTAGGCGTGTCCCTTTTCTTCCTGTGATTCTCATGGATGACTCTGCTCTTGAAGAGAAATCGACTGAAACTTCGTGGTCTTTCTCGCTCATCAAATCTTTCTTGGAGTTCATACATTAGATCCATTGCTCTTTCTGCTTCCAGTAGAGTCGGTTCTCTCTATCGCTCCAAACACTTTCTCACACCTGAGGCTATTCTCTATCTCTATAAATCCACAATCAGACCATGTATGGAGTACTGTTGTCATATTTGGACTGGTGAATCTCCGTCCTATTTTAGGGTTATTGGTGGGATGCAGAAACGTGTCTGTAATTTGATTGGCCCCACCCTTTCTTTTTCTCTGCACTCTCCCTCTCTCTCTCTCTCTCTCTCTCTCTCTCTCTCTCTCTCTCTCTCACAGGCGTGATGTTGCTAGTCTCAGTCTTTTCTTTAAATACTATTATGGCATGTGTTATTCAGAATTGTGTGATCTATTCCCGGCTTCTTTGGTTCCAGCTCGTTTGATTCGTTGGTCTAGTGGTATCCATCAAGTCGCTGTTTTGATACCTCATTGTAATACAGCTTCCTATTCCAGTAGCTTCTTTCCAAAAACCGCAGGCTTGTGGAACTCTCTTCATGCTGACTGTTTTCCTCCTACCTATAACCTTGGTCTTTTCAAGACTAAGGTCAATAGGCATCTCATGTCTTTGCGATAATCATATTTGTTCTTGTTATCTCCTTACATCAAGTGGCTTCATATCTTGTCTGGAGCGATTTCCATTAAAAAATACATAGAAGATACTGCCAAGTCTTTTGCAAGGTGGGCTTCTCTGCGGAACTAGAAAATGCCCCACACTTGCAAGTATCCTATATCTATACAAAACCACCATTAGCCAATGTATGGAGTATTTTTGTCACATATGGGCTGGTGCACCAATCACTGTTTTTTTTCTTTCTTTCATTCATAGACTTCGTGGTATTATTTCTTCCTGTTAAACTACGCCGTGGATCTTCTTTTTATTCGTCTTCTTCATTTTCTTATTGGCTGTGTCGGGATGATGTTGCTGGCGGTCGCCGAGCGTGAAGTACAGGTCATAATTTATATACATAATGAAAACACACAGATATAGACATGTTATACACAACGACTTGTTGAGCGCGGGTGGGTGTGTTGTTAGAGGTTTGTCGATAGTCTCTACAGCTGAGCTAAGCCTCCCATCTCTCAAATTCAAGATATCAGATAAGACTGAAGTATCTCATCGCGACCCCTCGAGCTTCATCGCTGATCTCTCGTCGTGATTATTCACTGTCGAGTTCCTTCAATGATCTACCTCACAGTCAGTGTTCCCCAAATATATTTTCTCTCAGCTGGAAATCGTAGATGTCTGGTTTTTCTCTTATTTTACTTTCACTGGAAATTAGACTCATTTCGTAGACAGTAAACCTCCTTCCCAATTATTTATTTTGACCACCACGGCTAACTACTCATGGCGTCACTTCGTCTGTGTAGCACAATGGATCCGTCGCTTTCATATTGTCATTCATTTAGCTAATATCTCTTGGTGGTCCTGGTTGGGGGGGGGGGTAGGGTAGTCTACAGTATCACATTCCTTCTCTTTCCAGTTTTGAAATATAAAAAATAAGCTTACTTCTCTTCAGCACCTCGTTTAAAGCTTTGTGTAATTTCTCGCTATTCAGTCAAACTTTTGACATAATTTATTAGCACTTACTCAGTACTTAGAAGTTGGTTTCTTCTGACACCATGTTTTGCACAACTCATAGATCATGTGTAAGTGTAAAATACGTCATTATTACGTCATAATTATTCAGAACTACCCCACAATTAAAATCGCTTACAGCTCTACAAATATATATGTCCGCTTATGTATGCAAGTCGACTAATATAATGATTCTTTAAGACACTGGACGTGCACTTCGGTTATATACATAGAATGTTCGATCGGTTGAGAGACTATAGGCCGAAGTTAAATTTACCTGTTTTTTTTTTTTTTTAAACTTTGGCGCAGAACAATTGGCAGAGCAACCAAGTGGCTATCGTAGCATCGGGTGGCCACAGTTGGCGGGGAGAGATAACATATGTGGGAACTTGATGTAAAAAAGGTTGGATCGATCAAGCTTAATGCCGATGTGAACGATAGGGCATTTTACACATATGAGCAACTTCTATAGGCTGGGAAGTCGACATGTTTAGGATGGGAAGTCGACATAATTAGGTAGAAGGTTGTCAGTAACGTGTCGACTGATGTAATCTCTGACCTTCGTCAGGTGTGTCATCTCGAACTCGGGAATCTTTGTGTCAAACTCGCGAATTTGTACAGAATTTCGAATGGGGCCCTGCCCTTTTATTTAATCCCCGGGGATGGCTTGCTCTCGGATCGTCACCCATGAAGAGATAGAAGTCTAAAGTAATTCGTAATTATATTCTTAGTATCGCCCGTACTGAGGATTGAACCTTCAACCACCAGAAGACTGTCACTTAGAACTGATTATTACTTAGCACTTTTATCCGTTACGACACGAATTACTTAAAACTTCTACCCGGTCATGACTGACGGAACGGAATAGTTTCGGCTTCAGATATAGAAGTAATAGTAGTTTCGGCTTCAGACAGACAGATATCAAATCTCCATTAGTAATAGAAGTAATAGTATAGTTTCGGCTTCAGACAGACAGATATCAAATCTCCATTAGTAATAGATGGATGAAGAAAACGACCGTGGAATTTCCATCTAGTATTTTATATAATATATTTCTAGTACTTTATATAATATATTTCTAGTACTTTATATCATATATTTCTAGTACTTTATATCATATATTTTTAGTACGTTATATAAGCTGCAAAGTCATTAATGTATATTATATAATTTAGCTGAGGAAAACAAAGTTCCCACCTTAATTTTATATTTCTCTATGCGGCAATCATGCATATCCATTCATGACCATAGAGCGAAACACGCTAATCATTTAAGCGGAAATTGAAAGCATTTCCTTAGTTTAATTTAAGTTTTAACAAAGACACGCTCTATCGCTATCCTTTTTTTACAAGCCCGCTTCACATGCACACACGCACACACTCTCTCTCTCTCTCTCTTTCTCTCTCTCTCTCTCTCTCAAGCAACACCTTTCAGATGAAAATCACTCCAGTAAAAATCGTCTGATATTTAATAACAACGACGCAATTAAAATACTCAATAAGAATCGAATACGCGATATCTATCGAAAAAAGAGCATATAACACAGAATGAGAGTAATCTACTCCCCAGCTGATTAAACAAAAGGATTCTGTTTGAAATTACCAGAAGACAACCGAATAAGGCCGTAGAGTACAGCAGCTGAAACGTTATAAACAGAATAACAATAAAGTTAAGGATAACAGTCCGAAATTGCAATGAACAGACAAGGTTTGTTAGGTTGTTGTTTTTTTATTGATTCTTTCAAGTTTTCTGATTTCTTTCTTGACAATCTTTATAATAATACGCGAAGGAAATCTTCCGTTCGTACGTACGCTATTACTCTCTACAACCTTTTAAAAGATGGGATCGCCCGATCGCTCTTCACCTCCATTTTAAAAGATGGGATCGCCCGATTGTCGAAAATGGTACGCCCCAATTTTTTATTTTTTATAATTTAATCTGATATTGCTTTTGTGTCGAACTCAGACGAAAATACACTTTCTTGTTCTTTTTACGATGAACAAAGTGTAGTACTGTTCAGTCCAAAGATGGTAGAATAATATTGTGGGGTCTGCGTTGGTGCTGCGCGTCCATGAAATGGAAATATGTCACAAGCTCCTACAAGGGTTTTGGAATTAGACCCCCTTAACCAGATATATTCTGAAACTATATTAACCAAAAAACTTAGATAACTATATTTTAGTTTGAACATAGGTGGAGCCTGCGTTCGTCTATAGAATAGAAATATTTTTAAACACAGCAGCAATATTCAATGGATGAAGGATACAACTGTGGAATTTCCACGGGTCCCGCTAGTTATTAATGAATGTTTCCTAATTAATCTCATTTTTTATACACGCACCTTTACACATAAGGCCTACTGAGAGAGTTTGAATGCCTACTGGAGGGAGTTTGAATGCCTACTGAGAGAGTTTGAATGCCTACTGGAGAGTTTGAATGTCTACTGAGAGAGTTTGAATGTCTACTGAGAGAGTTTGAATGCTACTGAGAGAGTTTGAATACTTACGAGAGAGACTTTGAATACCTGCTGGAGAGAGTTTTAATGCCTACTGGAGAGAGTTTGAATTATACTGAGAGAGTTTGAATGCCTACTGAGAGAGTTTGAATGCCTACTGAAAGAATTTAAATGCTACTGAGAGAGTTTGAATGCCTACTGAGAGAGTTTGAATGCCTACTGAAAGAATTTAAATGCTACTGAGAGAGTTTGAATGCCTACTGAGAGAGTTTGAATGCCTACTGGATAGAGTTTGAATACTACTGAGAGAGTTTGAATGCCTACCGGAGAGAGTTTGAATGCCTACTGGATAGAGTTTGAATACCTACTGAGAGAGTTTGAATGCCTACTGAGAGAGTTTGCATGCCTACTGGATATAGTTTGAATGCCTACTGGATAGAGTTTGAATGCCTACTGAGAGAGTTTGAATGCCTACTGAGAGAGTTTGAATGCCTACCGAAAGAATTTAAATGCTACTGAGAGAGTTTGAATGCCTACTGAGAGAGTTTGAATGCCTACTGGATAAAGTTTGAATACTACTGAGAGAGTTTGAATGCCTACTGAGAGAGTTTGAATGCCTACTGGAGAGAGTTTGAATGCCTACTGAGAGAGTTTGAATGCCTACTGCATAGAGTTTGAATGCCTACTGAGAGAGTTTAAATGCCTACTGGAGAGAGTTTAAATGCCTACTGCATAGAGTTTGAATGTCTACTGAGAGAGTTTAAATGCCTACTGGAGAGAGTTTGAATGCCTACTGAGAGAGTTTAAATGCGTACTAGACACCATCCTCGAGTACCTTCGGTCTCTCTGTACAAAGGTTTGTCACGATTTTTTGAATTCCTTCGTTGCCCCTGTTTTTACTGACTGTATCAACATTCAGAAGTTTAAATATAATGCGAACAAACATCTCGCTGTACAACCCCTTTACTTAGTATGTCCATGTATGTATGACCCCTAATTTACAGTAGCCTTTACGTCTCAGTGACAATTGCCTTGTTTGCGTTGAATGAAAGTAAAAAAAATAAAAATGGATAACAAATTGTTGATCAATCACGTCAGTCGGGCAACTGCAAGGTTCTGGAAAATAAAACTGGAGCACAAATTATAAACATTTCTCCCCGAAATAAAACATTGTTCTTAAACAGAAGTATACGCTATATTAATATAAAAAATACTGAATTTAAAACAATAGAAAGGAATAGTCAATTAATGAATGTCATTTTGCAAATTAAAATGTAAAATTGTTGACTTTATTGAGTAGATATACCTAAACACTATATCAGACAGATGTTTGTTCGTGCTGTGTGACTTTGTATATATATATATATATATATATATATATAGTGTGTGTGTGTGTGTAAAGGAGTAAGGCTACCAACATTTGTAAAAAGATTTTTTAAACATTTACTTATTATTTTGTTATTCTAGCATTTTATAATTTTATATTTTTTTAAATATAAAATTATAAAATGATAGAATAACAAAATAATGAATAAATGTTGAAAAAAACTTTTTACAAATGTTGGTAACCTTACTCCTTTACATATAACTTTTCTCTCGTTGGAACTGCACTAATACTGCACTACCCTCTCTCTCTCTCTCTCTCTCTCTCTCTCTCTCTATATATATATATATATATATATATATATATATATATATATATATATATGAGTCCGGCGACCAGTGTGAATAATTCTTCTCTACACTGACGATTCCCGTAAGGATGAAACTTATACGTATGCAGATTAAAAAAACAAATATTTATGATTATATATATATATTTATGTATATATATATATATATATATATATATATATATATATATATATATTCATGCATATATATATATTCATGTATATATATATATATGCATGTATATAATATAAATATATATATATGTATTCATGTATATATATATTCATGTATATATATATATATATTCATGTATATATATATATATATTCATGTATATATATATATTTATGTGTATATATATATATATATATATTCATGTATATAACATATATATATTCATGTATATATATATATATATTTATGTATATATATATTAATGTATATATATATATGTTCATGTATATATATATATATATATATATATATATATATATATATATATATGCATATATGTATAAATGAAAAAGTTCACATTATTCATGTATATATATATATATATATATATATATATATATATAGACACATGAATAAATACGAACCTTTATTCATTAATCACACCTATATTACCATTATAACTCTTGTATGTAATTTAACTCAATAATAAAAGATACTTCTCAGGAAAAATGTATTAGAGAATAAAGATCCAAATATAGATATTTATACGCTTCATTTGCATGAATAATTTTTAGACAGTCTATAATAAATTACTGTTTGATGTCATTCATTTGCAAGTTTATTGCCCTATTTTCTCTCTATATATGCAATAGTTTTGCGATATTAACTGCAATTCATCAAAGCGATGTAATAATAAAAAGGATAAATGACCAAAACGTCTTTTTAAATATTATTTTTATTAATTTTCAATCACGTAATTAAAATCGTTATTATTTTAAACAATTATCTACGTTGACAAGAACAACAAAAACTACGCACAGTAATATTTTTCTGATGAAGTCAAGAAATGGAAAAAAAAATCAACTTAGTTTTAATTGTAAATTAAAAATGTGTCGACTAATTTGCAACTTAAAATTCTTTTTTTTTTTATCAGTTATTTTTTTAATAATGCGTACGTTTTTCAACGTCCTAAATTCTCTTAAAAAGATCTTTATTCTATGCGATTATTCCGATTTCTAGTTTTAAAATCACATTGCAATTTAAGATGTAGTCACAAATAAAATATATTTATAAACATTTAATGTAATATCGAATCCTTTTTTAAAAATAAGTTATTTTCTTTCATATAATTTTTTATATATATTTTATCGTCCGTCCCTGTATATGTGATTTAATAGTGTTTTGTTTATCAAATATTAAAGTTAGAAAAACAAAGTTCTCTCAAAAGATATTAAATTAGATCTTTATTAATATTTATTGGGACATCTTAAATTGTAATTTAGTGTTGAAACTACAGATCGAATAATTGTACAAAATGTCGGTCTTTTTAAAAGAGAATTTAGGACGCTGAAAACGTACAAAACTTTTAAAAGTATCCCCTCTAAACTTGTTTCTCATAAGTTTTAAATACTTTTTATTGAATTATCACAATACAGTGTCCAAATACGTTTAAAGTTGATTTAATTTTAAACGTTTTGTCATCTTTTATCTTAGTTTTACTTTTAAAACTATTGATTTTTAAAAATCACTCCGTTTTCAGAAAATATTAAAACAAATACACACAATATGTTGTATATTTTAATTGGATTTAACTTGTTTCCTTCGTGATGGAATCAATCTAAACCTAAATCAGCCCTCTTCTTTTTTAAATCCAGTATTTTCTAACAATGGAAAAATCTTTAAAATGTTAATCTAAGATTAATTTTATTTTTTTCTATTTTGCGAACTTTATTTCTGTTATTGATAAAATAAATATCAGACTAGATCGCGTGTGTCTGTGTTTCTCGAGCATACGTAAATTTTATGAATACACGTTAAATTATTTTTTGGGGTTTATTATTCAGCGAATATTTATTTTTAAAAATAAGGGAAAACTAAAACGAGTATTAAAAAGTCATATTTAAAAAATAAAAAAAATATTTTTTTTGAATTATTTTTCCCCACGCCCTCTACCTGAGAAGGTCTACACCCTGGTAATGCCGGACAAATACAGCTAATATATATATATATATATATATATATATATATATATATATATATATATATATATATATATATATATATATATATATATATATATATATATATATATGTATATATATATGTATGTATATATACATGTATATATATATGTATGTATATATATACATGTATATATATATGTATGTATATATATATATGTATATATATATATGTGTGTATATATACATATATATATATATACATGTATGTATATATACATGTATATATATGTATATATATATATGTATATATATGTATATATATATATGTATATATATATGTATATATATATGTATATATATATATATATGTATATATATATGTATATATATGTATATATATATATATATATATATATATATATGTATATATATATATATATATATATATGTATATATATATATATATGTATATATATATATGTATATATATATATATATATATATATATATATATATATATATATATATATATATATGTATATATATATATATAAATATATATATATATATATATATATATATATATATATATATATATATATATATATATATATATATATATATATACATGTATGATGATGGACTCTCTCCCGTCGATTTCGACGTATGAGTGCTCCGCCTGGTGCGGCCCGCGCGTGAATTTGTAATTGCAAGGGTTGCGCAATCCCCAACAACCGCTCTCATGAGTCGGCATGGCTTGATTCCAATGGCAAGTAGTAGTAAAAGACGACTGGAAACAATGCCGAGATAAGCAGAGAGCACATACTGCACTTGGTATTCCTAAATGGTCACCCATTTAGTACTGGCCAGGCTCTACGGTGATCTAACGGGAACCGGTGTGTCAACCTGATTGTGCCTTATATACATGTATATATATATATATATATATATATATATATATATATATATATATATATATATATATACATGTGTATATATATATATATACATGTATATATATGTATATATATACATGTATATATATACATGTATATATACATGTATATATATATACATGTATATATATATATACATGTATATATATATACAAATGTATATATACATGTATATATATACATGTATATATACATGTATATACATGTATATATACATGTATATATATATACATGTATATATACATCAGTTAGTCGTTTCTGGCACGTATTGGTCTACGTTGTTTACCTATTTTTGCAAATATATAATTCAAAGTGTAGTATCTATTCGGCTGCAGGCAGTCAACCTCCCCGACATTATCTCCTACTTTTTATGTGAGGATGAATTTATTGCCTGTCGCCTCGGGCGCTCTCAGCCATGAGGAAGTACGGACAATAATATAAAATTATTTTTGTCTCATCGAAAGTGCCTCTTTTTGGGGGAACTGGATTTTGTCAACCTTGTATTTGACTTTGCTCTTGTTGAAAGAGGTCATTAAATAGGGGGGGGGGGAAATAAAGGGATTTTTATGCATAAATTGTTTTTCTTATCTTTGACTTCATCGTGCAGAACATTGGTTCAAAATAAGGATTCGTCAATAAATAATCTGTCTAGTTTATATTAATCAAAATGTGTGACAACTTCTCGTGTGTCTGCGTTCATGTGCATTTTTACGTATGTGAAACTTTGATAATTACACTTCGAATCATAATTGTTATCATTCATTATTAAGTAAATATTTATTGAAATCAATAGCGTAAAAAGAACATTTTAACATTTCTTTTAATTACGAAATCAAATCCGCATTTTAAATTCTGTAAATTTCATAATTACGAAATTTAATCTACCAGAATACATTTCAGCGTCTTCGTATTTTACTTTTTTGTTAATAGTTGAAAACACGAATGAATTAATTTTTCTTTAAAATTCTTAGAAAATATTTATACATTAAAAGATTAAAAGTTTTAGTAATTATTTACATGCAATAATCAAGGGACGCGCGAGAGCGCTCTATCCCTTAATAGATTTCAAAAACGGCCTATGCTGGAAATCTCATTTCTTTGATCAATCAGAACTCAAAAACCAATAAACCTAATTTGGTTTGGTTAAAACTTTGCACAATTTTTTTTATAGGTTCTATAAGTGTGTAGAATTTCAGCATCATTAGTCAAGGCAACCCAGAGATCCAGAAAGTTCGATCATGAAATCATGTTATCCGTGTGTACGTACGTACGTACGTACGTATGTGCCACCCTGTATCTCATCAAGTATTTGATGGATTCAGCTGATTTTTGGCAGAGATGGAGGTTCTAGGATCTAGTTGATGGCATTTAAATTTCAGTTTACCATATATCTTAGTTTTCCAGAAAATTCTAAAAACATATTTCATGCTTAAGTTAAGGTCCCCTGTTTTTGTTTCACTGTTAGATACTTCAACCCCCTTTTTATGAATTTTCCAACGAAAGCTAAGTCTGCGATATATTGGATATAGTTAGTTTCTCTGGGAATTTAAACTACATTTTCCTTTCTTTTTTTCTTTTGTTTAAAATGACTCAAAGCTTCTTTAGACTATATATATATATATATATATATATATATATATATAGAGAGAGAGAGAGAGAGAGAGAGAGAGAAATAATGTATATATATATATATATATATATATATATATACATCTAATGTATATATATAATGTATATATAATGTATATATATATAATGTATATATATGTATATATATATATAAAGTATATATATAATGTATATATATATATATATAATATATATAATTTTTTTTCTTTTCTTAATTAAAAATATTTCTATGTATGGGGGAGGGTAAAAAAAAATTGGGTGGGGGGGGGCAAAAATTTGTTTGTTTTTTTTGTTTTTAACTAAAAATATTTCTATTTATGGGGGAGGGTAAAAAATTAGTGTGGGGTCGAAATTTTTGTTTTCTTTATTTTTTACTAAAAATATTCTTGGTCGGAAACAAAGAAAATCAAGGTCTAACCACCCAAGAAATATGACTGGGGCTCCATCGGTTTACGGGTGAGCGTTCATTTCTGACGCGACAGCTTAGCAAAAATATGCGACCGGAGGGAGCATATTTTTGCTAGTATATATAATGTGTATATATATATATATATATATATATATATATATATATATATATATATATATATATATATGTATTATTATTATTATTATTATTATTATTATTATATTTTTATTGTGATTACTATTAATTGGTTACCTCTTATCAATACCCAGGAGTACTCGAGGATAGAGGTTACAGAGATGGTCAGACCCCCCACCCCCACCCCCACCCCAACAGATGATTATAGAAATAGTATATTAAAAATTTCTGCATTTTATTAGCATTGCTTTGTCCTTCGTTTCCCGCGAGTCGATATAACTTATATGCCTCTCTCTCTCTCTCTCTCTTTCTCTTTCTCTTTCTCTTCCTCTTTCTCTCTCTCTCTCTCTCTCTCTTTCTCTCTCTCTCTCTCTCTCTCTTTTTCTCTTTCTCTTTCTCTTCCTCTTTCTCTCTCTCTTTCTCTTTCTCTCTCTCTTTTTCTTTCTCTTTCTCTTCCTCTTTCTCTTTCTCTCTCTCTCTCTCTCTCTCTATATATATATATATATATACAGGTTATAACAAAAGTTATGTACGTTTTTAAATAGTCATTAAAAGACTAAAAAACATCAGATCAGTTAATCGTTTACTTCGTCTGTATTCTTCCTTATGACTTTTTATCTAACAAAAACATTTTAATGCCACGTTCTTAAAATGTCTTAGGTGTTATACTGAAAACGTTAACTCAATTATGTCTTCTCCTTTCAAGTAAATCCTAATGCAAACGATTGTTAAAACTTCTGAAATTGGTAATCTGCTGGTGCGAAATCCGGAGAATATGGTGGGTGATGCATAATTTCCAAAGCCTATTTTTTCCATAAAAACGTTGGTCCTTTTTTCAGTATTATGGTTAAGCGATTCTATTTATTCTCTTCGTTTTCATAAGATTTATAAAAAAAGCTGTTGATTATCGTATTTTTGTGTAAATAGCTTCGATCGGCAGAATAATGGACTTCGGGTCAGAAAATAACGTTATGTTATGGTTTTTTCAAAACGAAAAAAAATACTATTACGAAACGATGGTTTAAAAAATATGTCTAAATACCCTTTCTTATTAAACTGGTGCGACCTCGCCTTCAGACATAACGTGATTTTCTGACCCGAAGTCCATTTCCATCGGACGATGAAGAAAAAGGAGAAAAGAAAAACACTCTTTGACAAAGAGAAGTATATTCTCGAAAGCTAAGATTAAAATAAATTTTTTTTTTTTTTACACCACCATTATTATGTTTTTTTTAAAAAAAAACATAATACTATTACGAAACAATGATTTAAAAAATATGTCTAAATACCCTTTCTTATATATATATATATATATATATATATATATATATATATATATATATATATATAAAAATAGATAATATATATATATAGATAGATAATATATATATATATATAGAGAGAGAGATAGATAGATAGATAATATATATAGATAGATAGATAGATAATATATATATAGATAGATAATATATATAGATAGATAGAGAGATAGATATATCATATATATATATAGATAGATAGATAATATATATAGATAGATAGATAGATCATATATATATAGATAATATATATATATATATAGATAATATATATATAGATAATATATATATCGATAATATATATAGATAATATATATACATATATATAGATAGATAATATATATATAGATAGATAGATAATATATATAGATAGATAGATAATATATATATAGAGATAGATAGATAGAGAGATAGATCATATATATATAGATAGATAGATAGATAATATATATATAGATAGATAGATAATATATATATATAGATAATATATATATATATAGATAATATATATAGATAATATATATAGATAATATATATATATAGAGAGAGAGACATAATATATATATACAGAGAGAGAGGGATAGAGAGAGAGGGGGAGAGAGAGAGATAATATATATATATATATATATATATATATATATATATATATATATATATATATATATATATAAAGTATTAAGACGGCTAAATGCAATGCAGAGAGCCAGATTGGTGAGAAGCTGGAAAGAACAAAAATAAACAATCGAAAGGGAGATCTTACAATTATCTATTTATTTTTCTTTTCAATTTTACATAATAAACGTGTCCGGATGATTGAAAATCATTTGATATTTTGAGAGACCCCTCCCCCTTGTCAAAAAATAGACACAAAAGAAAAGTTCTCCGAAATTATGGTATAATTTGTTGCTGTATGCAAACTGTGCCTGGCCTAGACAAAGTGTTAAGAGAGAATGGTAGTTTGTTTGAAACATTGCTGGGAATTGTAATAAGGTATTAAAATTCTCAGCAATGCTTTAAGCATTATCTCTGTCCCTCTCTCTGTGTCTGTATATATATATATATATATATATATATATATATATATATATATATATATATATATAGAGAGAGAGAGAGAGAGAGAGAGAGAGAGAGAGAGAGAGAGAGAGATAGAAGAAAAAAGAGTGATAAATTGTCCAAATTTATTTCAAATTTCAATTGTTCAATGCAAGGTGTATTCAGTAATAAACTAGTGTTTATTATTCTTTCCTTAAGCCAAGGCTTTTCAAAGATCGAAATCTTATCATCAGAGGATAAATACAGATGGATAAGTTGGCTTTCGAAAAAACCAAAGTTCAAATATTTGAAAAATATGAAAATTATTATTAAAAGAATTTTTGTTAAAGAAACGCAGTGAATGAAAAGAAAAGTTCCGTGAAAAAGATATGCAAATTGTCCGGGTGGTAAATTTCCGTTGAAAAGAAGTCCGATGAATTGTAGAATGTGAAGAAAAACTCTTTGCGTGGGAGCAGTGTGGAGAAAATGCTCAAAATATAGGTAAGTCCAGACGCACTTAAAGGGGATTGAAAAGAGAGAAACTGGCCATTTTTTTTATATACTTCCAGGACCAAATAAGGCAGATGATATCTCATTCAAAGTTTAAATCAAAATGAAACAAAAAAAGGCAAATGGTTAAAGATTTGGGGTGGGGGGGTTATGAGGTACGGGATTGTTTAAATAGCCGCTTTGTGAGTTGGGGGGAAATAAAAAAGAAGGGAAAAGGAAAAGGAGGAAGGGTTGGTATGGGGATGCAGTTAAAGTGACAGGTAGGTTGAGGGTGTGGGCGGTAGGATGTAGGTTTTGGAGGGTAGGATTAATCTGAAGCGGGATGTGGGTATAGAGATTGCTGATTCTAAAAATAGAATTCAAATGAGTGAGCTTCTAACATTTCAGGCAGCTAAGAGCAAATTAAATTGTAGTTACCAGTTATGGTTTCTGGGGGTTTAAAAAGGGTTAAAGTAGAATTAGTTAAAAGCATGGTAAAATAAATAGAGGAATGTGAGAGAGTGAATGATTAAAATTAAAAATTAAAAATTAAAATTTAAAAGGAGCTAGGGAATAGTTAATTTTAAAAAAATTATTTTAAAACCAAATTAAGGGTTTGATGAATAATTAGGAGGGACATTAAATGACCAAGGAGACAAGAGGGGGAAATAAATTAATGGGAAAAGAGTTAGTGAAATTAAAGATCAAGTCTGTCCTACTCGGTTATATTGAAATTTAGGAGAGGGGAACAGTGTAAGGGATAAGGATAGATTGTTTGAAACAATTTGTTTCGATTACAAGTAATAGGGGGTGGAATTGGTTGGTTCAATCAAAACTTGAGTGCAGTGTCAGTTTTATAATCTATAGTTTAAATGGTGAGTGAGTCGTAACAGGGTAACAATTAACAATTACAGTTTAAAATTAAATTAGATATATAAGGGAAGCTTGCAAGGGGTTTCCAAGTAGTATGAAAATATGATTTGAGGGGATGGGGGTGAAATTGGTCAAAGATAAGGTAAGGTGAGCAAAAGGAGGATAGACCGATAGAAAATGGCTCGCGAGTAGTTATAGGGATTAGGATTATTCAAAATAGGCCAAAATAAGTAGTTATTCAACTAGCCTGAATAAATCAATTAGTTAAAAAAAAATTCTCAAGGGGGTATGGAGGCCATTAAGGAGATAGGACAGAAATGCTAGTAACAGTTGAATTCATATAAGTGTTATGGGCCAGGGTTGGATTGAAAAATTAAGCAGACTTACATTTTGATGCTAGTGTGTTAGAGATCTGATAAGAATTACAGGGGGATATAAATGGACCCAATTGGAGGGGAATTCAAAGATCGTAGTTAAAAGGAGGACAAAAAGAAGTTACAGGGGAAGATGTTGCAATTAGGAGGAGTCCAATTTAAGGACGATATAGTGGATGTGTGGGAGATAATAAGGGGGTGAGAATAAAAGGCCATGAAGGAGTTTGTGTGTAGGTTTACGGACAGGAGAAAAAAGTGATAAATATAAGAGGTTAGGAGTAGAGCTGAAGTAAAAGGATAGTAGGAGCTATATTGCAGATGAGGTATAAATGTCTAGATATTAGATATGTTAATGATCGGTGGGAAGTAGGAGGAATAATGTTAGTTCAATCTACTAAAGGTGTTACGGGTAGATATAGTTGTTAGGTGTAATGGGGAGGAAAAATTTATTGGGAGGGTTAATTAGTGGGCTTAGGGGCGTTAAGAATAGAAGTTACAAGGTTACCCTGGGATATAGTTTAGAGATTTGGCAGATGCTAAAAAACGGGGGGAGTTATTGGCTGGGAGGAGGAGTGTCAGAGGGAGTAATGAAATTAATGTATTTAAATTTTCGTTTGTGTCTGCAATTTGAAATAAGTTCATTTTTGGAGTTAATAACATTTAAGTTCTTGGGTGCAGTAGCTATCATATAAGTTTCCAAGGTACATAGTTGGCAGAAGGTAGAACCAGGAGTATATGAGTTTGACTTTTTTAATATAGACCAACTTAGGGAGTAGGGGATCTTTTTGATGTTAAAGCTTTTTATTAGGTTGGAAAGAGAAGTGCTAGTGGTACTATTATTATTGTGTTTAAAAGAGTAGATATGGTTGGAGATTCGAGTCTTTATGGGGAAGGCACTAGCATCAATATAGGTATGAATTTTGTGGGGGGTTGTTGTTATATTATTTGTGTTGTTTATATTATTGGGGATGCTTACGGTTTGTATGCTCGGATTCTGGTCGAAGTTTAAGTTAGGGTTATTGGTTGGGGAAAATGGGGTGACTTGGGGGATGAGATCGGATCTATTATTAGTTAGTGGTGGTTGTTGGTCAGTGTGGAGGGTGTTATTTAGTGGAGGAGGTTGCTGATGGGCATGGTTGAGGAGAAAAGGGGGAGATTGTATGTTGGCATTATTTTGCATATTGGTATTAATTTGTGTAATGGTGCATTGTTTAACAGTACAGGAATATATAACGTTACTTTGTATGCAATCACCGTTTAATGGGCATTCTCTAGATTTTTGGCAGTTGCATTTATTAGTGGGGTGTATGGTAGGTGCTGTTTGTTGGGAAGATTTAATTTTTTTGTTGTTAGATGTGATGATGGTTTGTGCTATATTGGGCATTGTGGAGTAAGAAATTTTAATAGAGTTCTTATTTAAAATAGTGCTGTATTTATGTGGGTGCTTGAACGAGTTATCTAAAATTTTGAAAATTTCCTTAGCTATATTAGTTTTTACATTGCAATTATAGGGTGGGTTAAACCAAATATTATCCTTTCTTCTAGTTTTTTATTTTTATTTTCACTGCGTTCTTGAGGGTTAGCCGTTTTGACTATATTAATAGTTTTAGTGTGTCTATTTACATATTTCTTAGGTTTCTTGGGTATCGTGGTGCTAGTTCGTTGTCTATCTTGTGTAGCCATTTTGTAGGTAATAACATTTAAAGGTTTATTCCCCTGGAGAGGGGGATTATTTTCATATTTAATTTTATCAGTGTATCCCGAGTTAAGGAGTGCGTTATTATAAAAACTAGAATTTTGTTCGAAGATAGGTTTATTAGCTGAAAGTCTTGAAATTCTATTTGAACTTGAAGGGACTATTGAGTTAATGATGGATTTGGGGTGGTTAGAGTGCTTATGTACGTAAAATAGGGTTAGATTAGGTTTGTGGTAAGGGCTAAATGATTCGGAGTTAAAGTCTAGTGTTAGGTCAAGGAAATTAGATATTCTTTTCTCGGGTTCTATAGTTATGGTTAATCCGAAGTTTTTAAAGAAATTGTGTAGGTTTTTTTTGGTGTTGTTGTATTGTCTGGGTCTCTCCCTAGAGATAAAGAGCGCATCGTCTCTGTAAAGTCCACCGTGCAAGTGTCCGAATTCAAGCTTTAATTGTCTCAATAAATATAATCCTACTAGGTCAGTAACCTGGGCAGAGTATGAGGCTCCCATGGTGATATCAAAGTTGTTGGGACTATCCTTCCTAGTCCAAAATTTATTGTCAAATTCTAAAAGGGATCTCCTGGCTAAAATTATTAGATTTTTTTCAGAGTCTGTGATATCCGAATTATTCTTAGCGAAAATAAGAGCTTTATTTAGTAGGATAGGAGAAATGGACTGATAATAATTGTCAATGTCAAAGGTGATGAAGTTCAAGTTAGAATTAGATTTATCAATGAGGTTTAAGAACCAGTTGGAAACCTCTCCAGATGATTGCCATAGGGAGTATGTAATTTTAGCTTTTAATGTAGGAATGATTCTATCTAGGATATGTTTGCTTATAATGCCTATGTATTTGAAAAGCCTTGGCTTAAGGAAAGAATAATAAACACTAGTTTATTACTGAATACACCTTGCATTGAACAATTTAAATTTGAAATAAATTTGGACAATCGTCGCATATTTATCACTCTTTTTTCTTCTATCTCTACAATTGCTCTATCTCGTATATTGAGCTAATCCTCTTCACAATAGGTTTCATCTACTAAAAGTTTTCACTTTGGTTTATATTTGATCCATACTATATATATATATATATATATATATATATATATATATATATATATATATATATATATATATATATATATATATATATATAACATGAGACCAACATAGACATGTATAAATGGAAGCCAGTGGTTTCATGTTTCATGTGTCATTTCTGCTACATTATTTGCAATAGTAAGTCGGAGTTGCTGAGCCATTTGTTAGCACACAACCGGACATTTCCATCTGGTAGCATTGTTATTCAATAAAGAAGTGGAAAGCACCGTGAAAGCACTATATATTAACATTTTTATAATATTTATTTCATTTTTATTATAATGTAAAAATGTTTTTGCTGTTTATAAATGTCCGGCGTGAACGTATACCCAATAATAATATTGCAACACCGCTGATACAAAATTAATAGCACCATCAGATTACTCGTAAAATTGTATTCGAGGAAACTTTCGTTTAATCTTGCTACAGGGCTGTATTTTAATTGCATCGCCGCTAAGCGATAATCGAAATCGACAATTAGACCCGAATGACCCTCGGATAAGAAAATTTGGATGGTGTCATTCATAAAATTCCTTGAAAAATGAATCTTTATTAAAACAAAATTTCCGTTAAACACACACACACACACAGACAGACACACACACATATATATATATATATATATATATATATATATATATATATATATATATATATATATATATATAGTCTAAGGAAGATTTGAGTCATTTTAAACAAAAAAAAAGAAAAAGAAAATGCAGTTTAAATTCCCAGAGAAACTAACTAAATCCAAGATATCACAAACTTAGTACTTGCATAAGCCTACCCCCCGTTGGAAAATTCACAAATAAAAAAGGGGATTCAAGTATCTAACAGTGAAACAAAAACAGGGGATCTTAACTTGAGCGTGAAATATTAAAACGGGGATCATCAGCTGTTTACCATGTAACTGTTTCGGAGATTTAAAAACAGGACAGTTATAATATTCATGGCTCTCCAATGGTACTGATCAAACGACCATTTCCCCAATAATCAAGTGTAGCAATAATTCAGATTAAATTTCACTAATATATACATAAATAAATAATTATAATGTATTATTAATAATAATAATATATTTTACCCTTAAGACTACCGTGTGATATGGTAATTTGCATATCAAAGAACATTAACAACAACAACAACAACAACAATAACAATAATAATAATAATAATAATAATAATAATAATACTATCACAACACTACACCCTAGAACCATTCTGCGACATGGAAGCTAGCAATAAAATTATATAGGAATAAAAGATGACAGTAAGTAAACGGAAAACTGAACAACTGTATTTCCAAAGTACACAAAAATAAGAATGTTTACGAAGTGTGTGTTTCAAACAAATAAATTTGAGCCTATTTTGTTTATTGTATGCATTAGATAAGTATTTGAACTTTATTTTGTAGGCCGTAAGTACTTGAATTTTATTTTGTAAGCTGTAAGTACTTGACTTTTATTTTGTAGGCCGTAAGTACTTGACTTTTATTTTGTAGGCCGTAAGTACTTGACTTTTATTTTGTATGCCGTAAGTACTTGAATGTCATTTTGTAGGCCGTAGTAATTGACTTTTATTTTGTAGGCCGTATGTATTTGAATGTCATTTTGTAGGCCGTAGTAATTTACTTTTATTTTGTAGGCCGTAAGTACTTGAATTTTATTTTGTAGGCTGTGAGTACTTGACTTTTATTTTGTAGGCCGTAAGTACTTGACTTTTATTTTGTAGGCCGTATGTATTTGAATGTCATTTTGTAGGCCGTAGTAATTGACTTTTATTTTGTAGGCCGTAAGTACTTGAATTTTATTTTGTAGGCTGTGAGTACTTGACTTTTATTTTGTAGGCCGTAAGTACTTGACTTTTATTTTGTAGGCCGTAAGTACTTGACTTTTATTTTGTAGATCTGTAAGTACTTGACTTTTATTTTGTAGGCTGTAAGTACTTGACTTTTATTTTGTAGGCCGTAAGTACTTGAATGTCATTTTGTAGGCCGTAGTAATTGACTTTTATTTTGTAGGCCGTAAGTACTTGAATGTGATTTTGTAGGCCGTAGTAATTTACTTTTATTTTGTAGGCCGTAAGTACTTGAATTTTATTTTGTAGGCTGTAACCTATCGTTATCTAACACCGAGAATCTGACTGGCTTAATTTTATATATATTATATAACAGAAATCCCAGTTTGTAGCAGTTAACAGAGCGCATAGTGACTGGCCGTTTTTTCACGTCATGTGTTATTCAGGCATGTGGGTATCTCCCTTGTATACGCTCTATTTTTGTATTTTCTGCGATTACATATATATATATATATATGAGAGAGAGAGAGATATAAAGGGGGAAGAGAGATATAGGGGAGGGTTTTGTCTTTCTTTTTAAACCGTATTAAAGTTATAATCTCAATCCCACTTTTCATTTTCTTCTTTCTGTCTTTTCTTCTTTCTGTCTTTTTTTCCTTCTTCTTCCTTAGTTCTTTTATTCTTTTTTTTGTTTTCACCTCTTCACGCTTACTTTCTTTTTCTTTCGTTATTTCATAATAAAACCCAGTCTCCTCCCCCGTTCTGTCCCTCCTACAGTCTCCCCACAGTGTCCGTTTACCGGACATACACGCACCACCAGCAGTAAAAACGAACATAGCATAAATATTGTTTGTAACGCCCATACATCATTTGTTTAGGTCCTTCCCAATTAAGTGCCTATCTTCGACGTCCTATACACGTAACACAGGCTAATTATTTCAACCACCTTATGTGCACAGTAAAATATAGGTACACATAATCACACACGCACACACACATGTGTGTATATATATATATATATATATATATATATATATATATATATATGATATATCTGTGTATGTTTGCTTCTATTCTTAGTGCATGGGATTTATAGCTGGGATGTGCGCAAATTATAATCTGCGTGATCGTTTAACGCACTGAGAAGAATAAAAAACAAAACACTGTACATTTCGGATACGTCTGCTTAAGAACAGACAAGACAGGTAAGTTAACTGGGTATGCTTTTATTAATTCAGTTGAAATTCTCAAACTGTAAATGTTTTTCTAGAATAGTGGTACTCTCGATAAATACTGTTTTGCTAGTACTTTTGAACATTCTTGGCTGGAGTAATTTCGTTTCGGTTAATTTGGACTTTTGTATATCCTATTGCTACACTGTTAGCTTATTTCGTTTCGGTTAATTTGGACTTTTGTATATCCTATTGCTACACTGTTAGCTTATTTCGTTTCGGTTAATTTAGACTTTTGTATATCCTATTGCTACACTGTTAGCTTATTTCGTTTCGGTTAATTTGGACTTTTGTATATCCTATTGCTACACTGTTAGCTTATTTCGTTTCGGTTAATTTAGACTTTTGTACATCCTATTGCTACACTGTTAGCTTATTTCGTTTCGGTTAATTTGGACTTTTGTAGATCCTATTGCTACACTGTTAGCTTATTTCGTTTCGGTTAATTTGGACTTTTCTAGATCCTATTGCTACACTGTTAGCTTATTTCGTTTCTGTTAATTTAGACTTTTGTATATCCTATTGCTACACTGTTAGCTTTTTTCGTTTCGGTTAATTTGGACTTTTGCATATCCTATTGCTACATTGTTAGCTTATTTCGTTTCGGTTAATTTAGACTTTAGTATATCCTATTGCTACACTGTTAGCTTATTTGGTTTCGGTTAATTTGGACTTTTGTATATCCTAGTGCTACACTGTTAGCTTATTTCGTTTCTGTTAATTTAGACTTTTGTATATCCTGTACTACATTGTTAGCTTATTTCGTTTCTGTTAATTTAGACTTTTGTAGATCCTATTGCTACACTGTTAGCTTATTTCGTTTCGGTTAATTTTGACTTTTGTATATTCTATTGCTACACTGTTAGCTTATTTCGTTTCGGTTAATTTGGACTTTTGTATATCCTATTGCTACACTGTTAGCTTATTTCGTTTCTGTTAATTTAGACTTTTGTATATCCTGTACTACACTGTTAGCTTATTTCGTTTCTGTTAATTTAGACTTTTGTAGATCCTATTGCTACACTGTTAGCTTATTTCGTTTCGGTTAATTTGGACTTTTGTAGATCCTATTGCTACACTGTTAGCTTATTTCGTTTCGGTTAATTTGGACTTTTCTAGATCCTACTGCTACACTGTTAGCTTATTTCGTTTCTGTTAATTTAGACTTTTGTACATCTTATTGCTACAATGTTAGCTTATTTCGTTTCGGTTTCTTTGGACTTTTGTATATCCTATTGCTACACTGTTAGCTTATTTCGTTTCGATAAATTTAGACTTTTGTACATCCTATTGCTACACTGTTAGCTTATTTGGGTATATGTTACGACGCTCAGCAGAGGCGCGAACGGGGTCCAAAAGAAGAACGAGAAAGAGTTTTAAAACAGAAATTTGCAACAAGTAAAGTTGACTTATGTCTTGAATAGACATTTTTCTACTTACCTATGTAATTTGTTTGTATTTTTACGTAGTATAAATGGCTTTTTATTAGATATTAAAAAAAAATTTCTTGTTTTTTAAAACATCTACTTTCTCAAAGAAAAATGGCCGCCAGTCCCTCGATATTATTACGTAAATCGGCCATTTTGATTTCTTCGCTAACCGTGTGTTGAACTTAAATTTCTAATAAATAGAACTTCAAACGGGTTTAAAATACAAACAAATAGCACATGCAAGTTTGAAACTAACTTTTACAGCTTACAGTTACTTTTATTTGTTGTATATTTGTTTTTTAGCGTTTTTACTCTGCTGAGCGTCGTAAAAGATCCCCGCTTATTTCGTTTCTGTTAATTTAGACTTTTGTATATCCTATTGCTACACTGTTAGCTTATTTCGTTTCGATTAATTTGGACTTTTGTATATCCTATTGCTACACTGTTAGCTTATTTCGTTTCTGTTAATTTAGACTTTTGTACATCCTATTGCTACACTGTTAGCTTATTTCGTTTCGATTAATTTGGATTTTTGTACATCCTATTTCTACACTGTTAGCTTATTTCGTTTCGGTTAATTTGGACTTTTGTATATCCTATTGCTACACTGTTAGCTTATTTCGTTTCTGTTAATTTAGACTTTTGTACATCCTATTGCTACACTGTTAGCTTATTTCGTTTCGATTAATTTGGATTTTTGTATATCCTATTGCTACACTGTTAGCTTATTTTGTTTCGGTTAATTTGGAC
This sequence comes from Sepiola atlantica, assembly GCA_963556195.1. Taxonomy (NCBI): domain Eukaryota; kingdom Metazoa; phylum Mollusca; class Cephalopoda; order Sepiida; family Sepiolidae; genus Sepiola; species Sepiola atlantica. The sequence goes on along the minus strand of OY744532.1, from coordinate 14,239,855 downwards.
TTTTGTATATACTATTGCTACACTGTTAGCTTAATTTCTTTACCTTAAAAAATAAAACCAAAATGTTTTATTTTGGTACATTTGTAGATTAATATATTCCGCTAAATGACTATGCTCCACCAAAAATGAGATTCTACTTTTTTATGCGATTATTTAATCTAATTATTTTAGAATTTGATTAATTTTGTTTATAAATCTAACATAAAATAATCCATCATGTCTGGGCCAACTAGAGTTTTTAGTCAGTTAACACATTGTTTCAACACTAACTCTACGCCCGAGTGGCTTCCAGTTAGGATTAGGTTATAATCGGGTTCAGGATTGATTTAGAAGACCGTAAATGATGTTCTGAAAAATAATTAATTGAAGAAATAATGTTCTGAAAAATAATTAATTGGAGAAATAATGTTTTGAAAAATATCATTGGAGAAAGAATATTTTGAAAAATAATTCATTGGAGAAAGAATGTTTTGAAAAATAATTCATTGGAGAAAGAATGTTTTGAAAAAAGAATTTATTGGAGAAATAATGTTTTGAAAAAATAATTCATTGGAGAAAGAATGTTTTGAAAAATAATTCATTGAAGAAAGAATGTTTTGAAAAATAATTAATTGGAGAAAGAATATTTTGAAAAATAATTAATTGGAGAAAGAATGTTTTGAAAAATAATTCATTGGAGAAAGAATGTTTTGAAAAATAATTCATTGGAGGAAGAATGTTTTGAAAAATTATTCATTGGAGAAAGAATGTTTTGAAAAATTATTCATTGGAGAAAGAATGTTTTGAAAAATAATTCATTGGAGAAAGAATGTTTTGAAAAATAATTCATTAGAGAAAGAATGATTTGAAAAATAATTAATTGGAGAAAGAATATTTTGAAAAATAATTCATTGGAGAAAGAATGTTTTGAAAAATAATTCATTGGAGAAAAAATGTTTTGAAAAAAGAATTCATTGGAGAAAGAATATTTTGAAAAATAATTCATTGGAGAAAGAATGTTTTGAAAAATAATTCATTGGAGAAAGAATGTTTTGAAAAAAGAATTCATTGGAGAAATAATGTTTTGAAAAATAATTAATTGGAGAAAGAATGTTTTGAAAATAATTCATTGGAGAAAGAATGTTTTGAAAAATAATTCATTGGAGAAAAAATGTTTTGAAAAATAATTCATTGGAGGAAGAATGTTTTGAAAAATAATTCATTGGAGAAAGAATGTTTTGAAAAATAATTCATTGGAGAAAAAATGTTTTGAAAAAAGAATTCATTGGAGAAAGAATGTTTTGAAAAATAATTCATTGGAGAAAAAATGTTTTGAAAAAAGAATTCATTGGAGAAAGAATATTTTGAAAAATAATTCATTGGAGAAAAAAAATTTTTAAAAAAGAATTCATTGGAGAAAGAATGTTTTGAAAAATAATTCATTGGAGAAAGAATGTTTTGAAAAAAGAATTTATTGGAAAAATAATGTTTTGAAAAAATAATTCATTGGAGAAAGAATGTTTTGAAAAATTATTCATTGGAGAAAGAATGTTTTGAAAAATAATTCATTGAGGAAAGAATGTTTTGAAAAATAATTCATTGACGAAAAATTATTTATTTTAAAAGACTACTTCTTTACAGGAATTTAATAGTATCATTTTTTACTACTAAACCTAAGTCTAAGTTAGAATTAGGTTAAGGTTAGTATTAAGTCAGATGACTGTAACGAATGTTTTGAAAAATAGTTAATCAAGCTTTGTGAAAAATACTACTTTATTGCAGGAAGTTAATAACTCCTTTTTTGTCTCTCACACTGTTATGTAAATGCAAACATGATTACAATAAATAGGAATAAAAAATAATATCGACTGTGAAATAACTTAAAATATCTTTTAAATGAGTGCTCGGAACGCGTTAATATCGGGTACAAAATTGACTTAGAATCAGTTAGAGGAAACAATACAAAATGCAGAATAACCGAAACCAAATTGTTCTGTTTTATCCCGGTTCAGAAGACATGTTTAAAATCAAAACGTAAAAAATATATAGAAGAAGAAAGTTCCTGCTTATTACACTTCTGTGATTCTTTGTTATGCATTTATTTAATTTTTTTCTTTTGTTTTTTCGCCTTTTCTGAAATTCTAGCCATTCCATATTTTGCCTCTTTCAATCATATATTTTCATTGAGAGATATTTGTTCATTAGTTGTTGTTTTTTTTGCAAGCATAGATTTATTTTTAACTCATCACAATTTTTGTTGATAAGAAATACATTCAAAAACGCCAAAAGCAAGAACCAGTCGTTGATTTATAACGTAAAACACAATTTACAACCTGATCATCGGATTGGCTGTCTTTGAATCTGCCTTCCATCGAATATCTGTGGAACAGTGTGTTGCACCAAACTGTTAAGAAACCACTTGTTTAGGGACACAAATATACTTGACTTTGGCCTATAAACTTTTTAGTTCATCCAGGAATTATTTTAGAATATACAATCGAAAAGCTTGCCAACCACTTTCGAATTTCTCACGACCACGAAGAAATCGACGTGATGACAATTTTATAAAAAATATATTAGAGAAATCGAAGCCTCCGTTCTGTCTTGAGAGACAATGGATACCCCCTGCAAGGGAGTCTATAGTGAAGCAAGGGTTGCGCACTCCGGAACCGCGACTACCCTGAACCGGCATTGCTTGTGTCAAGTGGCAAGAAGTCCAAGACGTCTTGAAACAATTCCGGGATAATCACCCATTTAGTACTGCTAAAAGCTCAACGTCTCTAAATGTAGGTTATCCAACGGGAACCGTTGTGTCAGCCTAATTATGTCGTATATTTAAATCTATATACTAATACGCTAAGGTATTTCATGTTCATACGTACGTTATCACCTTTCGCCTACATTTTAAAAAATGAGATCTCCAGTGATTCGTGACTAATTTGATGTCGCTAAGGTAAACAATTCCGACTTTACCCATTTTCAAATGAATTGTTCCAAAATCAAATAATGTCGTCCTGCCGACTAAAAAGTACAATTTTAAATAAATACATTCCAAAAAGTGGCATTCGTTTTATTGGTTTGAACATTATAAGGTCATCCCAGGTCAAAACGGTTTTTATTTTTTCCAGAATGAGAGAGTTTTTGCAATGTTTTTTTTTTGTTGCGAAAGTGTTTTTTAGAGTGTGGAATTTACCTAGTCATAATGTGCGAGTGGTTTTGTTGGTCCCCCCGATTTATAAAATCGGGAGACCTATGTTTTGAGGCATTTCCGTCCGTCCGTCCGGATTTTTCTCCGCAACCATCCATTGAATTTCTCTGAAATTTTGCATGAAGTTGTAACTTTGGTCAGGTTAGAAAGTGACATTCTCCGATTTTTGAAAAAAAATCTGGTCAGCCCCCCCCCCCCCAGGAGGTCAAAAGGCCCCGAAATGGCAAAAAATTACATTTTTTGCCCCATAACTTTTCATCCATCCATTCAATGTCTCTGAAACTTGGCCAAAATGTGGAGGCAATTATTCCTAATAGAAAATACGTATCGCTGACCTTGGAAAAAATCTGGTTCGCGTCCCCAGGGTGTCAAAAGCCCCCAAAATGGCAAAAATTACCCTTTCTCCCATAACGTTTGATCCATCTATTCAATTTTTCTTAAACTTGGCCAAATTGTAGAGGCAATTGTTCTGGATATAAAATGAGCATCCTTGACCTCAGAAAAATTCTGGTTCACGCCCCAGGAAGTCAAAGGGTGGTCAAAAATACCCCAAATTGCCCAAATTTATTGCATTTTACTCTCGCCACATCAAGTCACATACAAAGGGGGGCCACGCACGCGTGGCTTGTTTGATTTCTAGATTTTGGTATGCTTTTTTGCTTCTTTTAGGTTGTTTACGATATTATTTGGGCCATTCTTTTGAAGAAAGTTTTGCAAATTGTTTGCTCGGTAACAAGATAATTCACATTTTTACGCTGGTTAATTAGTATTTGTTTCTTGTCAGATATCATTATTTTGTTAATACTGGATTTTTTTAAAACCCTAAGTAACGGAGAAAATGCAAATGATATCGATTCTCAAAATTTCCCCCATTTCGAGAAACCCTATCTCCTAATTGGACGTTAACTTTTCAAGATTATTTTTACTCATAACTTCAGTAATGTAATCTATAAACTATACCTGTTACTATATCAATTAATGTATTTGATTTCTTTAACTTAGTTTTAGATCTTGTTGTTTGCACTTATTAAACGGGCCAAATCTGTTATTGTTGTGTTTCTCAGTATTATTGCTTGCCTAAAATAAGTTAACATAGCGCTTTCTTTTTAATGGGCATCATACTCCATTTAAACATGTCACTACAATTTTGCTTTCATTACCTCTTTCTCCCCCTCTCGATTTGTCTATTTACCCCCTCACTTTTCTCTCTCTCTCCTCCCCCTCTCTCTCTCTCTCTCTTTTTACACTACACTGATGAGTCTTAAATGACGAAAAATCTGTCTGGATGTCTATATTTGCTATATTTAAAGATATTTATAGTTCAACTTCTCTGACAGTAGAAAGAAACCTTTCTCTAAATTACTAGTCACGTCGTAAAAAATACGTAAAAAAACAGAATACATATATAGCTCTATAATTCCTTCTACTGTGATTGGCGAGTAAACGCAATCGATTAAGTAGTTGATTGCTGATCAAATTTGAATGTGACTAAGCATTCAGGTTTCGAGTCTCGACATGGATCTCGTCATACTGGCAATGGGTGACTATATATATATTAAAAAGAAGTAAGGCTACCAACATTTGTAAAAAAAAATTTTTTCAACAATTGTAATTATTTCATTATATTATCATTTTATGATTTTATAAAATTATAAAATAATAAAATAATAAACAATTGTTGAAAAAAGTTTTTTTTACAAATATTGGTAGCCTCATTTCTTTAAATATACAGTTTTCTCTATCTGGAACTGCACTGGAACTGCTCTCTCTCTCTCTCTCTCTCTTTCTGTATCTCTCTTTCTCTCTCTCTCCCTCTCTCTCTCTCTCTCTATATATATATATATGAGGGAGAGAGAGTAAGAGAGAGAGAAGTATACATATATATATATATATATATATATATAAAGAGAGAGAGAAAAAGTATATATTTATATAATATATATAGAGAGAGAGACAAAGTATACATTTATATCTATATATATATATATACTTATTTATATATATATATATATATATCTTTATATATCTATTTATATAGATATATATATATACATATATATCTATATCTATCTATCTATATATATATATATATCTATATATATATATATATATATATATATATATATATATATCTCTCTCTATATATATATATATATCTATATCTATCTATATCTATATCTATATATATAGATAGATAGATAGATATATATATATATCTATCTATACATACATATATATATAGATAGATATATATATATCTATATATACACATATATATACAGATAGATAGATATCTATCTATATATACACCTATATATATAGATAGATAGATAGATATCTATATATACATATATATATATATATAGATAGATATATATCTATATATATACATATATATATAGATAGATATATATCTATCTATATATACATATATATATATATAAATATATATATATGAGAGAGAGAAAGATACATTTATATGATATATATATATATACAGAGAGAGAGAAACAGACAGAAAGTATACATTTATATATATATATATATAGAGAGAGAGAGAGAAGGAGAGAAAGTATAAATTTATATATATATATATATATATATATATAAAGTATAAATTTATATATATATAAAGTATAAACTTATATATATATATATATAAAGTATAAATTAATATATATATATATATAAAGTATAAATTAATATATATATATATATAAAGTATAAATTAATATATATATAAAGTATAAATTTATATATATATAAAGTATTAATTTATATATATATAAAGTATAAATTTATATATATATATATAAAGTATACATTTATATATATATATATAAAGTATAAATTTATATAGATTTATATAAAGTATAAATTTTTATATATATATATATATATATATAAAGTATACATTTATATATATAGGGTGGGCAAAAATAAGGGTCCTATTTTTAAAAATTCATAACTTTTTTATTTATTGATTAAAAAAAAATTTTTTTTTAGAATAAGTAAAGGACCCCTTCCGAAGCAAGCATGAGCCGTATTAGCCTTAAAGAACGTACCCTCATTTAGAAAACATTATTTTTGCTTAAAAAACTCAAAACAGTGTAAAAAACAATACTTTAGTTTTTGTAAGTTTTAAGAAGTGTTTTTCGGCTAAAATTTGTTTTGTTTATTTCAAAATATCTCGGAAGGGTCAGTCTACACACACATAAAGTTTGGTGAGTTTAACTTTTATTTTGTGGAAGTTATTCAAATTCAAGTTATTCAAATTATTTTGGCCCACCTTGTATATATACATAATATAAATTTATATATATATAAACTATTAATTTTTATATATATATAAAGTATAAATTTATATATATATATATACATATAGAAAGTATGAATTTATATATATATAGAGAGAAAGTATGAAATTATTATACATATATATATATATATATATATATATATATATATATATAGAGAGAGAGAGAGAGAGAGAGAGAGAAAGTATGAATTTTTATTTATTCAAACATTATTCGTTACATATGTGCATACATGTTTCGGCTGTACTCTTCAAAGAGAGTCAAGCACTTCAGACCAAGAGTTAACATATATGCAGATAT
>OY744532.1:14195551-14218051 GCA_963556195.1 Sepiola atlantica | reverse complement strand
TCTCTATCTCTCTCTCTCTCTCTCTCTCTCTCTCTCTCTCAATATATATATATATATATATACCTCCCCTTTTTTAGATAATTTAATTAATTAGAGTTGCGTACCTTAATTAATTATTTTCTACATATATATATATGAAAATAATATATATAAATATGAAAGTAATATTTTATTATTATAAATTTAATTTTTTTATTTTTCCACTCCTTTCTTTTTACTTTCTTTCTTTCTTGCTTTACTTCTAAATATAGAATCTTTTAACGGCCTTTTCTGTTCTAAGCGTTTCTCGTCGGCTCTCCATTTCAAAATTCTGTGTACATAGCGTTTCACAACAGTTAGATGTTTTTTGAAGAAATTCCATCATTTACTATTTCAGACTATGCTGAAGACGACGGAATCGGGAATTCAACCCGTTTCTTGTCAGAAACCACTGGTCCATGTCTGATTAAAATCTGTATAAATATATATATATATATATATATATATATATATATATATATATATATATATATATATATATATTATCAGCCCCCTCCAACAAAGGCCGAGCACTCTTGAGTGACTTTAATAACAAGCAGTACACATAGCTACATGCACGATCCGAACACGTTCGTAAATCACTCTAGTTGCTTGGTAAATCTAGCCGCCGACTCGCTATTTACATTTAAATTCCTCTCTAATTACTAACTAATTGTCTATGGCCGATGGGATAAGACTCTTGACTAGGAATCAGTGGCGATTTGTGATCAGGGTTCGCGCCCGCCGACCGTTGATAATTACGTTAGCATGAAACATTGATGTCTGTAGGTATTAAAATAATTAATATATATATATATATATATATATATATATATATATAGGCAGTATGTTTTGATTACAAAGTTTTTTGTTTCATATGAATTTATTTTCTTTGGATGATTTTCCGAAAAATCCATTTTATATTCTAATCAAATTGGTATATAAACGTTTCGTATTTTGCTTGTTCCATAGTTTTCAAAGTACTTTTGATTGGATTCCTCAAATCATCATCATCATCAGACTTGGGGTGTTTTTATTTATTTTCTTTAAGTTACTAGCGGAGTGTTATCATCAACTTGCTTTTATTTTTGAACGGCTAATATTTGCCAAATTGCAAAACGATCGTCTATAGTTACGCGATTTTGCATCATATATATATATATATTCATATATATATATATATATATTCATATATATGTATTCATATATATGTATTCATATATATGTATTCATATATATATATTCATATATATATATATATGCATATATATATATATTCATATATATATATATGCATATATATATATATTCATATATATATATATATTCATATATATATGCATATATATATATTCATATATATATATATATATTCATATATATATATATATATTCATATATATATATATATATTCATATACATATATATATATTCATATACATATATATATTAATATATATATATTAATATATATATATTCATATACATATATATATTAATATATATATATATATATATTCATATATATATATATTCATATATATATATATTCATATATATATATATTCATATATATATATATTCACATATATATATATATTCACATATATATATATTCATATATATATATATATATTCATATATATATATATTCATATATATATATATATATATTCATATATATATATATATTCATATATATATTTATTCATATATATATATTCATATATATATATATTCATATATATATATTCATATATATATATATTCATATATATATATTCATATATATATATTCATAAATATATATATATATACATAGATATATATTCATAGATATATATTCATAGATATATATTCATAGATATATATTCATAGATATATATATATATATTCATAGATATATATATATATTCATAGATATATATATATATTCATATACATATATATATATTCATATATATATATATATATATATATATATATATATGCATATATATATATATTCATATATATATATATATATATATATATATATATATTCATATAACTTGGCCGCTCTTAAGATCTGTTCTGAGATTGGTATGGAAGGTAATGTTGAAATATATACCCCTAAATGCCCTCGTTTCACTCTTAAGGATCATAAGCCAGATTTTAGTAATAACCCATCCATTAGACTGATCTCGCCGTGTATTTCAGACATGGGTGTAATCAGCAAAAAAATACTAGACAGAATATTGCCAGGAATTAAACGCAGAACTCAATTGAATCTGTGGACCTCATCAGAAGAAGTGCTAAGTTTGTATAAAGAATTACACATTACTAATCAAAGTAAATTTATAATGTTTGATATAGATTCATACTATCCCTCCATATCCTCTACTTTACTTGAAAAGGCGCTTACCATGGCTAGAAATGAATCCAACATTACAAACTTAGAAATGGATATAATTAGACTAGCCAGAAGGACGCTAATATCCTACAATGATAAGTTATGGACTAGAAAGGATAGGGAAAACAATTTCGATATTACTATGGGGGGGGGGGGGGCACCGGACTCAGCGCAGGTTACTGACCTGGTAGGGATATATATCCTCAGAGAAATTTGTATGAAAATACCTGAACTGGCGGGCGGTCTATATAGGGACGACGCTTTATTTCTTTGTCAACACAAGTATAAGGAATCTTGAAACTAAGAAGAAAAACTCAATATATTCTTCAGCTCAATACAACTTAGCGTAACTATAGATATAAACTACCGGAGGGTCAATTTTTTGGATATTACGCTTGATCTATGCAACAACACATATGAACCTTATCAACAAGCCCAACCACACACTCTACTATATCGACGCTAAATCGAATCACCCACCGATGGTGAAAAGAGCCATTATTCCTGCAATATCGAGTAGGATATCTAAGCTGTCCAAGAATCAACAAATATTCGACAGCAGTAAGCAATTCTACAATGAAGCTTTAAACAGATCAGGATACAAGGAAAAAATTAATTACCTTGTGCCTCCTTCGGTTGGGAATGGGGGACTAAACGGGAGACCGATTGCCTCTCGATCAATGGTTTCATATAATAGGGCAATGGGCAAGGCTAGATATAGGAGACCTGGTGTATCCCACGGTAATGTAAACCAGGTAGGGTGGGAACCGGTTGATGATAATATTCGTGAAGTTGGAAGTAACGAATTGAACTCACATGCTACCCAAACCGGGGGGGAAGGTAGGAAGAAAAATAGGAGAAGGACCACTACATGGTTCAACCCCCCCCCCTATAGCCAGCATATTAAGACTAATATCCCAAAGATTTCTTACAAAGATTTCTTATAGCATAGTGGAAAAAACTTTCCAAGGGATAGCAGATTGGGGGGAATCATTAACAAAAATACTGTAAAACTGTCTTATTCAACCTGTAGAAATATAGACACATCCATCATAGGATATAATAATTCTAAGATAACTAAAACAAGGGAAGCCATGTTCTCTTCTGGTGTTGATCCCAGTAACACCAGTTCAGTGAGAACCTCCATTATAAATAACCATAGTAGTAGAACATCCAGCAACGGCCCAGCACACAACTGTAACTGCAGAGCTTCTAACATCTGTCCACTGGGGGGAACTGTAGAGTTTCAAGCATTGTCTACAAATGCGATGTGATAACAGAGAGTAGTAGGAAATCATATATCGGTTCAACCGGGGGTGAGTTCAAAGATAGATTCAGAAACCACATGAGTTCCTTCAGGGGAGGCCAAAGGGAAGACATAGATAGGCCTAACACTTCTGTTGGCCGTTTTGTGAGAAACCTCATTGCTAGGCAAGACCCTTTCGAACTGAAATGGTCAATTTTAGGGAGGGCTAACAAATATAAACCGAACAAAAAGAAGAGATGCAACCTATGTGCATTGGAGTCGTACCACATCATGACATCTAGAGATAATTTACTGAACGCTAGGCAGGAAATACTACAATGCTGTCTGCATAGAAACCGTTACCTGTTATCAAGCCTAAAACCTGGATAGGAGGGGAATTGGGGGAAGTATAAACTTACAGCAGAGATAGGCAGGATGGACACTTCCTGAGGCAATCTGGGGCAATAATTAGTGTATAATATGGAGGATGAGAATTAGTAACACGTACTTATGCTAAGATATGTCTTGATTCAATTATTAGCGGATACTCGAGACTTAGGTTGGGGGTGATAAGGTAGGAATATTCTATCGGAATAAGGCCCAGTGATAGTAAACTATAGTAAATACTTATTCAGCGGAATAGAGGGGGGAAATTGTGTTACATATAAAAAGATAGTGGAATAATAAATAATAAATCACAATTTATTCTCAGAAATAGATATATTATACGAAATGCATTGGGGATTTCAAGTAATTTTAAGTGAAAAATAAGAAATAGCAACCTGGATGCTATCACTATTTAATTAAATTAGGTTAAATTAAATTAGTTTTTAATTAGATTAAAATAAATAAAACAATTTGGTGGCAGGAATGGGGAAAAGTAATTAAGGAAAAAATAATTTTAAAAACATGCATGCCGACACGGACTTAATTTCTAAAAATATAAACAATTGGATTTTTATAAAAAGTATTTTGTACGGGATTTTAAATTAGTAATAATAAAGTCTCCTGTCATTTAACGAGTAAGAGTGATATTTTCCCGTAAAGTTGACAAAAAAATAAACCGGTCCATTAAAAAAAGTTTTGTTTTTTTGTTTGGTTTTTTTTTTCAAAATAGAAAATAGATTTCTGATAACGATATTCCGTAGTAACATTTATTTATGGAATATAGAATAATATTCTCCACAGAGAGTTGCAAACAGACAAGCTGTTAAGGAAATATTTTAAATGATTTAAAATAATAACTAGATTTTTGTAGAAGACCTTTTTATAATAACAGTTTATTTTTGATATATGAATAATTTTTTAAAAACAAATTCTGCGGGATAGGCTTTTTTCGCTTCGTTAAACAACAAAACGATAATAATTCGGCAGTTAATTAAATGAAGGATATTTTCCCAAAATGTAAAATGACGTCACAGACACTAGATAATTAATTTCTATAAGGAATAGGTTTAATAATAAATATTTTTAGAAACAGTATTTTGAATAAATAGTTTCTATATTAAGATTTTTTCTTAATGGAAGAGAGTTTTCTGCGGGATTGACATTCAACTCGTCGTGTGTTTATTTCGAAGGGTAATAAATCAACAATTGAAATAAGACTCTTTGAACTCGGACGAACATTTGTGTTGACTTTTCTTTGTGAGAAATTGGATTTAGAATTCCCATACTATCATTGGATTGGAATGGTAACTTGTGAGCGGTATCTTGAATGATTTAGTTCTTTTGTTTTCTTGTGGGGGGGGGGAATTTATTCATCATTGTACCGGCCGACGTGAAAGTTGTATTATCGCACATTGTTCCGGTTTTGTGGTTTTATTGAATGTATTTGGGACCGATTATTTGCTTGTGCTGGTGGAAGAAATAAATGCACGAGCTACTTTTCTAAGACTTTTCTAGGACTTTCTTTTTTTATCGTTGTTCTTCCTTGCTTTTAAGTTTTGACTTTTATTTTTATTTTATTTATTTATTTATTTATTTTTTTTCCTCTTCTCTTCTTAAGTGACCTCAACTATTACAACGCCACATTGTGTTTTGTCGGCAGTTGAAACCAGTATTCCAGACATTTAATTTCCCTGATGATCTGCCAAGCAAGTAACTGCTTGGTAGTGAAACACGTGTAGGAAAAAACATTTAATTTGAATAAATAGTATTTGTAAGAAAAAATATATTTAATGGTGATCATTGGTGTCTTGAAAGGAATGCTTTGTAAGCCTTCATAAAATCACATATAAATGCTCTGTACTCTGTAATCGAGTATCATCGAGCTTGTTTTTTATTGGAACAACCCCGGTCTTCACTGAATGATCTATTTTATAAGTGAAAAATCTAAATCTATATTCATATATATATATATATTCATATATATATATATATTCATATACATATATATATTAATATATATATATATACATATATATATATATTCATATATATATATATATTCATATATATATATTCATATATATATATATATTCATATATATATATATATATATTCATATATATATATATATTCATATATATATATATTCATATATATATATATATTCATATATATATATATATATATATATATATATATATTCATATATATATATATATTCATATATATATATATATTCATATATATATTATATATTTATATACATTCATATATATATATATATTCATATATATATATATTTATATACATATATATATATGTATTCATGTATATATATATATTTATATACATATATATATATGTATTCATATATATATATATATTCATATATATATATTCATATATATATATTCATATATATATTCATATATATATATATTCATATATATATATATATATTCATATATATATATATAATTTATATATATATATGAATATATACATATATATATATTCATAAATATATATATATTCATAAATATATATATATATCATATATATATATATATATTCATTTCATATATATATATTCATATATATATATTCATTTCATATATATATATTCATATATATATATTCATATATATTCATATATATATATTCACATATATATATCTGTATATATATATTGTTACACCGGCCGTTCTTACACAGGAGAAACTACACCGGTTGTCACTATAAATAGTGCGAGTCACCAGAAGAAACCACACAGTCTTTTAACTGTCTAGCCAAGAGCTAGTCACTTTCTTACTTGTTAATACACTTGTTAAACAAACCCTCGACTTGACTTCCTTTAATTTAATATTTACTGTTGAACAACTTCACAACATATATATATATATTCATATATATATATATATTTATATATATATATATATTCATATATATATATATATATATTCATATATATATATAATATATAATATATATATATATATATATTCATATATATATAGTCATATATATATATATTCATATATATATATATATATTCATATATATATATATATATATATATTCATATATATATATATATTCATATATATATATTTTCATATATATATATATTCATATATATATATATATATATATATATTCATATATATATATATATTCATATATATATATATCATATATATATATATATTCATATATATATATATTCATATATATATATATATTCATATATATATATTCATATATATATATATATTCATATATATATATATATTCATATATATATATATATTCATATATATATATATATTCATATATATATATATATTCATATATATATATATATTCATATATATATATATATATATTCATATATATATATATAATATATTCATATATATATATATATTCATATATATGTATATTCATATATATGTATATATATTCATATATATATATTCATATATATGTATATTCATATATATGTATATATTCATATATTATATATTCATATATATGTATATATATTCATATATATATATTCATATATATGTATATATATATTCATATATATATATATTCATATATATATATATATACGTATATATATATTCATATATATATATATGTCTTCATATATATAAATATATATATATATATATGTATATATATATATAATCATATATATATATATATATTCATATATATATATATGTATATATATATATGTATATATATATAATCATATATATATATAAATATATATATATATATATGTATATATATATATATATAATCATATATATATATATATTCATATATATATATATGTATATATATATGTATATATATATAATCATATATATATATATTCATATATATATATTCATATATATATATGTATATATATATGTATATATATAATCATATATATATATTCATATATATATATTCATATATATATGTCTTTATATATATATATATATGTATATATATATATAAATATATATGTATATATATAGACACCAAACTTTTAATAGGAAGATCGAACCCACATTTTTTCAAGACTATGATTTCTTTTTCAAAGCTACAATATTTTTTCTAAACTACAATATTTTTTTTCAAAACTACAATATTGTTTCAAAACGATATCCGAAGAGAGCCGAACATGCTCGAACACGTGTTATAGAAAATTTAAATACGAAACCTAAGGAAAATGTAAAATAATTCATAATAAACAAATTAACCTCTTTACATTTATATAATAATATATATGAATATATATATATATATTAAAAAGTCACACATTTTGAAGCGTTGGGTGGGTGGCAATAATAACGAAGATATTTTTTTTATAAAATATTTAGAAAACCTTGCACAACGCAGATTATTTGTTTTTAAAAATAAATTATTTATTCATCTTAAAAACATTTTTTTTTTTTTTTTATAAACTTGAGTACTTTCGGTAAATCTACCATCTTCAGAAGAATATTTCTTCTTTTTCTTTTTTTTCTTTTTTCCTCTTGGTTGAGACATTCTCGTGGTCAAGTTGAAATCCGTCTAGGTGTTTTGACGAAGAAAGAAAAATGTTGATGTGGCTGTGTGTCACGTGGTCGGCGTGGAAGAGTATATTAAAAAGTCACACATTTTGAAGCGTTGGGTGGGTGGCAATAATAACGAAGATATTTTTTTTTTTATAAAATATTTAGAAAACCTTGCACAACGCAGATTATTGTTTTTTAAAAATAAATTATTTATTCATCTTAAAAACATTTTTTTTTTTTTTTTTATAAACTTGAGTACTTTCGGTAAATCTACCATCTTCAGAAGAATATTTCTTCTTTTTTCTTTTTTTCTTTTTTCCTCTTGGTTGAGACATTCTCGTGGTCAAGTTGAAAATCCGTCTAGGTGTTTTGACGAAGAAAGAAAAATGTTGATGTGGCTGTGTGTCACGTGGTCGGCGTGGAAGAGTATATTAAAAAGTCACACATTTTGAAGCGTTGGGTGGGTGGCAATAATAACGAAGATATTTTTTTTATAAAATATTTAGAAAACCTTGCACAACGCAGATTATTTGTTTTAAAAATAAATTATTTATTCATCTTAAAAACATTTTTTTTTTTTTTTTATAAACTTGAGTACTTTCGGTAAATCTACCATCTTCAGAAGAATATTTCTTCTTTTTCTTTTTTTTTCTTTTTTCCTCTTGGTTGAGACATTCTCGTGGTCAAGTTGAAAATCCAGTCTAGGTGTTTTGACGAAGAAAGAAAAATGTTGATGTGGCTGTGTGTCACGTGGTCGGCGTGGAAGAGTATATTAAAAAGTCACACATTTTGAAGCGTTGGGTGGGTGGCAATAATAACGAAGATATTTTTTTTTTATAAAATATTTAGAAAACCTTGCACAACGCAGATTATTTGTTTTTAAAAATAAATTATTTATTCATCTTAAAAACATTTTTTTTTTTTTATAAACTTGAGTACTTTCGGTAAATCTACCATCTTCAGAAGAATATTTCTTCTTTTTCTTTTTTTTCTTTTTTCCTCTTGGTTGAGACATTCTCGTGGTCAAGTTGAAAATCCGTCTAGGTGTTTTGACGAAGAAAGAAAAATGTTGATGTGGCTGTGTGTCACGTGGTCGGCGTGGAAGAGTATATTAAAAAGTCACACATTTTGAAGCGTTGGGTGGGTGGCAATAATAACGAAGATATTTTTTTTATAAAATATATAGAAAACCTTGCACAACGCAGATTATTTGTTTTTAAAAATAAATTATTTATTCATCTTAAAAACATTTTTTTTTTTTTTTTTATAAACTTGAGTACTTTCGGTAAATCTACCATCTTCAGAAGAATATTTCTTCTTTTCTTTTTTTTCTTTTTTCCTCTTGGTTGAGACATTCTCGTGGTCAAGTTGAAAATCCGTCTAGGTGTTTTGACGAAGAAAGAAAAATGTTGATGTGGCTGTGTGTCACGTGGTCGGCGTGGAAGAGTATATTAAAAAGTCACACATTTTGAAGCGTTGGGTGGGTGGCAATAATAACGAAGATATTTTTTTTTATAAAATATTTAGAAAAACCTTGCACAACGCAGATTATTTGTTTTTAAAATAAATTATTTATTCATCTTAAAAACATTTTTTTTTTTTTTTATAAACTTGAGTACTTTCGGTAAATCTACCATCTTCAGAAGAATATTTCTTCTTTTTCTTTTTTTTCTTTTTTCCTCTTGGTTGAGACATTCTCGTGGTCAAGTTGAAAATCCGTCTAGGTGTTTTGACGAAGAAGAAAAATGTTGATGTGGCTGTGTGTCACGTGGTCGGCCGTGGAAGAGTATATTAAAAAGTCACACATTTTGAAGCGTTGGGTGGGTGGCAATAATAACGAAGATATTTTTTTATAAAATATTTAGAAAACCTTGCACAACGCAGATTATTTGTTTTTAAAAATAAATTATTTATTCATCTTAAAAACATTTTTTTTTTTTTTATAAACTTGAGTACTTTCGGTAAATCTACCATCTTCAGAAGAATATTTCTTCTTTTTCTTTTTTTTCTTTTTTCCTCTTGGTTGAGACATTCTCGTGGTCAAGTTGAAAATCCGTCTAGGTGTTTTGACGAAGAAAGAAAAATGTTGATGTGGCTGTGTGTCACGTGGTCGGCGTGGAAGAGTATATTAAAAAGTCACACATTTTGAAGCGTTGGGTGGGTGGCAATAATAACGAAGATATTTTTTTTATAAAATATTTAGAAACCTTGCACAACGCAGATTATTTGTTTTTAAAAATAAATTATTTATTCATCTTAAAAACATTTTTTTTTTTTTTTTTATAAACTTGAGTACTTTCGGTAAATCTACCATCTTCAGAAGAATATTTCTTCTTTTTCTTTTTTTTCTTTTTTCCTCTTGGTTGAGACATTCTCGTGGTCAAGTTGAAAATCCGTCTAGGTGTTTTGACGAAGAAAGAAAAATGTTGATGTGGCTGTGTGTCACGTGGTCGGCGTGGAAGAGTATATTAAAAAGTCACACATTTTGAAGCGTTGGGTGGGTGGCAATAATAACGAAGATATTTTTTTATAAAATATTTAGAAAACCTTGCACAACGCAGATTATTTGTTTTTAAAAATAAATTATTTATTCATCTTAAAAACATTTTTTTTTTTTTTTATAAACTTGAGTACTTTCGGTAAATCTACCATCTTCAGAAGAATATTTCTTCTTTTTCTTTTTTTTCTTTTTTTCCTCTTGGTTGAGACATTCTCGTGGTCAAGTTGAAAATCCGTCTAGGTGTTTTGACGAAGAAAGAAAAATGTTGATGTGGCTGTGTGTCACGTGGTCGGCGTGGAAGAGTATATTAAAAAGTCACACATTTTGAAGCGTTGGGTGGGTGGCAATAATAACGAAGATATTTTTTTTATAAAATATTTAGAAAACCTTGCACAACGCAGATTATTTGTTTTTAAAAATAAATTATTTATTCATCTTAAAAACATTTTTTTTTTTTTTTATAAACTTGAGTACTTTCGGTAAATCTACCATCTTCAGAAGAATATTTCTTCTTTTTCTTTTTTTTTCTTTTTTCCTCTTGGTTGAGACATTATTATCAAGTTTATAAAAAAAAAAAAAAAAATGTTTTTAAGATGAATAAATAATTTATTTTTAAAAACAAATAATCTGCGTTGTGCAAGGTTTTCTAAATATTTTATAAAAAAAAATATCTTCGTTATTATTGCCACCCACCCAACGCTTCAAAATGTGTGACTTTTTAATATACTCTTCCACGCCGACCACGTGACACACAGCCACATCAACATTTTTCTTTCTTCGTCAAAACACCTAGACGGATTTTCAACTTGACCACGAGAATGTCTCAACCAAGAGGAAAAAAGAAAAAAAAGAAAAAGAAGAAATATTCTTCTGAAGATGGTAGATTTACCGAAAGTACTCAAGTTTATAAAAAAAAAAAAAAAAATGTTTTTAAGATGAATAAATAATTTATTTTTAAAAACAAATAATCTGCGTTGTGCAAGGTTTTCTAAATATTTTATAAAAAAAAAAATATCTTCGTTATTATTGCCACCCACCCAACGCTTCAAAATGTGTGACTTTTTAATATACTCTTCCACGCCGACCACGTGACACACAGCCACATCAACATTTTTCTTTCTTCGTCAAAACACCTAGACGGATTTTCAACTTGACCACGAGAATGTCTCAACCAAGAGGAAAAAAGAAAAAAAAGAAAAAGAAGAAATATTCTTCTGAAGATGGTAGATTTACCGAAAGTACTCAAGTTTATAAAAAAAAAAAAAAAATGTTTTTAAGATGAATAAATAATTTATTTTTAAAAACAAATAATCTGCGTTGTGCAAGGTTTTCTAAATATTTTATAAAAAAAATATCTTCGTTATTATTGCCACCCACCCAACGCTTCAAAATGTGTGACTTTTTAATATACTCTTCCACGCCGACCACGTGACACACAGCCACATCAACATTTTTCTTTCTTCGTCAAAACACCTAGACGGATTTTCAACTTGACCACGAGAATGTCTCAACCAAGAGGAAAAAAGAAAAAAAAGAAAAAGAAGAAATATTCTTCTGAAGATGGTAGATTTACCGAAAGTACTCAAGTTTATAAAAAAAAAAAAAAAAAATGTTTTTAAGATGAATAAATAATTTATTTTTCAAAACAAATAATCTGCGTTGTGCAAGGTTTTCTAAATATTTTATAAAAAAAATATCTTCGTTATTATATATATATATATATTTATATATATATATATGAATATATATATATGTATATTTATATATATATATATTTATATATATATATATGTATATTTATATATATATTTATATATATATGTGAATATATATATATATATATATTAATATGTATATATATATATATTTATATATATGAATATATATATATATATTTATATATATATAGGAATATATATATTTATATATGTATGAATATATATATGTATGAATATATATATTTATATATGTATGAATATATATATGTATGAATATATATATATATATATATATATATTTATATATATATGAATATATTTATATTTATATATATATATATATATATGAATATATATATATATTTATATTTATATATATATATGAATATATATATATTTATATTTATATATATATATGTGAATATATATATATATTTATATTTATATATATATGAATATATATATATATATATTTATATTTATATAAATATATGAATATATATATATATATATTTATATTTATATATATATATATGAATATATATATTTATATTTATATATATATATGAATATATATATATATTTATATTTATATATATATATGAATATATATATATTTATATATATATGAATATATATATATATATTTATATTTATATATATATATGAATATATATATATATATTTATATTTATATATGAATATATATATATATGTATATTTATATATAAATATATATATATTTATATTTATATATATATATAAATATATATATATTTATATTTATATATATATGAATATATATATATGTATATATATTTATATATATATGAATATATATATATGTATATATATTTATATATATATATATGAATATATATATATGTATATATATATGAATATATATATATATCTATATATATTTATATATATATGAATATATATATATATGTATTTATATTTATATATATATATATGAATATATATATATATCTATATATATTTATATATATATGAATATATATATATATGTATTTATATTTATATATATATATATGAATATATATATATATGTATATATATTTATATATATATGAATATATATATATATGTATTTATATTTATATATATATATATGAATATATATATATGTATTTATATTTATATATATATATGAATATATATATATATATTTATATATATATGAATATATATGTATATATTTATATATATATATATATATATATTTATATATATATATGTATATATTTATGTATATATTTATATATATATATGTATATATTTATATATATATGAATATATATATATTTATATATATATGTATATTTATATATATATGTATATATTTATATATATATGAATATATATATATATTTATATATATATATGAATATATATATATATTTATATATATGAATATATATATATATTTATATATATATATGAATATATATATATATTTATATATATATATGAATATATATATATATTTATATATATATATGAATATATATATATATTTATATATATATATGGATATATATATATATTTATTTATATATATGAATATATATATATGTATATATATATTTATATATATATATGAATATATATATATTTATATATATATATGAATATATATATATTTATTTATATATATATATATGAATATATATATTTATTTATATATATATATGAATATATATATATATATATTTATTTATATATATATATATGAATATATATATATATTTATTTATATATATATATATGAATATATATATATATTTATTTATATATATATATGAATATATATATATATATATATTTATACATATATATATATGTGTATATATATATATATTTATATATATATATGAATATATATATATATTTATTTATATATATATATGTGTATATATATATATATATTTATTTATATATATGTATATATATATATTTATATATATATGAATATATATATATATTTATTTATATATATATGAATATATATATATATATTTATATATATATGAATATATATATATATATATATATATTTATATATATATGAATATATATATATATTTATATATATATATGAATATATATATATATTTATATATATATGAATATATATATTTATATATATATGAATATATATATATATTTATATATATATTCATATATATATATATTTATATATATATGAATATATATATATGAATATATATATATATGAATATATATATATGAATATATATATATATGAATATATATATATATTTATATATATATGAATATATATATATATGAATATATATATATATTAATATATATATATGAATATATATATGAATTTATATATATATTTATATATATATTTATATATATATGAATATATATATGAATATATATATATATTTATATATATATGAATATATATTTGAATATATATATATATTAATATGAATATATATATTAATATATATATATATTAATATATATATATATATATTTATATATATATATATGAATATATATATATTTATATATATATATGAATATATATATATATTTATATATATATATATATATATGAATATATATATATATTTATATATATATATATATGAATATATATATTTATATATATATATATATGAATATATATATATATTTATATATATATATGAATATATATATATATTTCTATATATATATATATGAATATATATATATTTATATATATATATATATGAATATATATATATATTTATATATATATATATGAATATATATATATATATTTATATATATATATATATGAATATATATATATATTTATGTATATATATATGAATATATATATATATTTATGTATATATATATGAATATATATATATATTTATATATATATATATGAATATATATATATATTTATATATATATATGAATATATATATATATATAGTTATATGAGTATATATATATATTTATATATATATATGAGTATATATATATATTTATATATATATATATATATATATGAATATATATATGAATATATATATATATTTATATATATACATATGAATATATATATATATATATATATATATATATATATATATATATATATATTTATATATATATATATTGGCCTTGGAAACAGTGTTATGGAAAACACACGTGAGGAAGGATCGTGTAATCTTTGAAAAGCATTGCACAAAGCATGAAAAACTGAAATGTAGATTGCGCAAAGGCTGGCAGAATAACATCTCTGTAGGCACAAAGAGATAGAAAGTGTGACAAATGAGACTGTATTCTTCTATAAAAGGCTGGCTATGTCAATCATTTGAAGTCGCATGTCAGTTCAAGGTTATGATCTACCCTCCCTCCAAGGTCAAACATTCTGCTTTCGTGAGTAATGTGGGGAAAGGTGTGTAAATCGGAACCAGGTCTTAAAAAGCACATACAAATTCAACAGACCAATCCTATCAGTCCAGTCGAAGAAAGAAGCTTCTACTTCTTTAATCTTCCAGCCATGTTTCCAGTCTTGGGGGTGAGAGGCTGGTCCTCAAAGTCACTTACGAAGTCATGCAAGGAATGACAGTAATTGTACTAACAACTGTTGAGAACAAAGAGACGGCAATCGTCTGTCAAGATGGGCAATCATAATATATTTATATATATATATATATATATATATATATATATATCAGATTGCTAGTAAAGATCTCGCCGAATTTTAAACGAAATAAAAAGTAAATATATACTGTTAAATATTTAATAAACGAAATATGAACCATTTTGTTCTACATCCTATCGCCATCATTCCTTCAACTTGAAAATTTAATTTTTCCCAGAATTGCTGTGGTTTTATAGACATAACTCACCAATGCGTGTTTTTCTATCCGAAAAATTGAAGTTTTTACCATTGAGATTATTGTGCAAATATCTTGCTAAATGACAATATGTATTAGCAATATGTGGTGAATAAAGAGAATAGGGTAACAGATTCCAGCCAAGATCCAACGTATTTTGTCTGATACTCAAAGATACGTGTGGTCTTGTATTATCTTGATGGAATACAACACCATTCCTGTAGGCCAATCGTGGACGTTTGTTTTTAATTACTGCTTTTAATTCATGCAGTTCTGAACAGTATTTTTCACAATTAATTGCCTGGTGACCTAGCAGAAGCTCATAGTTCAGAATTCCTTTTGAACCCTCCAGACACAAAGCATAACTTTCATAGGGTGAAGGTGTGGTTTTAGGTTGGCCAAGGTGTCTCATAGCGATTACCGCACAATCGTTTTCTCACATTACGATAAATAATTAATTTCTCATCGCCTGTAACAATTGGCTTCAAAAGGATGCATTTTCATCCCGTTTATAAAGCAAATGGCAGATGGAAATTCGATTCAAAACGTTCTTTTTCACGTAAATCATGTAGCACCGAAATACTATATGGATTTGTGTACCCACATTTTCTAAATGCTCACAAATCGTGGATTTTGAAACGTTAAGCTTTTCTGCTAGTTCCCGTTCTGTGTAATTTGGTTTATCCTTTTTGATGTCTTCATTTGGTCGTCATCAGTAGAGGGGGTGGGCTGTATTAGCATTCTTCATCATTGAGGATAAACTTTGCGAACCACTTCACTAGAGTTCTGTCAGCTACAGCATATTCACCATATCTTTTCCTGTTGTTTGCAAAGCATGTTTGCCTTGATGGAAATAGAAAAGCACCAAGTATCTAAAATGTGTATAATAATCTTTCAATTTCCAAGTGCTACTAAACTAACACAAGCTAAATAATGTTTAACTTTTTTTCTCAAGAGACTGTATTAGTATATAATATCTGTAAAAAGTTTGACATGTTCAGGAACTACACAGATCGGCACAAACTTTCCGGACAACCTGATATTTCATCTATATACACATATATTATAACATAATCATATAATATATGACGTATATACTTCAACAATGTTCAGTACGTTATTACAGCTTAGTAGTAGTATGAAAATATACTTATGACGCAGAAACGCTTGTTTCATTCAAGGTCTGATGATTTAACTGATGATGAAACATAAACGTGTAGTTGACTTACCATAAATATATTTTCATATTATGTATATATATATATATATATATATATATATATATATATATATATGAGAGAGAGCGAGAGATAGAGAGAGACGTGTATATATATATATATATGAGAGAGAGAGAGAGCGAGAGATAGATAGAGACGTGTATATATATATATATATATATATGTATGAGAGAGAGAGAGAGAGAGAGCGAGAGATAGAGAGAGACGTGTATATATATATATATATATATATATATATATATGTATATATATGTATATATATGAGAGAGAGAGCGAGAGATAGAGAGAGACGTGTATATATATATATTATTTTAACATTTACCTCCTTTTTACATAGACCAATCACAAAAGTGAATTTATCTTTTTAAGACGATCAATTTCTCTCATTATTTGGTTTTTTTGACGTGGTTGTCTATACATCTGAGGAGACCTAATTAAAGGGGTCGAAATAAGTTATTATGTGTACAACCTTAATGTGTGTATAGTTTTTCTTTTTATAATTCTATTTTGCTCTGTTTAAATTACATTGAGCTCTGTTATTCAGATTCTCTACACAAAATTGAAATCTACACACTATATCGGCTCCCCACTAATTGTGAGTTGAGCTCTCTCAGGAATTTGAATTCGGAATACATTTTACATCATTACTTGGACCAATAATGGATAAATTCACGCCGGCTTATTCGTTAAAGAACATTCCCTTTCCTAGTCTACATAATTTTACTTTCTCCTTAACGGAGAAAATAACGGATCTTATTACCAGGATGAGATGGAAGGCCTATTTTTTCTTAAAAGCGGAATCTACTAAGGAACAATATGAAATGTATAATTTCAGAACCCTTAACCCAGCTAAACCTATAGAAGCGCTTAAACAATTTGAAGCTGATTTATTCAATATAGTGAAAAAGATTAAATTCAAAAAAACATTCTAATGACTTCCAGTCGGAACTCGCACACGACATCAAAAACATAAAAAAATCCAACAAAGTTTGGGTCAAAGCCGACAAATCTACCAATATATATAAAATATGTCCCTTAGAATATAAAAAGCTAATTATTGATAAAATCTCCAATACTTATAAAAAAGACATTTTAGACACAGAGGCTACAATTAACAAGGAAACTAGAGAATTTACCTCAAAATTGAGAATTGAAGACAGAGTAGGAAGATTAGATATGAAAAATGCTTACATCATTATAAAAGACCATAAAAAGAACTTCCAAAATAATAAGCAATCCAGACTTATCAATACAACTAAAACAGAATTGGGACATGTATCCAAAAAGATACTACAGAACATAATCAACGAGACTCTAACAGCGACACAGTTCAATCTATGGAAAGATTCTGCTGACACAATTAAATGGTTTAGGGAAATAGAACATAAAAAAGAGCCTCTTTTATCCAATTCGATATAATGGAGTTTTACCCTTCCATTTCGAAGGAATTGCTAATTAATAGCATAAACTATGCCAAAAATTTCGTTGACATTTCAGACGAACAAATCAACATTATTTTGGCCTGTCGGAGGTCCATTTTGGCAAACGATGGGGATAATTGGATTAAAAAAGATAGTACAGACTTTGATGTCGCGATGGGGTCCTTTGATTCAGCTCAAATAGCAGATTTGGTGGGAATATATATAATATATATAATCAGTTGAATTGTAACCCCCAACCAAATTGGCCTATATAGAGATGACGGACTGATCATCGTACCTAATAGCAACGGTCCTCTAATATCTAGGATGCATAAAAAACTAAATAAGGCTTTTAAATATTTAGGTTTGAGGATTGAAGTGACCCCCAATTGCAACGAGGTAAATTTTCTAGACATTACGCTAAACTTAAACGAGGGAACTTTTCAACCTTTCCATAAAGATAATCATAC
Source organism: Sepiola atlantica (assembly GCA_963556195.1). Classification (NCBI taxonomy): domain Eukaryota; kingdom Metazoa; phylum Mollusca; class Cephalopoda; order Sepiida; family Sepiolidae; genus Sepiola; species Sepiola atlantica. The sequence goes on along the minus strand of OY744532.1, from coordinate 14,198,189 downwards.
CCCATTATACATTAACACTAAATCCAATCATCCCAAATGTATTATAAAACAAATTCCTACAACTATTAACACCAGAATTAACAAACTCTCATCAAATAAAAATATCTTTGAGACTAGCAAACACATATACGATAACGCATTAAGTAATAGTGGGTACAACGAAAAACTAATATATACGGAAAATATAAAGAAAAATAAACCCCAAAACAGGGGACGCAAAATTATTTGGTTCAACCCACCATATTGCCAGCTTTCTAGTCTTAATATCGGGAGAATATTTTAAAACCTAATAGATAAACATTTTAAAACGACTAATCCTTTAAGTAAAATTTTCAATAGGAAAACGGTGAAAATTAGTTATTCTTGCACCAAAAATATGGAGAACATTATTAATACACATAACAAAAAAATATTGAGCACACCGAGTAAGAAAACTAAAAAGGGGGAAAAAAATGTAATTGTCAAATTAAAAATAACTGCCCCCTTAAAGGTAACTGTAACGTCGAAAGCGTTGTATATAAGGCTACGATTTATCCTAAAGAAAATACTAACAATAAGAAAGTATACATAGGAATATCCGCCGGGAGTTGGAAACAACGATTCTACGTACACAAACACTCATTTTTAAACCCGAACGTCACTAATAAGACGGAATTAGCCAAACACTGGTGGTTTTTAAAAAATAACAAATTAACACCAACTATTTCGTGGTCCATACTATGTCATTCGAACACTCCTAAAGGATTTAGACATAGATGCAATTTGTGCCTGGAGGAAAAAATTAGGATACTAAAATATGAAGACAAGAACATTTTAAATAGACGAGACGAACTGATGGCTAAATGTAGACACAGGCACAGGTTTAAAATCAACAGCACGTTTTAAAGTTCTTTGAAAATAACAATTCTTTTAAAGTATAGTTACAATAAGAGTTATAACTGTAAAGGTAAATGTTAACAAATTAGTAATTTTTTAATTTTTTAATTTTTTTTTTATTTAGTAAAACTCTAGTTTGTAAATTAATCGTGCTTAAATGTCGCCAAACTTTAATTCCGTATTGACGTTATAACCAATTAAGTTTTCTTATAATTTCCTATATAAATTGAAATCTTCGTCCTGAATTTTCGTCTTTTTATTTCTAATCATAAATAATTAATCGTGAACGCCAGAATCTTTACCAATTTTGTAAATAAACCGTTTTTAAATTGTCGCTAAACTTTAATTCCATAGTGTAAATCATCTCGAATCTTGACGCTATACAACTTAAATTTTTAATATGTTCTAATCTAAACCGAAATCTTCGTCCTACATTTTCGTCTTCTAATTTTTAATCGTAAATAATTAAACGTAGTTTTTAATCGTGAACGCTCGAATATTTCATCATATATTTTTACCCATAAAGCTCACATTCGAAATTTTAAATGAGATGATTTATTTGTTTAAATAGCAAAAAAGAATTCTTTTATATATATTTTTATATTTTTATATTTCTGCATATATTAAAAAATTAATCTTACTTCTGTCACCCCTCCTCGATTATTTTAACATTTACCTCCTTTTTACATAGACCAATCACAAAAAAGTGAATTTATCTTTTTAAGACGATCAATTTCTCTCATTATTTGTTTTTTTTGACGTGGTTGTCTATACATCTGAGGAGACCTAATTAAAGGGGTCGAAATAAGTTATTATGTGTACAACCTTAATGTGTGTATAGTTTTTCTTTTTATAATTCTATTTTGCTCTGTTTAAATTACATTGAGCTCTGTTATTCAGATTCTCTACACAAAATTGAAATCTACACACTATATATATATATATATATATATATATATATATATATATATATATATATGGGGTAAGGTACACGATAATTCATGAAAATGAAATGCCGTGGTGGACAAAATGTGTGAAAAAATGACAAACGGAAAACAAGTTAAAGTGCAGGAGAAAAACAAAAACAAGAGATTTTTTGACCCGTTTCGTTCGTGGCGAATGTCTTCAGAAAATGAAGATATGGAAATAATTTTATTTTGAAGGCAACACACATGGGATGAGGGAAGGATGATCTTATTGGACCATATGAGAAGACATTAAGTGATGTTGTAATATGATAAGTGGGTGACACATTCTTCTATGTTTCTTATTCTTCTGCTTATATTTTTATTTATCCTCTTCCTCTCTTTTACTATCACACCTAATGAGCTAGTATGGAGAAGGCGGTGGGGAGGGGGAAAGGCGACAAAAGGGAAGAAAGGACAGAGAAGCTGACTAAGGTAAACAAATAGAGTAGGCATGAAATTAATACACTGGATGTTAGAACCCACAGATTAATAAGAACGAATCAGCAGATCTATCCCGCATTTTTTTTTATTAATCTATATATATATATATATATATATATATATATATATATATATATATATATATATATATATATATGGCATTGAAGAGACAATATTTATTACTCATAATGAATTAAGAAATTAAAAAGATGAAAGGGCAGCTGACCGGTTTCGTACCTCGCTCAACAGAGCCAAATATCGAGATATCGTATAAAAAATATAAAAAAGATGCTATGAGAATTATAGCGAGAAAAAGGGGTAGAACAAAAAAGTTCAATCAAATAGAAACAACA
>OY744532.1:14163051-14188051 GCA_963556195.1 Sepiola atlantica | reverse complement strand
ACCTAGAAAATATCGATGCTTCTGCAGTATAACGTACCTAAGAAAATATCGATGCTTCTGCAGTATAACGTACCTAGAAAATATCGATGCTTCTTCAGTATAACGTACCTAGAAAATATCGATGCTTCTGCAGTATAACGTACCTAAGAAAATATCGATGCTTCTGCAGTATAACGTACCTAGAAAATATCGATGCTTCTGCAGTATAACGTACCTAGAAAATATCGATGCTTCTGCAGTATAACGTACCTAGAAAATATCGATGCTTCTGCAGTATAACGTACCTAAGAAAATATCGATGCTCTTGCAGTATAACGTACCTAAGAAAATATCGATGCTCTTGCAGTATAACGTACCTAGAAAATATCGATGCTTCTGCAGTATAACGTACCTAGAAAATATCGGTGCTTCTGCAGTATAGTGTACATAGGAAATATCGGTGCTTTTGCAGTATAGTGTAAATAGGAAATATCGGTGCTTCTACAGTATAGGGGTACATAGGAAATATCGGTGCTTCTGTAGTATGGGGTACATAGGAAATATTGGTGCTTCGGCAGTATGTGGTACATATGGAAATACCGATGCTTCTGCAGTATGGGGTACATAGGAAATGCCGATTTTTCTGCAGTATAGCGTCCATAGGAAATATCAGTGCTTCTAATATTTATATCCATATAAAATTACTTCTCGGTCATTGAAGTTACAGGAAGAAATAATTATGATCTGCCATTGTTTGCACTAATATTAATATCCATATAAAATAACGTCTCAATCAGTGAAGTTACAGGAAGAAATAATTATGCTCTGCGATTGTTTGCACTAATATTAATATCCATATAAAATAACGTCTAAATAAGTGAAGTTACAGGAAGAAATAATTATGCTCTGCCATTGTTTGCACTAATATTTGTATTTATATAAAATAACGTCTCAATCAGTGAAGTTACAGGAAGAAATAATTATGCTCCGCCATTGTTTTCACTAATATTAATATCCATATAAAATAACGTTACAATCAGTGCAGTTAAAGGAATGAATAATTATGCTCCGCCATAGTTTTCACTAAAGTGTACATAGGAAATACCAGTGCTTCTGCAGTATGGGGTACATAGGAAATACCAGTACTTCTGCAGTATAGGGTACATAGGAAATACCACTGCTTCTACAGTATAGGGTACATAGGAAATATTGGTGCTTCCGCAGTATAGGGTACATAGGAAATATCTGTGCTTCCACAGTGTACGGTACATAGGATATATCAGTGCTTCTGCAGCATGTGGTACATAGGAAATATCAATGCTTCTACAGTATGGGGTGCATAGGAAATACCGTGCTTCTGCAGTATAGGGTAAAACAGGAAATACGTTTTAGTTATTTTTCTCGAGGGGGGAGACGGTGAAAAAACAATTTTAACTAAAAATATTTCTTTGGGTAGGGGAGAGCAAAACTGTTTTTGGGGGGTGGGAAAGTTTTTTTTTTCTTTCTAACAAAAAATATTTCTTTGGGTGGAAAGAGTAAAAGAAAAATTGGGGGGGGGGGTAAACTAAAAATATTTCTTTGGGTGAAAAGAGTAAAAGAAAAATTTGGGGGGATTTTTTTTTAACTAAAAATATTTCTTTGGGTTTGGGAGAGTAAAAGAAAAATTGAGGGGGATTTTTTTTTAACTAAAAATATTTCTTTGGGTTGGGAGAGTAAAAGAAAAATTGAGGGGGATTTTATTTAACTAAAAATATTTCTTTGGGTGGAAAGAGTAAAAGAAAAGTTTTGGGGGATTTTTTTTTTAACTAAAAATATTTCTTTGGGTAGAAAGAGTAAAAGAAAAATTGGGGGGGGGGGGTAACTAAAAGTATTTCTTTGGGTGAGCGAAGGTAAAAAAGAAATGGGGGGATGTAGGGATATTAGAAAATGAAAATTTTAATAAGAAAAAAAAAAGAAACCACGACTTCATTCAAACAAAAAACAACTTAGTAATTCATTCAGTACCATAGCGACGCGCGTCGCCATGGTGAAACGAACCGTTTATTTATAATATACCAATTGTTAACAGTCGGAGTATCGTTAAGAATTGAACTATCATTTGACTTGCTTCTTTACTTTCACTACGACATGAAAACATTTAAAGAAATTTATAAACTTTGTTATGTACTTACGTGTTAGCTGAGAATAATATTGTGCAGAAAAGATTACGCAAATTCATCCAATATTTATTAAATTATAAGAAAACGAGAAAAAAACGATCTTTTGTATCGGTAGACATTTTTACTTACTAATTAGGCAAGTGAGATAACTCAAATTTTGTTTTGGGAAAAATTCAAAATGGCGATGATAGATAAAATTGAAGGGGCAGGCTACATCAATTATTAAGCAAGTTCTCTTGTTTTTGTTTAGAAAGATTAAGTCAGGTTTTTAATGTTCAAAACCCCTTATCAGTTTGTATGCGCATGTCCCAAAGAAGTTTTACATTGTCGTTCTCCTGTCCACTTCCGGCTTATGCTAATCCCATTTCTCATTGTGGTCTAATTCATAGAGTTTGCATATATTCCAGTGTAGTACCTGAGCGACTTTGTGTCTCCATTTTTTATATTGATGTTGTGATAGCATAGGGCATTCAGATACAATATGCGCTAAGGTTTCTTCTGTTTATTATACAATCTGCACATCGGTGATTCTGTAGTTTTGTCAATGTAGTGTCTGATCGACCTACTGTGTGTGGTTTGTTCCTGGGATGTCATTAAGTAGCTCTCAGTAGATCTTTTGCGATTACCCCTGATCAACCAATTCCAGCTGTAATTATCTTTAAATTAAGTATTTTTAATGAATATACTATGTAGTTTCTTTCCAAATAATTTTCAGCCTCTCTTTTGCCACTTTTGATTCTTTTTCACCCTCGTTCTTAGTATTTCGTCTCTTTTTCACTTCACGAAGAAGAATCTCATTACTCTCAGAAATATATTTAGATACACAACGTTCTTCTATATTGACATATTCAACGCTAAGTAAACCTCGACCACCTTCCTTTCTAGGTAGATACAGTCGATCTGCATCTCCTTTCTGTGCAAAAGCTCCATAAATTGTTAGCATTTTCCGTGTTTTGGTGTCCAAACATTTAAACTCATCTACATTCCAGTCAAGTATACCAACAGTATATCGAGTGATAGCTACTGCTCTGGCATCGATAGCATAGATTGTATTCCGACTGTGGAGGTGTGATTTAAGAATAACCCTTACTCTTCTGTTGTACTCAGCTGTGACCTGGTTTTCCATTTCCTTGTTTTTAATCTCATCTGCTTCCATCGATCAAAGAGATGCGGATCACTGTGCACAGTGGATGACGTCACAAAATGATGACACCGTCCATGAAACCAGAGAAGGGGGAAGAGATCGTTAATTACGTTTTATCTAGGCGACCCTTAACATGAAGGATCAGACAGGTTGAGAATCTAGTATACTACTGAAACTTTGTGAATCTGAGTGGCTTGTCTTTTTGTTTTGTTTTGTTTTACTGCTTGCTTCCACTCGTCAAGAGTGGATGAGATCATCCTTTTGTGAGGTCACCCATTAAAAGCGCAGGGAATAAGCGTGCACCATGGATGACATCAGTAAAAGATGGCGTCATACATTAACACAGATGGGGAATAACCGTGCACGGTGGGTGACTTCACAAAATAATGACGCCATCCAACAAACCAGAGAAATAGAGATTTTTTCTAGACATGCCGTGACCTGGAGAGAGAGAGACAGACACGGAGAGAGAGAGAGAGAGAGAGAGAGAGAGGGGGGAGATAGAGAGAGATAGACAGACAGAGAGCCACATCATATAATGCACATGAAGTTATTTTAATCGCAAACAAGTTATAATCTTAAACCCAATTTTCCTTTCCTTTAGATATTTCTCTTTCTTTTTTTCTCAACTCGTATTCTTTTTTAGTAAAAAAAAAATGCCAAACAGAATTACATAACAATAACAATGGAACATTACACATTCTTTCAGTGTTGCATATATCAAAACTAGACAACCTACAATTAACAAAATTAAGTACGAAACAACTGACCCGGTTACTGCCGCTCGAGACGCAGAAATCCGTAAAGAAAATAAGGTCAAAATTGAATCTAATAAATATTAAAATATTAAATAACCCTAACCGGTGGCACGAATAAACATGCATTCAATGACAGTAACCTTGGAAATATGTGGGTGATCATTTTACGTCGTTTTTTTATATAGAAAAGTCTCTTAAATCTGACGGTGGGATTTGATATGAAATTATTAGATGGAATTTTATTTGAATTTGTTAGGAAAATAATTTTCAGTTATTAATATTTAAATGACTTTTATTTCATCTTAAATGGATAATTATCAGTTAATAATACTGCTTGAGAGGTATCAGTCGAAGAATTCGCAATGCAGCTTTGGTTTTTAAAAGAATTTTATTTAAAACAAGACAACAACAGAAACTGAAAATAGTTTATACGAGAGAGAGAGAGAGGAGAGAGAGAGAAAGAGAGAGAAAGAGAGGGAGAGAGAGAGAAAGTGAGAGAGGGAGAGAGAGAGAGAGATAGAGAGAGAGAGATAGAGAGAGAGAGAGAGAGAGAGAGAGAGAGAGAGAAGTCTAGAAAGAATGAATTGGAGAAAGAGGAATCATTAGTATATCAATCCGGCCATTTTTGGCTACACTGCCTTCCATCTCCTCGGCCCCCTGCCGGGCTAGCCGAGGGCCGTCCGTTTCTCACATCTGTTTCATCGGCTAATCGCAGGCTAAATAGGCAGACCGCTCTCGAAACAGAGGTGATGTGATTTTCTCGACTTCCGCTTTTAGCACCCCCACCTTTTAGGGCCCTCTCTCTCCGGTGCTCCCCTTTGTTATCTAACAGTAGGATTTAATCTGAGAAGTGTTCATATTACTAGATGGAATTGTATTTAAATTTCTTAGGGAAATGATTTTCATTTATCAATATTTAAATGATTTTTATTTCATCTTAAATGGATAATTATCAGTTAATAATACTGCTTGAGAGATATCAGTCGAAGAATTGGCAATGCAGCTTTCCTAAAACCATACAACTTTTAATCGTCATCTTCCACAACTTGGAAAGGTTTCATAAGCTTGGAACATGCGTGTCGCATGAATTATCCAAAGGCACCCGTAAATTGTGAAGTGAGATTTAAAGACAAGTCATGGGACACTTTTCCAACTTGTGGAAGATGACGATGAGCAGTTGTATGGTTTGAGGAAAGCTTCATTGCCAATTCTTCAAATGATACTGCAGGGTTTTGTTTAAGTGATGTCGTAAGGAGCTCTTAATTAAACTCAACTGAACATCCTGATCGGTGTTCATCTTCAAGGGCGAAATTTCCACTTCTGAATGTTGTAAACCATCTTCTGCACGTTCATTTATTCATAAACTTAGTGACTATTTAGAATCGTTTTGGCTGCAGAATTAACGTTTTTAAATTTCCATTTCTGAATGTTGTAAACCATCTTCTGCACGTTCTTTCATTCAAACATTCTTATCTGAGTGAATATTTCGAATTGCTTCGGTTACAGAGTTACCTTTTTTAACAGATTATGCACCTTAAGTCATCGTTAAAAAGCTTTTAAAAGTGATATTTTCATTCATTGTTCCCGCAAAAGAACATTTTGTAAAATTTTAATGTAAGCAAATATTATTTAATTCCATTAGACATTTGCACTTATATTAAATTTAAGAGAATAAAGTTCCGGACATAACTTATGGGATGATCTGATACTTAAAAAAGGCATAACAAACAAATGATAATTGGAATGTTTAAACGAATAAAACGGTTGATAGGCAAACACCTTGCAACACCTGTGAGAAAATACATAGACGTGAAGCATCTAGGACAATCGATTTACCTCCCACAACCCACAGACGATGTCAAGATGTAACATAGGGTATGCTTTTATTGAGGGAGGGTCAAGCACCTTATCGTCACTAATGAGCCGGTAAACAATTCCCTCGGAATTCTCTCACATGTGGGAACACCTCTGCCGACATGCAAAGAACCTGCTCTTTCCACCTTTATGCAATAGGTGTGTACGGCCTTCTCAGACGGGCATAATGTTTTGAAATATGCATAAATACCAATAGTAAGTTAATACATCTTATTAATATGGGATGTTTATCTTAATATGTTAGCAGACTCATCCGGCGTTGCACAGGTGTAATATATATATATATATATATATATATATATATATATATATATATATATATCATATCATATATATATATATATATATATATATATATATATATATATATATGCATCATATCATGTATATATATATGCATCATATCATATATATATATATATATATCATATCATATATATATATATATCATATATATATATATATATCATATCATATATATATATATATATCATATCATATATATATATATCATATCATATCATATATATATATCATATATATATATATATATCATATCATATATATCATATCATATATATATATATATGATATCATATATATATATCATATCATATATATATATATCATATCATATCATATATATATATATATATCATATATATATATATCATATCATATATATATATATATCATATCATATATATATATATATCATATCATATATATATATCATATCATATCATATATATATATCATATATATATATATATCATATATATATATATATATCATATCATATATATATATCATATCATATATATATATATCATATATATATCATATATATATATATCATGTATCATATATATATATATCATATATATATATATCATATATCATATATATATATCATATATATATATATATATATCATATATATATCATATATATATATATATATCATATATATATTATATATATATATGAGAAAGGAAGAAAATACTCCTACCCTCCAAGAATTTTACACTTAAGCACAACAAAATCTCTTCTCACTCATCTCACCTTTTAGACTACTTCTTTCACACTCCCCCCCCCCCACACGCACCGCCTACTTTCAAATTATCTTTATTTCTTCAAATCTTTTTCTAAAACTATGATACTACCTACACACCACATACACAAAGTTTCCCCGCTTCCCTCCTCTTTCCCCAGCCCTTCAAAATCCATGCTACGCCTCACCACGAAAAAAGACTCAGCACTCCCCCTCTCTCCAACCCTAAGACAAATTCACTAACACTCTCACCCCTCCCCATTTTCATTCACAGCCATCCACATTCATTTCACTCTCTGCCACTGACTTCTTTTAGCCCGGACCTTGGTCTTGTGTTACCAGTAGCCACGGCTACTACTTCTTCTCATCAACCCATCATGTCAACCCAATATTTCGATGTACTTGCATGACATTTTTCTTAAAATTATCATCCTGAGGAAGTGTTACAAATAAAGACGAAACGTTGATGAATACATACAAAAACATCTTTTGTTTTTTTCCTTTGTCATTTCCCATATATATATATATATATATATATATATATATATATATATATATATATATATATATATATATATATGTGTGTGTGTGTGTGTGTGCGTATATATATATGTATATTTATATATATATATGAATTTATATGTATATATATATATGGGTCGATATATATATATATATATATATATGAGTCGATATATATATATATATATATATATATATATATATATATGTGTGTGGGTCGATATATATATATATATATATGTATATTTATGTATATATATATGTGGGTCGATATATATATATATATGTATATTTATATATATATCTATGTGTGTATATATATGTATATATATATATTTATATATATATATATATATCTATGTGTGTATATATATGTATATATTTATATATATATATATATATATCTATGTGTATATATATATGTATATATATTTATTTATATATATCTATGTGTGTATATATATGTATATATATATATATATTTATATATATATATCTATGTGTGTATATATATGTATATATTTATATATATATATATATATATATATCTATGTGTATATATATATGTATATATATTTATATATATATATCTATGTGTGTATATATATGTATATATATATATATATTTATATATATATATCTATGTGTGTATATATATGTATATATATATTTATATATATATCTATGTGTGTATATATATGTATATATATATTCATATATATATCTATGTGTGTATATATATGTATATATATATATTTATATGTATGTATACATATATGTGTGTATATATATGTATATATATATATAATGAGGATTGAGGATAAATAAATACCTTCGTAGCATGTTAATGATGCGATATTAATTTTATTTTAAAAGAAAAGAAAAATCGAAACCGATTTTTTTCCTTTTTTTATAAACCTTCATTTTTAGTTTATAATGATACAAATAATTTCGCCAACTAAAATTGGCCTCTTCAGTGTGTTTGTAGATTCGATCTTATTGGATTGCCGGCTCTTGCTCATGTAAACCGGCGTATGAGGTTTTTCCCACTTTCTGTATGAAATCACGCATGCACGCGAGTTAGTTATAGATTTAAAAAGTTCATACTTTTTTTAAGCATCCAAATGAAATTTAATAATGAGGATTGAGGTAAAATAAATACCTTCGAAGCATGTTAAGGATGCGATATGAATTTTATTTTAAACAAACACACTGAAGAGGCCAATTCTATTTGGCGAAATTATATATATATATATATATATATATATATATATATATATATATATATATATATATATATATATATATATATATATACTGGACCCCGCTAGTCGCGGGCTCACTATTCGCGGATTTTCAGCATAAGTATTGACTTAACATTTTCTTCATAAATTCGGTAGAACATACGAATATGGTAATCATTTAAGTCAAAATAAGGCGAATACGTAAAAAAATAATTTGATGGTTTTAATGCAAAAAATTCATGCACAAAAACCTGACTTTTAGTGAACTTTGCTATCAAAATCTGTTCGCAGATTATCGCCATTCGCGGGGCCTAATATATATATATATATATATATATATATATAATTTATCTTATGTATATATATAATTTATCTTCTGTATATATATATAATGTATCTCATGTATATATAATGTATCTTATGTATATATATATAATGTATCTTATGTATATATATAATGTATCTTATGTATATATATATATATATATATATATATATATATATAATTTATCTTATGTATATATATATAATTTATCTTCTGTATATATATATAATGTATCTCATGTATATATAATGTATCTTATGTATATATATATAATGTATCTTATGTATATATATATATATATATATATATATATATATATGTATCTTATGTAATTGTTTTTATTGGTGATGGTAGCATTTGTTATATTGCTCACTATCATTTCGAGTGATAGAGGTTAATGAAGAAGATTGCACTATTAGTCGATCTTTACTTTATACAACGTATTTTTCGTTACTATATATATTTTTATTAATTTTCTGCGTACATTCAAGTAATCCATGAACACGTGTTTCTGGCTCACAGTCGTCATCAGGATGGATAACTTAGACAAGGATCGAACTTTCGATATTTATGTCTATATTCTGGCGTTTTACCCGCGGACTTAGATTAGGAATATATATGGTTATAGTGGACTATTATCATTTTTACATTATAAATCATATAAAATAAAGGTATTTTCTGCGAACGTTGACGTCACAATATTAGTATGCCTTTCGATAAAAATGAAATATATTTATCCAAGTATGTTGGGTTATTTAACTTCAGAATATATATACTTATGAGGAACAATCACCAAAACCATAGAAAGAGTTCGTGAAACAAACACGATATAGATATAAAAGTTTAAGTTATAAATGCGATAAAATAAAACGCAGGCCCCACAATAATAGTGTATCCCCCGTGATAAAAAAATAAGATATACATAAAATATGATTTCCACTTCATAGGCACCATGTATTTGCAAATGTGCAGGATGTCTCTGCGATCTCATCATATTGTGAGATGGGTGATGCATTACGGTTTATTCAAGAAGAATCTATCCCTTAATCTTTTCTTTATAGTTATAAGACAGATTTAATTACTTCGATGTCATTGCAAATGTGAAAGGATTTGGGAAGCATTTAAAATGTCGAATAGATAGCCATTTCGAGGTTTAACGAATTGAAGGTTTTCGAAGCTATTCACATCAAATCATTTTATAAATATACAGTAAGGTTAGTATCTTTAGTTTTAGTTTCAAAACGTTTAAATATTATTAAAAAAATAATTTCGTTAAAAAGTAAAAATAGTTAAAAAATAAAAATACAAGAGAAACACAAATGATAGTTAATTCCCGGGAAACGCTGGGTCGAAACAGCTAGTATGTACAATGAAATCAAGAGGTCGCGCACGAAGCAAACTTCCCTAGATTATTGTGCTCTATTTAGATGAGAATGATATATATTAATGCAAATAGCATGGGTAATGTAGTTTCAGAATATATACGTTTATAGCGGTGTATGTTTATAAGCGGAGTAAGAGTTCTTACACAAATAAAGAAACAAAGAAACAAAGACGAATCATAACCTTATATGGGCATATAGATATAAATGTTTAACTGATAATACAATTAAAATGAAGTGATCAGTCGCGAACGCAGATGAAACAATATCATTGTGTTCCTTTTGATAAAAGTGAAAAAAAGTCAAAGTATCCTGGATTATGTAGTTTCAGAATTAACATGTTTATTGGGGGTCTATCTTTAAAACCCTACGAAGTTCGTGAACAAACAAACAAAAAACAAACATGAACAACAACTTAATATATATATATAGATATAACATTTAAGACTAGAAACATTTAGTGTCTTTCTGACAACTAATTTTAGTGTCTTTCTGACAACTAATTTTAGTGTATTTATAACAAATCATTTTAGTGTCTTTATAACAATCATTTTAGTGTCTTTATAAAAATCATTTTAGTGTCTAAAATGAGTTATTAGAACAAATCATTTTAGTGTCTTTATGACAATCATTTTAGTTTCTTTATGACAATAATTTTAGTGTCTTTATAACAATCATTTTAGTGTCTTTCTAACAACTCATTTTAGTTTCTTTATGACAATTATTTTAGTGTCTGTATAACAATCATTTTAGTGTCTTTATAACAACTCATTTTAGTGTCTTTATAACAATCATTTTAGTGTCTGTGATAATAAAATGAGTCCAGAATGTGCTGAGACGAAAACATTCACTGATTATTTCTCTGCACAGGATTTTTAAGGATTTCTTTTCAGTCTAGCCGCACTCATAAAATACAGTGTCTTTATAACAATCATTTTAGTGTCTTTATAACAATCATTTTAGTGTCTTTATAACGACTCATTTTAGTTTCTTTATAACAATCATTTTTGTGTCTTTATAACAATCATTTTAGTGTCTTTATAACAATCATTTAAGTGTCTTTCTAACGACTCATTTTAGTTTCTTTATGACAATCATTTTAGTGTCTTTATGACAATCATTTTAGTGTCTTTATGACAACTAATTTCAGTGTCTTTATGACAACTAATTTTAGTGTCTTTATGACAACTAATTTTTATGTCTTTATAACAATCATTTTAGTGTCTTTCTAACAACTCATTTTAGTTTCTTTATAACAATCATTTTAGTGTCTTTATGACAATCATTTTAGTGTCTTTATGATAATCATTTTAGTGTCTTTATGACAATCATTTTAGTGTCTTTATAACAATCATGTTAGTGTCTTTATGACAATCATTTTAGTGTCTTTATGACAATCATTTTAGTGTCTTTCTAACAACTCATTTTAGTTTCTTTATAACAATCATTTTAGTGTCTTTATGACAATCATTTTAGTGTCTTAAAGACAACTAATTTCAGTGTCTTTATGACAACTAATTTTAGTGCCTTTATAACAATCATTTTAGTGTCTTTCTAACAACTCATTTTAGTTTCTTTATAACAATCATTTTAGTGTCTTTATGACAATCATTTTAGTGTCTTTATAACAATCATGTTAGTGTCTTTATGACAATCATTTTAGTGTCTTCACGACAATCATTTTAGTGTCTTTATGACAATCATTTTAGTGTCTTTATAACAATCATTTTAGTGTATTTCTAACAACTCATTTTAGTTTCTTTATAACAATCATGTTAGTGTCTTTATGACAATCATTTTAGTGTCTTTATAACAATCATGTTAGTGTCTTTATGACAATCATTTTAGTGTCTTTATGACAATCATTTTAGTGTCTTTATGACAATCATTTTAGTGTCTTTCTAACAACTCATTTTAGTTTCTTTATAACAATCATGTTAGTGTTTTTATGACAATCATTTTAGTGTCTTTATAACAATCATTTTAGTTTCTTAATGACAATCATTTTAGTGTCTTTATGACAATCATTTTAGTGTGTTAATGACAATCATTTTAGTGTCTTTCTAACAACTCATTTTAGTGTCTTTCTAACAACTCATTTTAGTGTCTTTATGACAATCATTTTTGTGTCTTTATGACAATAATTTCAGTGTCTTTATGACAATAATTTTTGTGTCTTTATGACAATAATTTTAGTGTCTTTATAACAATCATTTTAGTGTCTTTATAACAACTCATTTTAGTTTCTTTATGACAATCATTTTAGTGTCTTTATAACAACTAATTTTAGTGTCTTTATGACAATCATTTTAGTGTCTTTATGACAATCATTTTAGTGTCTGTGATAATAAAATGAGTCCAGAATGTGCTGAGACGAAAACATTCACTGATTATTTATCTGCACATGATTTTTAAGGATTTCTTTTCAGTGTAGCCGCACTCATGTAGAAGCGAAAGCGGGAAAAAGTATGAAAGGCAAACAGAGACGTTAAGAACACGAATGAACTAACTCCGACTTAAGAGCACTCTTGCCAGCATTAATGGTGAAACGGTCCAATCGTAACTTCGATCATCATGTGAGAAAAATTATAACGTAAGCTCTCGGTTATATTGTAATAATTCTGTTTAGCATTTATTGGTTACTTTTGTTTCTTACTATAGTGTAGTTCTATAGCGTTAACAGTATGTTTGAGTTAAAGTTTTATTTTGCCCCTCTAAACCTACGCAAATGAACGGCAAAGATTTATATGCACCACTCTTCTCGACTAATGGAAAAACTGGTATTCACCCAGTTTTCTCGACTAATGGAAAAACTGGTATTCACCCAGTTTTCTCGACTAATGGAAAAACTGGTATTCACCCAGTTTTCTCGACTAATAGAAAAATTGGTATTCACCCAGTCTTCTCGACTAATGGAAAAACTGGTATTCACCCAGTCTTCTCGACTAATGGAAAAACTGGTATTCACCCAGTTTTCTCGACTAATAGAAAAACTCGTATTCATTAACTGTTCTCGACTAATGGAAAATCTGGTATTATTTATCTTCCTCTAAGATGTGACACAAGGTCGGGAAAGTGGGAAAGAACCAGCGATCGAGAATTTGAGCACTCTGGCTGTTTAAAAATTGCCTGGGCAGCCCCGTCAGCATTCCCCGGTAGGTGCGCCTCAGGCAGTAAGCAATAAACTTACTCCTCCCCAAAGAGGGGAGGCAAAGCCTGGGAGGGTGCACCTCCTAGAACTGCACAGGACCGACAACCAATGGAAAAATTTGTATTCACCCAGTTTTCTCGACTAATAGAAAAACTCGTATTCAATAACTGTTCTCGACCAATGGGAAAACTTGTATTCACCAACTGTTTTGGGCCAGAGGTAGTATTAAATATTTATTAAAACCTATTAAATATTTATTAAAACCTATTAAATATTTATTAAAACCTATTAAATAGGAGAGTAAAAAATGGACCTTTACTTTACTTTCGGCAGCCTCGTAACTCTCGCTTCCCTTATTTTGTCATTTAGTCCTCACATTCAATGTGCAATTTTTCTGACAAAGGGGGAAGAATTGCTATTTTCTGGGTCGGAATCTTATCGTTGGATATTTTTGACCTTCAAGTAGTATTTTTTGTAGCTCCTTACATTAAGTGGCGACATTCCTAGCCTGGAGCAATTTCCATAAAAAATATTTATTAAAACCTATTAAATATGTATTAAAGCCAATTTTCTCTATAATTAATTGTGGAATCTTCACAAGTCGTGCTCGTAAAAAAAATGCAATTGACATATTTATGTTTTGTATGTGACGCCAGTGTTACATTTTAAAATCTGACGGGCGTATCCGGGTTCCCCCTTCCCCAGTTGGGATTCTAAGGCGGGAAACGGAGTACATGAACTCTCCCGGATGTTAGCTGACCCCTGGGTGTCCTTTATCCATTTTATGTACTCTTTTATGTAAGGGTGCACGTACAGTGATTATTTTCTGGGTTCCGCAGAACAAAACTATGCTCTAAAAGACATTCATCTGTTGTTTCGTCATCTCGTGGCAGGGTCGTGGGTGTGGCCTAAAAGTACATCCGGTGTCTAGGCCCCAATCTGGAAGCCTTAGGAAGTGTGGAGTGCCCCCTTTGTTACCATTACTCACAGGTCTACTCTGACTCAGACTGGTAGTATCTGTCAAGGTCCCATATATGGGTCAAGTAGAATCTGTCCTGGACGCAACACTAAATTGCCTCGGACACCCTTGTGCAAGGTGTTCAATTCTACACAACATCAACATCCATTTTCCCAGCCCTTTCTACCTTTTGTTTTCTGCCTACCCTATTTCCAAACCCTATCAACTATTGAAGCTTAAATTTTTATTTCGTTTTTCCCTTTGTTTCCCTTGCCGTATCAACATGCAAAAAATTAAATGTCATATGAACAAACATCTCGCTGCCCAACTCATCATCAGGTTGGCACCCTCTTACGAATCTGGCTCCTACCACAGTAATCTCTTACAGTAATGTTGCCATGTTGCGAATAAAAATGAAAAAAAAATCGTTTGTTTTACTACTACTACTACTACTACTACTACTACTAAATAATAATAATAATAATAATTTTTTTTTTAACATGGTTCACCCCTAACAAGGCAGGCCGCCACTGTAGACGTAAGGGGCTACTGAGAAAAAGAAAAGGGGAGAAGGTTGGGGGGGTCAGCCTAAATTGGGATCTGGGCAGCGAGATGTTTGTTTACATTAGTTTTAAATTTCTGCATGTCAGTACTGTCGGGGAAACAGGGGGCAGGAAGAGAGTTCCAGGGGCCAGCAGCACGAGGAAAGAAGCTATTTGATTGGAAAGCTCTCCAGCATCTGGGGACCTCCACAGTGAATGAATGGGATTTAGTCGATTGTCGAGTTGGTCTAGTGAACTTACGACGAGAGGGCACCAGAGCAGCCAATTCATCAGAGCACAATCCATTGAAGTATTTGTAAAACAAGCACAAGTATGCTACATTGCGGCGATGGGACAGCGGCTGGAGCTTGGTTGACAGTGACGGATCTATTAGGTTGGCGACTCTTTTTTGGACCTTGTCAAGGAGGGAGATCCCAATTTAGATTGACTCTCCCCCCCCCCAACTCAGTTGAGTGAGCGTACGATTGAAGAACTACGGGTCTTTTCTCCATCACGGATTTAAGAATCCGGTATTTTATTTCTATTAATCTAATATTTATTGTAATCAAACATTCAATAGCGTAATATAAAATGATTTTTTAAATCCTATTTAAATAAATTATTTAATTACGAAATTAAATCCACCAATCTGCATTTCGGTTTATTCGGAAGCGTATCAGACATTTTAATAAATATACATAGAGATACCTTTACGTTACTTAAATTTTTTTTTTACTATTAATGAAAGATTTATTGAAATTATACATGCATTAACGTAATGTAAAATGAAATTTAAAAAATCTTATTTTAAAATAATTTAATTACGAAATTTAATCTACCAGAATGCATTGGGTCTTAGTCGTAAACAAGTCAGCCATTTAAATATTTTCTTAATCGTCCCCCAAAAAAAGGAATTACTTAGTGACCCTTAGAAATTTTAAAGGGATTTGGTAGCATTTAAATTGTCGAATAGAAAGTTATTCTTGGCTTTAAAAATCTTAGCAAATCCACACGTATTAAAATACTGAAACACTAATGAATAATATTAATTAATGATTGATTAACCGAAATAATAATGAAGTTTTACTTTCAAAATCCTACTTTCAAATAAAATTAAAGACTACCGGGCAACGCCGGGCAGGGATAGCTAGTTACCCATCAGTAAATATAGTTTTACAATATCTATTTACCTTCAGAGTCGGTTCAATGCAATAAATGTATACAGTCATGTAAAATGAACCAACGTAGACTCAACGGGGCACGGCTTGTGTAGGATAAAATAGATTTTAGATCAGATGTTTAGAAATCAATTATTTAATATCTTTTAAATTAAATCGGTTAAGAAAAATTGAGATACTAAGATACTAAAAGTTACCAGTGTAACAAGGAGATAAAATCTGTCTTATAGATCTGATTTGTCTAGAAAGTAAAATACTTAATCTCATTCAAAAGAATTCGTTTTAGATGTTACACAAATAATTAAGTGTAACAATGTATCATAACGAATGAAATATAGGTTAGATATTGTGACGATAGAGATGAACCCTACCGAATTCGAAGCGTCCGTAATGTCTTGCTTGTCGAGCGGCCATTTGTAAGAGGAGAAAAGCGTATGTTAAGAGTCGTGGGGTTTTGTAGGTGTTAGTAATTTGCATGCGTTGACATCGACCTATTTTAAAAGACGAGTGACGACGACAGTCAGGTAAAAGAAAAACGTGATTGACGTAAACAGACGGGATCCGTGCGGCTGAGAGAGCGTGTTGGTAGTTTCGTTTCGCTGTCGCCTGAATTAGATTTTCTCTCGAACTTTAGAGCGTCGTTGAAACTTTATTGTACAAGAAAAGACTTTTCAGTTTCTTACAAATTATTTCGGCTCAAATATTAAAAAAAATATTACTCACAGCCTTTGCCGATGAGAGATTCACGCGTGTTGCGTCCAGGCGAGACATTGATGTATATTTAGTGTTGTCAGTCCTCTATGCATGAATAGCAGAGTATCTGATGTTTTAAAAGTTACGTACTTATTACCTACCAAGAGAAGTTAGAAACTATGGGTGGTTTCGATCGTGTCTCTGTCGTGGGTGTACATGATACGGGAGTCAACAAATGAAGAGGTGCTTTCTGGTGTATAGCCTTGTAAAGACATCACACACTTAATGTTAATTTGAATACACACAAAAATAAGGAAATACGAAAAACAGATATAAACAATGCACGATTCAAATCATATAAACTTAAATGAAAGTACGAAAATAAAGTGTTCTTTGAAAATATACGTCTGGAGTTGGTGAGAAAGTGAAGGTGGATGAGTCGCGCGAAAAGATGAATTTAAAGTAACGCGCCGAGAAATACGAGAACAAACTCTGACCTCGATATTCTACTGGTTTAATTCTTAGATTTTGTTACCTTCTATTATCGTGGCGAAATCCCAGAGATTGACCGAACGCACTTTTGTGTTTAATAGAGACATTTTGATTTGGTTAAAAATGAACATTTTTGTCTTCATTCATATTATCGGAACTTCTGCGTGGAGCCACCTGCGTCGGAACTATTTTTTTTTTATTCCAACGTCGCAGGTTTAACATCCGGTTTTGTGTACGTCACTACAAAACAACACAAGTGTGACGATTTGACCAAGACAAAAATAGCCTTGAACAATTGACTTATTGTTTAAAGACTATGCGTACTTAATCTCTTTAAAAGAATTGACCTGGCGATACCAGATCAGGCTGCCCTGTGGCTCCCTGAGACGAAATTCACCTACATTGACGTTTTTTTTGTTGTTTTTTTTTGTTTTTTTTGTAAAACTTAATTATGTTCTACAAAACCAAAAACAAAAACAACAGCCCCTCTCCCTTTCTCCCTCCCCTTTTTAATTTTATTTTTAGAACTTGAAGCATAAATCTTTTACTATAATGACCAGATTCGGCATTAAATAACCCAAAAAGGGTTGATATGCCGTAAAACAAAACTACCAAACCAAAAACGATGATTAAACATTTGAAGATATAAAGAACTTGAAGCATAAAAACTTTTACTATAATGACCAGATTCGGCATTAAATAACCCAAAAAGGGTTGATATGCCGTAAAACAAAACTACCAAACCAAAAACGATGATTAAACATTTGAAGATATAAAGAACTTGAAGCATAAAACTTTTACTATAATGACCAGATTCGGCATTAAATAACCCAAAAAGGGTTGATATGCCGTAAAACAAAACTACCAAACCAAAAACGATGATTAAACATTTGAAGATATAAAGAACTTGAAGCATAAAAACTTTTCCTATAATGACCAGATTCGGCATTAAATAACCCAACAAGGGTTGATATGCCGTAAAACAAAACTACCAAACCAAAAACGATGATTAAACATTTGAAGATATAAAGAACTTGAAGCATAAAAACTTTTACTATAATGACCAGATTCGGCATTAAATAACCCAAAAAGGGTTGATATGCCGTAAAACAAAACTACCAAACCAAAAACGATGATTAAACATTTGAAGATATAAAGAACTTGAAGCATAAAACTTTTACTATAATGACCAGATTCGGCATTAAATAACCCAAAAAGGGTTGATATGCCGTAAAACAAAACTACCAAACCAAAAACGATGGTTAAACATTTGAAGATATAAAGAACTTGAAGCATAAAAACTTTTATTATAATGACCAGATTCGGCATTAAATAACCCAAAAAGGGTTGATATGCCGTAAAACAAAACTACCAAACCAAAAACGATGATTAAACATTTGAAGATATAAAGAACTTGAAGCATAAAAACTTTTACTATAATGACCAGATTCGGCATTAAATAACCCAAAAAGGGTTGATATGCCGTAAAACAAAACTACCAAACCAAAAACGATGATTAAACATTTGAAGATATAAAGAACTTGAAGCATAAAAACTTTTACTATAATGACCAGATTCGGCATTAAATAACCCAAAAAGGGTTGATATGCCGTAAAACAAAACTACCAAACCAAAAACGATGATTAAACATTTGAAGATATAAAGAACTTGAAGCATAAAAACTTTTACTATAATGACCAGATTCGGCATTAAATAACCCAACAAGGGTTGATATGCCGTAAAACAAAACTACCAAACCAAAAACGATGATTAAACATTTGAAGATATAAAGAACTTGAAGCATAAAAACTTTTACTATAATGACCAGATTCGGCATTAAATAACCCAAAAAGGGTTGATATGCCGTAAAACAAAACTACCAAACCAAACTACAAAGAGAATTGACACCATCAGATAGAATAGCATATTGCAACAGATAAAGGAAAATTGGTTTAACGAATTGATTTGTAGGTAAGGGTTAAGTTTCTGTAATAATTAGTTTGAGAAGCCATTGCGTT
Source organism: Sepiola atlantica (assembly GCA_963556195.1). Lineage (NCBI taxonomy): Eukaryota > Metazoa > Mollusca > Cephalopoda > Sepiida > Sepiolidae > Sepiola > Sepiola atlantica. The sequence continues at coordinate 14,168,577 of OY744532.1, read as the reverse complement.
ATAAGGTGTGACAATGAAACTCGGTGAATAAAACACAAGTCTAACGAACTGAATCGATGTTTATAAAGTTAAGTACTTCATTTCTTTCAATGTAGTTCGCTTGAGAAGTTGCACAATAATGAGGTCTAGCGATGTGTCATAGTTAAAGAAACAACGCTCAACAAACTGACTCATCTAAAAAGTTAAGTACGTAATTTCTTTCAAAATAATTAGTTCGAGAACGCACTGAATATAAAGAGTAACGTTGTACCCCCAGAAAATAAAGAAAATATGTGATACAAGTTAACCGATTGTTTAAAACGTGAAATACTTCATCTATTTACGAAAATAGTTTGCTTGAGAAACCACACGATAAGAAAATGTTGTAATGTGACTCTAATACTATAAAATAGGTTCAACAAACCTTATAAAGTTAGTTACATGATGTCTTCAAAATAGCATGAGGAGTTACAAAATACTCAAGCAGAGTGAGGTGATCGAAAGAATAGCACACAGATTCAATAAACTGACTTGATGTTTTCAAAGTACTGTACTTAATCACCTACAATTTGTTTGAGATGAAACACCATAATGAAATGTAATGAGTGGCCCGGACAAAATAATATTAATGAATTGACATGTTTCTTGAGATACTAAAAAAAAAATGAAAGCAAATATTATAAAACAAAACTTTTAAAAGAAGACATTAAATTTTTTTTTAAAATAATATAAAACATTGTCCTATTCTGCAAAATCAAGAAAAAGTACACAACAAATTGCTTGCAAAGCAACTTTTTTCTGTTCATTAAACACGTTTGGGTTGCTACGTACGTCAAGACTCGGGAATCTCCATAAATACTGACATTTTTTAATGTCCATTCTGCATAAAGATAAATTGTTTTCTGATCCATATGTTCTTTAACTTTATTTTCAAGTTTCCGTCCAGAAGTCTGCCTACTGTTTTTCGCGTGAGAAAATACTGCGTAAGATACCTACTATTAATGAATCCCATCATTCTGGACTGACTTTAAAACTTAAACGATTCATTAACGAAAAGATTATTAGTTCTTACAAAATGTAAAGCAATAAATACTAATTCAAAGTCTAATCTATACAATAGTAACACTCTGATAACCTTGCTGTATTGCTTGTTTGCGCATTGAATACTTTAGACAGTGGAAATAAGTGAGAGACGAGGGGGATAGGGAGAGGGATATGTAGTAGTTGGAGGGGAATATAGGAAATAGTAGCACTATAAGAGGAGAGTAAGAAAATAACCTCTGTAAATAAATGACGTAAATAAAGAAGAAAGGGAAAATGAGAGAATGAGAATAACAGAATGACGTAAATAAAGAAGAAAAGGGAAATGACAGAATTAGAATAAGAGGATGACGTGGATAAAGAAAAAAATGAGAAAATGAGAATAAGAGGATAACGTAAATAAAGAAGAAAAAGAAAAAGGGCAGAACGAGAATAAGAGGATGACGTAAATAAAGAAGAAAAGGAAAAGGGCAGAACGAGAATAAGAGGATGACGTAAATAAAGAAGAAAAGGAAAAGGGCAGAACGAGAATAAGAGGATGACGTAAATAAAGAAGAAAAGGAAAAGGGCAGAACGAGAATAAGAGGATGACGTAAATAAAGAAGAAAAGGAAAAGGGCAGAACGAGAATAAGAGGATGACGTAAATAAGTAAACGGTATAAATAAAAGAGAAAAAAATGCTAAATGTATACAGTATTCTACAATGTACCAAACAATAAAAAAAAATATCTATTCACCTTCACAATCGGTCCAGGACACTAAATGTATGCACTAATTTACAATGTGCCAACGTTGGCCCAGCGGGTCACGGGTCGTCTAACCCTAACCTTAACCCTAACCCAGCGGGTCACGGGTCGTCTAACCCTAACCGTAACTCTAACCCAGCGGGTCACGGGTCGTCTAACCCTAACCGTAACTCTAACCCAGCGGGTCACGGGTCGTCTAACCCTAACCGTAACTCTAACCCAGCGGGTCACGGGTCGTCTAACCCTAACCGTAACTCTAACCCAGCGGGTCACGGGTCGTCTAACCCTAACCGTAACTCTAACCCAGCGGGTCACGGGTCGTCTAACCCTAACCGTAACTCTAACCCAGCGGGTCACGGGTCGTCTAACCCTAACCGTAACTCTAACCCAGCGGGTCACGGGTCGTCTAACCCTAACCGTAACTCTAACCCAGCGGGTCACGGGTCGTCTAACCCTAACCGTAACTCTAACCCAGCGGGTCACGGGTCGTCTAACCCTAACCGTAACCCTAACCCAGCGGGTCACGGGTCGTCTAACCCTAACCGTAACCCTAACCCAGCGGGTCACGGGTCGTCTAACCCTAACCGTAACCCTAACCCAGCGGGTCACGGGTCGTCTAACCCTAACCGTAACCCTAACCCAGCGGGTCACGGGTCGTCTAACCCTAACCGTAACTCTAACCCAGCGGGTCACGGGTCGTCTAACCCTAACCGTAACTCTAACCCAGCGGGTCACGGGTCGTCTAACCCTAACCGTAACTCTAACCCAGCGGGTCACGGGTCGTCTAACCCTAACCGTAACTCTAACCCAGCGGGTCACGGGTCGTCTAACCCTAACCGTAACTCTAACCCAGCGGGTCACGGGTCGTCTAACCCTAACCATAACCCTAACCCAGCGGGTCACGGGTCGTCTAACCCTAACCGTAACCCTAACCCAGCGGGTCACGGGTCGTCTAACCCTAACCGTAACCCTAACCCAGCGGGTCACGGGTCGTCTAACCCTAACCGTAACTCTAACCCAGCGGGTCACGGGTCGTCTAGCCCTAACCGTAACTCTAACCCAGCGGGTCACGGGTCGTCTAACCCTAACCGTAACTCTAACCCAGCGGGTCACGGGTCGTCTAACCCTAACCGTAACTCTAACCCAGCGGGTCACGGGTCGTCTAACCCTAACCGTAACTCTAACCCAGCGGGTCACGGGTCGTCTAACCCTAACCGTAACTCTAACCCAGCGGGTCACGGGTCGTCTAACCCTAACCGTAACTCTAACCCAGCGGGTCACGGGTCGTCTAACCCTAACCGTAACTCTAACCCAGCGGGTCACGGGTCGTCTAACCCTAACCGTAACTCTAACCCAGCGGGTCACGGGTCGTCTAACCCTAACCGTAACTCTAACCCAGCGGGTCACGGGTCGTCTAACCCTAACCGTAACTCTAACCCAGCGGGTCACGGGTCGTCTAACCCTAACCGTAACTCTAACCCAGCGGGTCACGGGTCGTCCCGTAAAGTATAAAAATCAGATATCGTATTTGCTAGAACCGTTGTAGGTTACTTGCTATTTCAAAAGTTCAGCGTGACAGACGAAAAGTCGAAACAGATATTGACTCTTATAGAAATACGTTGATGTATCCAAAATGCTATTCGAAACTTGAGTATGAGAGATCGACAACAATGCTTGCTCATAAAAGCGTGACAAAAAAAAACGACGGATAGAGCCTCTTATCTAAATGAAGATGCGGTCATTAACGGCCCGTTTAGCGATGGCAATGCTATTTCAAACGTAAGCATGCCTGTTGCATGACTGCTTATATTCGCGTTAGCGTACCGAGGTTTCGTCGACGCTGACTAACGGATCTCGGCCGTTTAAATGATAACACATGGATGCCGGACTTCGGTTTTAAAAATGTTTATTTGAAACAAGACAACGACAGAAATTAGAAACAGTTTGTGTGTGAGAGAGAGAGAGAGAGAGAGAGAGAATATCCAGAACGAAATACTAGGAAATAGATTAACCATAGTATCAGTTAGGGAGTCTATAATTAGGTATTACAAGCTGTTTATATTTATATCTTCTTCTGTGTTTGCAGGCTTAAATTAATTTATTTTTCTTATTTATAAGGGTAGTATTAGATCTAATTGGATATACTAGTTTTTATACAGACAGCAGTAGAGCCTATGTATATATGTAACTTTGGAATAGTATCAATATGGTTATCATTATTAATATCATTAGAACGGTTATTAGAGATTCTACCTCTGTTAGATGGATTATTAGTATGTTGACTTGTGAGAGAATGGTTTTACAGAGATATATTATCTACACTTCTTGTTATTGCCGTCGGATTACTTTGGTTAGACACATTAGTTAGATTAGTATTTGTTTCAGGTGTAACACTATCAGGAGTATTAGTATGGTTTACTATATGGGATGGTAGGTTATGAGTAATTTGTTGAGATATGTGTGAGGGAGCTAATGGTGTGGTCATATTTCTTTGAGGATAGGTGTTGGTTATCAGTGGAAGGCTTAGCTCTCTTTAAGTGTACAGGCATATACTACGAAATTATGGAAACAATCATTCTGAAGTGGAGATCGTTGTTTGTTTTTGGTAATTGCAATTCTAAAAGGAGGTTGAAATTGGGGAAACTAGTTGAACTATTTTGATGTTCTTATTATTGGAGGCAATGATTATTTGAGGAATTGTAGAGTAGGGATTTTTTGTTGTATTTTTATTTAGAATGATACTATATTTATGTGAGTGTTTAAAGAAGTTTTTTTTATTATTTAAAAAGCTTCCTTTGGAATATTTTTGATGTGTTTGCTAAAAGGGGGTTGAACCATAAAGTTTTCTTTCGCCTAATATGTTCACAGAGGTTTAATTGCTAGGAATTCTGGTTTAAGTTGCTTGTCCGTCATGATTACCGGTATTTGAGAATCTAATATTATTATTATTTTCAGTAACGCCAACTATTTTGTAGTTGTTTCCATTACCATTATGGGCAACATTTCTATTCCTAACCTTCGGTCTATATGTTTTTAATGCCATATCGTCTGTTATGATACTATTTGGATTTCGAGTATGGGTTAAAATTTTTGGTTTGTTAGTTATTCTTACAGAATATCCGGAGTTTCCTACAGAATAATGAGTATTGATCTAATACTAAGCTAATTAGCGGATAGCTTGGGAATTCTATAGGATAAAGCTGGAAAAATGATTTTATTATTAATTTTCGGTGGTTTGATTTTTTTATGTACGTAACATAGGGTGAGATTAGGCTTATGATAGGGACCATAAGATTCGATGTTCAAGTTTAGTGTAGTACTTAGGAAATTTGAGGTTTTCTTCTCTGGGTCTACTGTAATTGAAAGGCCAGAATTTTAAAAGAAAGTATGAAGACCATTAATGGAATTATTGTATATCCTAGGTCGAGCCCTCCTAACGAAAAGTGCATAATCTCTATAAAGGCCTCCGGTTGAGAGGATTCGTTTCTCTGAAAAACCTAGGTTTAAATGACTTCTATATCTTATACTATTCTTTGCTATACTGCTTGAAATTACTGAACATGTAAAGTATGTAACTTTACAATTGTTTATTGTCACTGGAAATTCCCTGCTTTAACAAGCTTCTGGAACTGACCTTCACTCCACACCTGAAATGGAAGACGCATCAAATCCGTTGGCAAGGTCGCTGAGAAAATGGTTGGATCATTCTACCGCTCCAGAAGGTATCTCACTCCTGACCCAATCCCCTACCTGTATAAGA
>OY744532.1:14143051-14153051 GCA_963556195.1 Sepiola atlantica | reverse complement strand
GCTGTGCTTAATAAATGACAACACATGGATCTTATGAAAATATAAGATGTATCTTTATTTGTTGGTGACGATGAGGGTGGTGGTCGGGAGGATTATGATGTGCACATGGAATCAGACGGTTGATTCTTCTCCAAAGCCCGATTGTCAAGCAAACTCAATTTCAATTTTCGGTTGTTATTATATAACAATTTCGTGGCTACCTCAACTCCCTTTGGTATGGCGTTCTCACTGTAGCAACGCCACTTAAGACATTTCACTCGGCGACGGAGTTTCCATCGTTTGACAATCCAACAAATCTGTCTATCTTTTCTTGGCATGATACAATTGCACCTGGCAAGATGACCTTTCACCTTCCAACATATCCCCTTTCTTTTGACATTGATCTTATGTTGCTCCTTACCGGTTTTAAGTGCGTTATTTTTTATTCAAATGACCTTTTGGTCATCCGATAATTTTTCTATCTTTTGACAATCGCCAGGTGCATCTCCTTTTGTCGACAACTTTTTCGTACACCGACCCGGATATTTAACATATCATCATTTAAGTATGACACCGGACAAAAAAACATTAGTATTCTCACCGTTTTAGAGGAGCCATTTTATAGGCTCATATAAGGGTAGACTATATTCGTGTAAAATAACTGCACATCTTGGAATGCCACATTTAACTGTTCATCGATTGATTGTCGAATTAATTAGCGAGGGAAAATAATCCATATTATCTTGTCTATGTTCATTAGGACTCTCTGACACCAGTCTTCGTTATTAATGATGATAAGGGTGGCTATTTACTTGTTTCATGTTTGTTGGCATCCGTCTGTCTTAGCAGACAATATATATGGTTCTCTTATAGAGAACTCACCGCGTTTCCGTGACTTCGCGTCGTCAACGTTCGGGCAGGTCTCGGAAGCGTCCGAGAGTTGACAGAACTATTAACCAATCAGATTGCGACAATCAGGTTGCAAGCTAGCAGACGATAACTTTTGGAAGAATTTAATTTCTACGATCTGCAACGCGTTAAAATATTTTGAATTTCTAAAATCTGTGTCAGCGCGTTGAATGTCCCGAATGACTCATTGAGTTCTGTCAGAAACGGTCACTTCTAGCGAAAGACTTAAACTCTAACCCTTACCTAGAACATGTTAAAAAGAATAAAAACATTGAAAAGAAAATGAAAACAAACAAGAAAGTGGTTAAAAACAGTGGTTTCGTTGTTTGTTATAGAAAAGAATCATATTTTGACATTTTTCGGTGCACAAAAAAAACATTTTATATAAAAACATTTGATTAACAATGGTTTCTTTGACAAAAAATGAATAAATATCTAATTAATAACAGTTGTTTATCTATGGTTTGTTCGTTCTTTATTTTTATATATGTATTTTATTTTGATTTTCTTCGTCTGAATTTATTGTCTGCCAGTCTTCAATTTATCGTTTGGCAGTTTTCGCCTCATCAACTCTCGGGCGTTTCCGAGATTTTCCCGAACGTTGACGATGCGAGGTCACGGAAACGCGGTGCGTTCTCAATAATAGTACCACATATATATATATACACACACACATATATATATATATATATATATATATATATATATATATATATATATATATATATATATATATATATATACATTCTTACATCAGTTTCACTACCACAACACTTTCCCGAAGACTAACCTTACATCTCTTTGACACTAGTTCCATTTGCCAACACCTAAAAAACATGACTGCCCCCTTTTCAATATAGACATAGTTAACAATATTAAAATAATACACCACAATACCAACACCAAAAGATTTTTAAGAATTGAAGCCTTCTACATAAAAACTAAACATTCCACAATCAATAATGTGAATTACGAAACTAGTAACAATATTTTAAAGTGTCTAGCATAGTAATAAACGTTACCAAATTTATAGCCATTAAACAATTATACGTTTAAATCGCGCTCAGAACGTAATCAAATTTTTAACGGTTAAGCAATCAAACTTTTGAATCTTGCACGCTCTTAGAACGTAATCACGCTCTCATGTAACACCTTAATATTATAGAAGCTCCTTTAAAGTTGTAAATTACTGGCCGTTATAATAATTTAAAAAACTCAACAGTAAAGACATATTTTTAAGAAACCCAAATTAACACCGCCTGAAGATGATTTGACAAATCAAATCGAAAGTAATCGCAAAACAGGAAAATTGAACAAGAAACACATTGAACTTACATACAGCAATTTGACCGAAACACTAAATGGACCATTCGGAAAATTGAAAAAATTAAAAAAAAGTCTCATCAAACAAAAACACTCCGCGTTATTTAATAATGTTATATTATTATTATTATTATTATTATTATTATTATTATTATTATTATTATTATTATTATTATTATTATTATTATTATTATTATTATTATTATTATTATTATTATTATTATTATTATTATTATTATTATTATTATTATTATTATTATTATTATTATTATTATTATTATTATTATTATTATTATTATTATTATTATTATTATTATTATTATTATTATTATTATTATTATTATTATTATTATTATTATTATTATTATTATTATTATTATTATTATTATTATTATTATTATTATTATTATTATTATTATTATTATTATTATTATTATTATTATTATTATTATTATTATTATTATTATTATTATTATTATTATTATTATTATTATTATTATTATTATTATTATTATTATTATTATTATTATTATTATTATTATTATTATTATTATTATTATTATTATTATTATTATTATTATTATTATTATTATTATTATTATTATTATTATTATTATTATTATTATTATTATTATTATTATTATTATTATTATTATTATTATTATTATTATTATTATTATTATTATTATTATTATTATTATTATTATTATTATTATTATTATTATTATTATTATTATTATTATTATTATTATTATTATTATTATTATTATTATTATTATTATTATTATTATTATTATTATTATTATTATTATTATTATTATTATTATTATTATTATTATTATTATTATTATTATTATTATTATTATTATTATTATTATTATTATTATTATTATTATTATTATTATTATTATTATTATTATTATTATTATTATTATTATTATTATTATTATTATTATTATTATTATTATTATTATTATTATTATTATTATTATTATTATTATTATTATTATTATTATTATTATTATTATTATTATTATTATTATTATTATTATTATTATTATTATTATTATTATTATTATTATTATTATTATTATTATTATTATTATTATTATTATTATTATTATTATTATTATTATTATTATTATTATTATTATTATTATTATTATTATTATTATTATTATTATTATTATTATTATTATTATTATTATTATTATTATTATTATTATTATTATTATTATTATTATTATTATTATTATTATTATTATTATTATTATTATTATTATTATTATTATTATTATTATTATTATTATTATTATTATTATTATTATTATTATTATTATTATTATTATTATTATTATTATTATTATTATTATTATTATTATTATTATTATTATTATTATTATTATTATTATTATTATTATTATTATTATTATTATTATTATTATTATTATTATTATTATTATTATTATTATTATTATTATTATTATTATTATTATTATTATTATTATTATTATTATTATTATTATTATTATTATTATTATTATTATTATTATTATTATTATTATTATTATTATTATTATTATTATTATTATTATTATTATTATTATTATTATTATTATTATTATTATTATTATTATTATTATTATTATTATTATTATTATTATTATTATTATTATTATTATTATTATTATTATTATTATTATTATTATTATTATTATTATTATTATTATTATTATTATTATTATTATTATTATTATTATTATTATTATTATTATTATTATTATTATTATTATTATTATTATTATTATTATTATTATTATTATTATTATTATTATTATTATTATTATTATTATTATTATTATTATTATTATTATTATTATTATTATTATTATTATTATTATTATTATTATTATTATTATTATTATTATTATTATTATTATTATTATTATTATTATTATTATTATAATATTATTATTATTATTATTATTATTATTATAATAATAATAATAATAATAATAATAATAATAATAATAATAATAATAATAATAATAATAATAATAATAATAATAATAATAATAATAATAATAATATTTTTTTTTTTTTTTTTTTTTTTTTTTAAACATAAAAATGTGTAGTGTGAAAATAAATCAAATCTATTTTAATCTGAGCTTTTGAAAAATAAAATTCTCCTTGTCATGTTTTTTGCAAACAAATATAATACTATTACGAAACAATGGTTTAAAAATATGTCTACACACCGCTACTGATATATATATATATATATATATATATATACCGTTAAATGTGAATTTCTGGATATTTTTTTATTCTTTTTTTAATTTCCGTATTTGGTTTCTGGTTTCGAGATGGAACTGGCCGATGTATCCGCCGTATTTGTTTATATTCCTAGTACTTTCGGATCTATCTGAATTCATTTTCAGGACTGGTTATCGAGTAAAGAACGTGGTGCTTGGATATTTATAAGTAATTTATCGCGGGAATCACGTTATAATTCTAGTATTAATAACGTACTAGTGCTAGCATTCTAAGTATTTTAGTATGTTTTCACTATTATTGAAATTAATTTAGGCGACGGATCGCTTTTTTGTTTTGATGCGCAGGGCTTCTAATATATGTAGTTTTTGTTTGTTAGTTTTGTGTTCTAAAATCGAAGTGTTTTCTACAAGGAGTTTTCAGAATTGAGAAAAGAAGTAATAGACCAGTCAATCTAGCTGATTTTTTAGCTGAACCTTAAACAAATTGCTAACAAAGGTTTTTAACTTGGATATTGGGCATGAATAACCTCTCTTTCAGATATAAAACAAGTTCACCAAAATTAGCCTTGTGGAAAGGTGTCAACGGGCGCCATCTTTAAAGATTGTCGCCGATTCTAGCCTCCCCTCTCTCAACTCAATTTCTGTAAATTCATCTACAAAAATAACAAATGTAGCAATGTGAAATTGGATAAAACCAACAGTTTTTATAAAGTTAAATATAATTATAACTTCTTATGCCTTATTTTTGTCTCTTTTGATGTATTACTGTAGAAGCTTAATATTCTGTCATATTCTAATTTCAGGTTGGCCAAAGTGAAGTACCGATAATTATGGATGCTGACAAGTGTGCTATTTGCAACAATGAACTGTCCAATAATGAAGAAACATTCATCGTTAGCCAGAAGGGCATCGATTCCATTAACAGAGCTTCTGAACAACGTGGAGAGAAGATCATAATCTAGATTGGTCAACGGCTTCACAAGAAATGCAGACAGCGTTGGATCGATCCCAAATACATAGACATTGACCGTAAAAACAGGTTCACCCATGATGAAATGCTATCCTGTGCAAACCGCTCTTTGCGTGTGTTTAACTTTAACTTTAAGGAACATTGTCTTTTTTGTGGTTCTGGAGCAAAATCTGATAGAAAGAAAAGAAGGTGTTGATGTTTCCCATGTAAAAACTATTGAATTTAAAGAGTGTGAACAGTTTTTGAGAAAGTCCGAAAAAATGATGGCTGGGCATCCACTGTTAAAGGTAGAATAGGTTATGTAGCTGACCTTGTTTCAGAAGAAGCACGTTATCACAGAACATGTTTTGCAAACTTTGATTCCAATAAAAACATTCCTAAAGCATTCTCTTCTGCTGATTCTTCTAAGAAACAAAACCTTGGTAGACCAGAGGATTCAGAGAGAAAGCAGGCATTTCTGGAAGTTGCTAAATATTTGTAGCAAAATGACGAGGAACAACTCACCATTGTGGATCTTGTTAAAAAAAATGGAGGAAATTATCGAGGACACTGGCTTTGAACCATACAGTCTCTCATGCAATTTTCTGAAGGATTCCATGTAATTAGACGGAGTTATCGTTACTGGGCTTGCTTGTCGACGGATCTGGTTATTGAGCATGTGCTAATGAGAAGCATGAAGACGTCTGGAGGTCTTACTCATGGCAGAGGAATAGACGAAATTCAACGATTGGTTTGGACGCTATCACTGCCAGCGTGCGCTGAAATCAAATTTACAATACAAGAACTAGCAGGCATTCGTTATGGCACTAGTGAATAGCACAAGGAGGCTACTTCAGCAAGAAAAGAGTGAGATGTGAAGGATACATGGAAGCTCCTTGCGTTTCTCGGATATATAACTCTTTTCACGGAAGATTCGTCCATTCACAGCATTTCAAGTGGGGTAACTGGAGACAAAAAGGTGAATGTGGACAGAGCAAACTCCATAGATGAAAATCATAGCTTTAATGGTTGGAGAAAATGTCCACGAGTACACTTTTAAAAGAAAGGATCAGGCAATTACACTTGGGTCAAAAGTTTCGCTCAGAAAAGATGAAGCAGTTGAGACTGATCCACAACTCCTATTCCAGAGACTGTGTGTGCTATCTACCAATGAACCCTCAACTCAGCAGCAGCAAGAACATTTCCAGTATGTGCTTTGTGGTTACCCACCTGCACTTTTTGATTCTTTCGGGCTGCCGCGAGAGGCAAAAAAACGGTTTTGGCAAACGCAATATGGGAACTGACTTCCCTGTACAATCAGGTCCACAGTCTTCAGATCCACAGTATCTCTTAGATGGTGGAGCACTACTTCAACGCCTCCCATGGCAAAAAGGTCACACATTTGATGAGATCTGTGTCCAATACCGCATATATGTCGCAACTAGATATGGAAAAGCATGCATTGTCTTTGATGGATATGAAAGTGGTCCATCCATTAAAGACGCGACTCACCGACGTCAAGCTAGGGGCTCTGTTGGTGTTAATGTGTCACTGACCCCTTTAATGGTGTTCAATTTTTTAAAAAAAAGGATGTTTTCCCAGCTAACCAAGAAAACAAACAATTGTTCATCAAGTTGCTGGGAAAGAGTTTGAAGGAAGCAGGTTGTAAAGTAGTTCATGCATCTGTAGACGCTGACATATTGATTGTGAAGACTGCTCTAGAACTGGCACAGACAGGAGAAACCATTTTGATAGCAGATGACACTGACCTATTGGTCCTTCTATGTTATCATGCCAATAGAGATGATGGTTACAACATCTTCTTCACACCACAACCAAAATGTAGTACAAAAAGTGTGAAAGTCTGGAACATCAAAGAGATGAGGAAATCTTTGGGAGATGTGGTCTGTTCTAACATTCTTTTCATCTATGCACTATTGGGTTGTGATTCTACATCCAGTGTTTATGGAATTGGGAAGACAGCATCCTTTCGAAAGGTGATAAACAATAGAAACTTCCTTAAACTGGGAGAAGTGTTTGGCAAGGCTTTAGTGTAATGGTAATGATGGGGAAAATATCAATCATCTCCGACTGAGACACTTGAAGGAAAAGGTTGCGAAAAGCTCAAAGTATGTTGAGGTCAAATCGTTGCCACCAACAAGTGTAACTACGAAATTTCTCAGCCTTTGAGTTTACTTCCAAATTCAGGAATGGAAATGAAGAAACCAGATAAAACGTGACGAGTAGGGATGGACACTTTCAGATGGTAAATTACAACCAATCAAGACTGACTTGCCAGCTGGTCCTGTAAATTTGTTGGCTATAATTAGGTGTAACTGTACTTCAGGATGTACTACAGCAAGATGCAGTTGTAGGAAACATGGTATTGACTGTTCAAACTTGTCTGGTAATTGTAAAGGCCTCCACTGCAGCAACTCACCACAGCCAGATCTTTATGATGATAAAGTTACCTTTGACTATTTCTTGACAAGAAATGTTCTTTGGTCCGTTCAGGAACTTGTTCTGTGGTGGTTATGCAAGAGCCTTGCCCCAGCATTCGACCAACTGACGATTCCTTTATTGCAAATTGTATTTATTTTGTACCTATTTTCATGCCTTGAAAAAGGCTACTTGGTCTGTTTTTGTACCTTTTATATTCATATTTGTGTAAGAAAAAATCAAAACAATGGCAGGGGCTCCTCATTTTCTGGTGTTAGTTTATTATTAAGCATATAGCTATCTATCATTACAATTTAAAACACCAAGAAAATGTCGAGCTGGCTTGGGGTGGGCCCTGTGTGGGTTTTCATGCAAAAAATATTTTTAATTTCTAATTTAATAAAGGTTTTTTGTCAGGAAAAACGTTTATTTTTGTCAGTAATTGTCAGGAATAATGGACATACTTGTCAGGAAATGTCAGGAATTTTATGTCTTGAAATTTAAAATCCAACTTAACAATAATATTGTTAAGTTGGATTTTAAAGATGGCGCCTGTTGACCCCTTTCCGCAAGGCTAATTTTGGTGAACTTTCTTTTGTCTGAAAGAGAGGTTAGTTATGCCCAATATCCAAGTTAAAAACCTTTGTTAGCAATTTGTTTCAAGTTCAGCCACATTTTAACTGGACTATAAGAATATTAAGTAGTTAAGTGTTGAACAATAGCGCTGGTGTCTCATAAGTGCATAGTTAGAAATCCATCACATAAAACCCAAAAAAAAACATCCATCAACTAAACTAATTTCAATAATAGTTCTAATTTAAGGGAAATAATCTTTGACTGGAGAGGTTTTAGTCAAGGGAAATACGTAGCTTATAAAGCTTAGCGAAATAACTCATGCAGCTATGTTCAGCTGAGAACCACTGTCAATATTTTCCCTTTTTCTCTCTTTCTGTTCCTAAAACTAAACAAAACTACGTCTGTGGAACACAATACCGCGGGCTGCTTCCCAGCTGACTACAACATTGTCGTTTTCAAGTCCAATGTAAACAAATTCTTGTTAAGCCGTCTTCCTAAATACTCAAATTCTGGCAACCTTCCACTATCATTACCAGTCATCACGGTGATGTCTCACTGTCCACCTTACACTCATTAACAATTATCCTCGAGTGACCTGTCGGCCTTGATAAGTGGTGACTCCTTAATAAAAAAAATAATAATAATAGTTTCGTACAAACACATATAAATATTTATAGTCATCTATAAACTGAAGAGTACTTATTCAAGAGAGATAATTTCAGACTAGAGAGTTCTTATTCAAAAGAGTTCATCTAAAACCAATTCCGACAACTTATGACATCAGCTTATGACATATACCTTCAATTAATCTAAGTTTTATTGATTCTTCTTCAGTAGATATTTCGTCACTTCTAAGACTTTCGGATGTGCAGACTCCGCTGGCATCTCTTAACAGATTTAAAAATGTAAGGATCGGATCGCCATTTTTTTTTTGGTTTAAAGATTTTGTTTTACTATTGAGTCACGACTTATCAAGACCAAAAGCCAATCAGGGCTAAGGGTAAATGGGATGGATCGATTGTCAGTTGAATGGTCAAGAATATTATGAGAGGATTGAAAATAATGAATGGAATTAATAAAATTTTATTGCTTATGATGACGGTTTATGACAAGTATTTGTTGACATTGGAGTTGAAGACGACCATGATGTAGTCTACAGGGAAGCAATCATGTGATAATGAGTTCAACAGGTGAGAAGTTCTTGGATTCTTCGTCATGTGGATATGCCGTTATAATTAGCTTAGAATAGTGTCCTACAAATATAGATAATTATTTATAGTTATCTATAAACTACAGAGTTTTTTTTCAAGGGAAATAATCACAAACAAAGTTTGTACTTTTTATTACAAATTCGTTGTTCCATTAAAGAACAATTTAACAGAAACTAAAAACAAACATGATTTAAATAATTCTCCGATTTTCGTTCTCTTCTTTTCTAGGTCGGAGTGATGGAAAACAAGTGTATACGGACTATATCGGAAAAAATCGAAAACGAGGCTTCCGTATTATCAGAACGCACCGAGAACCAAACAGTCGACATTTGCCAACA
>OY744532.1:14085551-14130551 GCA_963556195.1 Sepiola atlantica | reverse complement strand
GCGTGCGTATTTGATTCTTGTTCCGGTGTTGGCGATGTTAACATCGCATTTCGTCTCCACGCTCTGCCATAAAACATACACTTCATGAAATCAGTAGTGCAATTGAGTGTTCGATGCGGTCCAAGTCAGCAGTGCAAGTGAGCCTGCAGTTGCTTTATGCGTGTTATTTTTTAAGTGAGTTAGCGAATTCGATCAACGTTTGCAAGTAGATATCCACTGTTGAAAGAGCTGAGTGCCAGTGGATCTGCAGTGTTGTTGGTTGCATTTTTTCGAGTTGATCAGCCCTCTTGCTAAGGAATTAATCAACGAACGTTCAGTTGTCAGGATCTGTGGTGCACTATGGTCGAAGTCAGATGTGAAAGTGAGTCTGCACAGCTGTTTACAAATGGCTCTACAGAATTGAAGACACAAGTGAAGCAAAATGAAAGATTGGGTCATTAGCATATGATGATAATGATGATCATCATCATTAGCAGCAGTTAATTAAAAAACAACTTCCTGTAAAAGACCAGAGGACCCTTCAGTAATAATGATGATGATGATGATAATTTGTTGGCGTTGCCGTTGCTGCTGGTGACTGTTATGATCGCAGTAAAATGTCGTCCAGCAATGATTCGAGGGAAAGACTGCTACAGGATTGACTAACGGCAACTTCAATGGCAAGACCCCGAGAACGGGTTGAATGAAGAAGTTTTTGCGGATTAGTCCACCGTGTAAATTATCCGTCGACAATTTCTTCAGCAATAGTCTATATTGGATACGTCATTATTATGTTTAATTTGTAATATAGTACAATTGTATTTTTAATAAACACTGTTTTCTTTCATTACTTGTTCCTTCTGAAATAGAATAAACCTGTCCTTAACCCTACAACTAACCATAAGTCCGGGTGGAAACGCCCTCCACCTCCTCCTCAAAAAAAATCCGAACGAGCCGAAAAAGAAAGAGAGTAGTTGCCACCCGAATTTAGGATTAGTGATAGGATTAATGGAGGATTTTTTTAAATTGCTTAAGAACGGTAATCTTTAATCATAATTTGGGATATATGCAATATGAAAATGAGAAAAAAGGAAATTAGGATAAATCAGAAAACAAATTATCATTTGCAAAATAATCCGCAAAAACGAGAAAAGAAATTAATATTTGAAAAATAAAAATAAAAACAAAAAATAATCTGCAAAAATCAGACAACAAATTAATAAAGTGGATTATTTTTTCTATCACCGGTTGCAAACTGAGACAACACTAATCAATAATATTTGGCAGCCAGTTTTGGAAGCTAACCGCTTCAATATAACCTAAGTTTTCTTTTACAGACATGAATGATACGAGTTCTCATGATTCGGATGATAACTCATCACAATTTTTGTACGTGTTTCTTGTGGGTCAATTGTTCCATGGAATTGGTGGTGCCATTCTTCACACTTTGGGAATCTCCTGTATTGACGACTGTGTGAAACCGAAAAATGCTCCTATGTGCATGGGTAAGATTATTATTTTCTGTGTATTCTTTTCTTCGTCAGCATATATATGTCATTCACATACAGACTGTTTCGCTGTATCACAGCTCTTTAGTGCGGCTAGACCAGTTAGTGCCTCAAGCCGGGATTGATATATATATATATATATATATATATATATATATATATATATATATATATATATAACAGTGAATAACTATATATATATATATATATATATATATATATATATATATATAGATATATATATATATATATATATATAACAGTGAATAACTATATATATATATATAGATATATATATATATATATATAGATATATATATATATATATATATATATATATATATATATATATATATTTGTGTT
The DNA here is from genome assembly GCA_963556195.1 of Sepiola atlantica. Taxonomy (NCBI): domain Eukaryota; kingdom Metazoa; phylum Mollusca; class Cephalopoda; order Sepiida; family Sepiolidae; genus Sepiola; species Sepiola atlantica. Next base: position 14,128,701 of record OY744532.1, on the reverse strand, counting down.
ATAATGGGATAATTCCAGGAGGAAATCTGGGTATGAGAGCTCAATGTAGTAAACAGAGCAAGAATAACATAAAATATAATAACACGAAATCACATAATTGTCGATGCAATAATTTATTTCAACCGTGCGGTTTTTTCAAGCATCACTCAGACAATTACATTTTTGAGACTGATAGAAAATTGAATTTCCCTAGTTGTGTTTAAATTATCGTAGGGAAATTCAATTTTCTATCAGTCTCAAAAATGTAATTGTCTGAGTGATGCTTGAAAAAACCGCACGGTTGAAATAAATTATTGCATCGACAATTATGTGATTTCGTGTTATTATATTTTATGTTATATATATATATATATATATATATATATATATATATATATATATATTAGTCATTCACATACAGACTGTTTCGCTGTATCACAGCTCTTTAGTGCGGCTAGACCAGTTAATGCCTCAAGCCGGGATTGAATATATATATATATATATATATATATATATATATATATATATATATATATATATATATATATATAACAGTGAATAACTATATGAAATCTATGGTTTTAAGTACGACACAAAATTCTGCTTTAGGGTAATAAATGTCAATGCAGTTCCAAAACCATAAGTTACATATGGCTATTCACTTTGATTTTGTATAATATCATCTAAAATTAATATCGCTTATACGCATAATTGAGCTCTTTGCGTGTACTTCTCCCAAACTATATATATATATATATATATATATATATATATATATATATATATATATATATATATATATAGAGAGAGAGAGAGAGAGAGAGAGAGAGAGAGAGATTTTTCACTAATGAAATAGATCATTCAGTAAAGACCGGGGTTGTTCCAATAAAAACAAGCTCGATGATACTCGATTACAGAGTACAGAGCATTTATATGCGATTTTATGAAGGCTTACCAAAGCATTCCTTTCAGGACACCAATGATCACCATTAAAGATATTTTTTCTTATAAATATTATTTATTCAAATTAAATGTTTTTTCCTACACGTGTTTCACTACCAAGCAGGTGCTTGCTTGGCAGATCATCAGGGAAATTAAATGTCTGGAATAAGGGTTTCAACTGCCGACAATACACAATGTGGCGTTGCAGTAGTTGAGGTCACTTAAGAAGAGAAGAGGAAAAAAATAAAAATAAAAGTTAAAATTAAAAAACAAAAAAGAACAACGATAAAAAAGAAAGTCCTAGAAAATGTCTTAGAAAAGTAGCTCGTGCATTATTTCTGCCAACAAGCAAATAATCGGTCCCAAATGCATTCAAAAACCCCCCAAAAACCGGAACAATGTGCGATAATACACTTTCACGTCGGGCGGCACAATGATGAAAAAATCCCCCCCCCCAAAAAAAAACTAAACCATTGAAGATACCGCTCACAAGTTACCATTCCAATCCAATGATAGTATGGGAATTCTAAATCTAATTCATCACAAGGAAAAGCAACATAAATGTTCGTCCGGAATGCCAGCGGTCAGACGAGCCTTATTTCAAGGGCTGACTTGTTCCCCTTCGAAACAAACACACGACGAGTTGAACGTCAATCTCGCAGAAACTCTCCTTTATTTTAAGAAAAAAATCTTAATTATTTATTCAAAATACTATAGAAAGATTTACTGAAAATTGCATTCGGAGAATAGTTATCATTAACGATAAGACTTTCACGCTTGAAACTGTAGTCCTTAAACGATCAAATCGCACCAGTATAGAGATGCAAATCATTCAAATTCAGATGCGCTGGACTGAACATCTGATTAGGGTGTCGGGCGAAAGACTCCCTAAACAGCTGTATATATCCAGAAACCTTATTTCCGTGTTATACTTTTATTTATGGCAGGATATAATAATTGGATTCAAGATATATACTAGAAGAATACCCATCCCAAGACGGGTAAAATTAATCGTCCGAAAAGAACAGTTTTGCATCACTTTTATATCCCTCTTGCGAAGATAACAATCAAGATATAATGCTACTATTACTTATGTCTAGAATTCTTATTCCATTTTGATCAAAATCCATTACATGATTTTGTATTCGAGAAAATTTCTGTAAAAAAAGGCTTCAGTTTTAGGGGTCTTAAGAAGAAATTGAAATTCAGGGAATCTTGCTTGATTAGTGTCTAATGGCTATGGATCAAATTTAATATAAATCTGAAATATTTGTATTTTCTAATGGGAGTTTGTGTCAATATTATACCCCCTCCCTAAAAGCCCTTTAAAATACTCCGAGGAAGCTAAAAATTGAGGAATATTTATTATTTGATATCTAATACCTATTGTTAAAATTTTTCAAAAATCAGAGCTATCTTTTTTTTTGGGGGGGGGGGTCACAAATATCTTCCACATCTTTCCTCCTTTTTACATGAAACTAAACTAAACTCAAATCAGATTAATTAAATTAAATATAACCCACATTACCTGCCCTTACGTCAAACAGCTGTGTTTCAAAATTAATAATGATCGGTTAATTAGTTTAAAAGTGAATCCTGTACATAGAAATATATAAACATATACACATACGTAGCTGAATATTAATAGAGATATTCTGTTTTGGAATTTTTTAGATTAGGATTGATAATTTGTATCAGATTGTTTATTCGGACGACTAGTTTGATCTAAGTTGTTATACAATGTTTTGGCCGATTTAACCTTTACGAACTTGGGAACTTTCTAGTTGAAATTGGGAAGTTTTATGTCAAACTTGGGAACTCTATATTTAATCCACGGGGTTAGATTGTTCTCATTCCGTTAGCCATAGCCGGGTATAAGTGTTAATAGTTGTACTACGCCTCGCTGTGCCTGTAGTGAAGATTGAAACCGCGAGAAAACAGTCACTTTGATGTGATTGTAAACCAACGCTTTTTAACCATGTGTGGCTATATACATATGGACACACATATCCACACATTTGCACACTCACAAAGGCAACTAAGGGCGCGAACACAAACACAGACAACGACTGTTTGATGACCGACATTACCTAAATTCTCACAAATTTGAAACATTTGATTTCTTTTAATTTAATTAAAACCCTACGAAGCCGGCGTTGTGGTGAAACAAAAACACACACACACACACACACACATATATATATATATATATATATATATATATATATATATATATATATATATATATATATATATATAATATCATATATATATATATATATATAATATCATATATATATAATATCATATATATATATATAATATCATATATATATAATATCATATATATATATATATAATATCATATATAATATCATATATATATATATATATATATAATATCATATATATATATATAATATCATATATATATATATATATATATAATATCATATATATATATATATAATATCATATATATATATAATATCATATATATATATATATATATATAATATCATATATATATATAATATCATATATATATATAATATCATATATATATATATATATATATAATATCATATATATATATAATATCATATATATATATAATATCATATATATATATCATATATATATATAATATCATATATATATATAATATCATATATATATATATATAATATCATATATATATATATAATATCATATATATATATATAATATCATATATATATATATAATATCATATATATGTATATATATAATATCATATATATATATAATATCATATATATATATAATATCATATATATGTATAATATTATATATATAATATCATATATATATATAATATTATATATATATATATGTATATATAATATTATATATATTTATATATATATATGTATATTATATTATATATATATATGTATATATATATTATATTATATATATATATATATGTATATAATATTATATATATATGTGTATATATATATTATATTATATATATATATGTATATAATATTATATATATATATGTATATAATATTATATATATATGTGTATATATATATTATATTATATATATATGTATATAATATTATATATATATATATGTATATAATATTATATATATATATGTGTATATATATATATTATATTATATATATATATGTATATAATATTATATATATATATATATATATGTATATAATATTATATATATATTTATATATATATATATATTATATTATATATATATATATGTATATAATATTATATATATTTATATATATATTATATTATATATATATATGTATATAATATTATATATATTTATATATATATTATATTATATATATATATGTACATAATATTATATATATATATATTTATATATATATTATATTATATATATATGTATATAATATTATATATATATTATATTATATAATATATATATATATATATATATATATATATATAATATTATATATTTAAATAAATTTTTCGTAGTACAAAATTTAATAACGGCGAGGAATACAGACGTTTGGGACATTTTATATATATATATATATATATATATATATATATATATATATATATATATATATATATATATATATATATATATATATATATATATATATACGATCCCTTTGTTGACACTCTAGTGAAGGAAATTATGATTTTAATTTAGCATTTTCGCAATACACTTCCATAAAAATAATTGAATATTTTCAGTTATCAGTATCGTAAATATAACAAATGTAAATTAATGAATCACATCATTTATAATACGATACCATTTCGCTCACTACCACTAGCAGGTTCGTAGCTTAGTTTATAAAGCCCCGGACCTTACTCACTGAGGTATCGGTTTCAAATTCGCTAGGTATAGTCACACTTATGAGTCGTAGAAACGACGAATACTGTTGATAACAATATATATATAATTATTTTAATAATAAATATTAAAAAAAAAATTTTTTTAACATGGTTCACCCCAAACAAAACAGGCCGCCACTGTAGACGTAAGAGGCTACTGAGAAAAAAGAAATGGGGAGAAGGTGTGGTGGTGGGGGGGGGGATCAGCCTAAATTGGGATACTAGTGGAATATTTTTCCCAGGACGGATATAAGCAATAAATATAGCATTAGTTTTAAATTTTAATGTGTTCGCCTTTCTTTGGAGGGTATTGTATAGTTTAGATGTTCCCCCTCCTAAATGGTATAGTTGTTTGTTTTAATAATGTGCCCACATTGCAGACCCTGTTGCCTAGGATTCATATTCCATAAGTCATGATGATAAGCACTTACATATTATTGACGATTACACGCGCGCACCGATCCTTTTAAAAATGTATTAGTTAATATAGCTCAAAATTTGATGCAGAGACATTCTTTTCTCTGTTAATTCTTTTGTGCCTGACTAATTTTTTAAAAGTTTTTGAGGGAGGTCTTGTACCCCCTTAATGGTAAAGTTTACAAAATGTATAATGTGCCCATGTTACTCATCGGGCTGCCGAGAATATATATTCCTAAATTAATAATGATCCGTTCATAAAAATAAAAAAACGTTATATAAATGCACCCCCTTAATGTTAACACGTCACTCGCTGTATTTTTCATAATATATATTTCAAATCTCACAATGATCTATTCATTAGTTTAGGAGATTACCCTATATATATATATATATATATATATATATATATATATATATATATGGCGGCTGTCTATTCGATTTCGAATATGACCACTTTCTGCGTATCGATGTGATATTAGTGTAAAACCTCCCAATAAGAAACGCGAATATGGCTCTTTAGGCCTGCTGGACTTTTGCAGACCATACCACAGAAGTTGCAGGTGTGGTGATGATCTGAAAGGTTTCCCACAATTGAAGCCACGTCTTGTCCGTGCTTGATTCTGCAGCACATGCGCTAGTTAGTGATTCAACGGACCTGCACGTGACATAGTTACAAAATTACAAGCTTTGCATGTTAGCTGTTCCATATTTCCTCCATGTGCTGGAGGTGTCACGCCCCTCTCTTCGTCGCTGCTCTCTTCAGCTGCTGCTGTTTCATCCTATTCTTTTCAAAAAGCTTGCTGCCTTCAAGAATCGCTTTCTCCAACCTTAGCCTATCTGCAGCTACCCCTCCCATCTTCCAACATCAATTCCAAGGCACTTCAAATCGTCTTTGCGACAATCTTTGAATCGCTTACAAGGTTTATGCTGTGGACGAGTATTCCCAGTTCATTCCCCATAAATCACATGCTTGGGCAGTCTGCCATCAGTAAGACGAGCAAGATGACCAGCCCAACAAAGTCTGCGTTTACTTATACGAGACTCAATGCTTGGAACATCAGCTCGCTCCAACACTCCAGTGTCAGGGGTAAAGCTATCCCAACGGATATTAAGCAAATGCCTATGGCAATTCTGCTGGAAACGCTCTGACAGGCGAATATGAGCTCTGTAAGTTGTTCATGTCTCACAAGCATATAAGAAAGTTGATACAACACAGGCCTCATACACAGAGATCTTAGTTTCCAGCCTGATATCACATGGTGCCCATACCCGCTTTTCCAAATGGTCCAAAGACACACCAGCATGTCAAATACGTCGACTTACCTTTGCATCCAATAACCCGTTTCTCGAAATAACACTACCCAGATAAATAAGCAGATCTACTACAGACAGTCTGTGGCCTTCAACAAATATATCCGGTTCCTGATACGGGTTGACAGGAGCCGGGCCAAAAATAGCCTTTGTCTTTCCCAGGCTTATTGTGTGACCCATGATTCTACACGCCCATGCAAAACGATCCATGATATCCTGCATGTCATTCTTCGAGTGAGCTACAGAATCCACGCGCATGGATCAAAACGTCGAACAACAATGGAGGATGTCTTTGGTGAAGTCTTAAAACGCTGTAAGTTATACAGCCGACCCGATGTGCGAAATCGAAGATATCATTTCGTGGAGCAGTCAGAATATCTCTTTTAAGATCTTTATCAAAGAATCCCACAATCTCAGGTGGGCTGTCCAATGTAGGAGCATAAACAGAAATAAGAGGTGCGTACCGCGGACCCGCTAGTTGCAAACGTAATGTCATAATCCGCTCATTTAGACCGCAATGGAAGATTCTCAAGTTTAGAAACAACGCATTTCTTAAGAGCAAATCCTATGCCACTGTTGTGTCGTTCTCCGTCCGGTTTCCCGATTTAGTAAAACTCATATTCAGACCCTCCTCTACACAACTGCCCTCCTCAAACAATCTTGTCTCTGACAAGGCTGTTATATCAATGTGTAAACGTAACAGTTCTTGTCCAACGAGTGCTGTTCGTCTCTTCGGCCAGTCAGAACCATAACGATGAAGTAAGGTTCTGACGTTTCAATAAACTATTTTCAAATTAAATTTCGTATTCATCATTACATTCATCCAGTTAAGCTAGACACATAGTTGTTATTTACATATGTATCACATACGCAAAAGATACCAGCATAGCAACAGGATTGTAATGATCAACGCTTGTGCGACACGACGACCACTTTCTGAGTATTGATTTACTCCTCTCCAGGAGTTAGGCACAAGGCCAGTTTTTATCTTACTCCCACAAGTAAGATGTGACCCAAGGTTGGGTCGGGAAAGTGGGGGTTAAAAATTGCCTGGGCAGCCCCGTCGGCATTCCCCGGTAGGGGCGCCTCAGGCAGTAAGCAATAAACTTACTCCTCCCCAAAGAGGGGAGGCGAAGCCTGGGAGGGTGGACCTCCTAGAACTGCACAGGACAGACCCATAGACCGGTGTAAATCAAGCCCCGAAGGCCAAGACAATACCAGTCTATGGGGTGCAGTATCCATCGGAACAGATACTACACTTTGATCTTAGCCAAAATTTATTTAGATGGATGCATCCTGGAAAACATTAACTCCTAGAGTTAAAATTACATTCCCAGAATGCATACCACCTTAGGCATAAAAGCCCGCTGTGGAAGGGGGGAAGGTGGGGGTCGGGGGTCATTGTGACATTTCTAACACATTTTTAAAACATTTTTTATTTGACAAAAAGTTTTTCAAAAAAGACAAAACAAAGACATTTTTTATTTGACAAAGAACAAAATGCACAATGACAAAAACCTACTCTATACTAAGCTAGACATTCACATTAAAAAACTCGCAGTCACTCTATGGCTTAACCCTACTTAAAATATCCCCAAAATGATACATGAAAACATGAAATAACGTGGGAGTGGGATGACACATTAAAAACACCCAAAAAGAAAGAAAAATAAAGAACCAAATAAAATGATAAGGGGTGGTTAGTAGGACCCTCCCTACCCTTTTGCTAATTTTGGACCGCCCACTGTTTTCCGGCTCGAGGCCGAAAACAAGCAGGTCGACCCCTAATTGGGAGTGGGAATAAAGTAGGGGCGTTCTGAAAATAAATTAATCGGGCTCTGGGTACGGGAATGGATGGCGTCTTCCAAGATAATAAAGCCAAGGGTTTCATCAGCCGGGGACAAAATAAATATGTGGAGTGGGCATCTTTGGAAGCTCTCTAGTGCCGGCAAAAAACAAAATCGGGACAGGACATCACTTATTCCTACTAGCTTATAGTTCGACTAGGCTAATAAAAAATAATTTTGTTTTATACTGGGCTGGGTTCCGTATGACCCAGTACCGTCTGCGCCATGCTAAGGCGGGAAAACGTATTCAAACCTGGACCCTCGTCGAATGCACAAACTAGTGTTGTGCACCCATCTTCTATTGAACTCCATGCGATGTAGTCGTTTCCAATCGCATCTGATTTTCACTTTAAGCTGATGCTTAAAGTAAACAACCAGATCACGATCCGAAACAGACCCAACCCCATGAACCTCATCTAGACGTGTAACCCACGTCACTAACCTAGCTACGGCTAGGATCGCCAGAAAAACCATTCTTTTCTCCCTAGACCATGGCGGTGCAACGTTGTTGATAACGTATGCTACATCAAGTACCATCGGCTGCTCGGCGTCGATGCGAGCCGTTACCTCTCTGACATACTCCCAGAGACGACGAACTTTGCTGCAAGTGAAGAAGGCGTGCTCGGCCGTTTCTTCCTCATTGTCCTCACAGCGCGGGCATAAGGGAACGTCCCTTATGCCATCCCTGCGTAATCTGCCATAGAGGGGCAGTGCATTTCGAACCAATCGCCAGGTCAGAGAATACTCAGAATTGTTGAGATAACTCTGGCCTGGCGCCCAACTCCACTGGGAGCGAGCCTCTTCACTCGACAATCCAAGCCGCCTCCCAAGCGGATCCGAAGCGGACCCCTCCACTAGATCCCGATATAGTCTCTTCCTAGACCGGGCAAGGTCACTGGACCCCGGCAACGCCTTAAGCGCGGCTCGGCATTCGGCGACGAACATGGACTCCCCTCTCGATCTACGTCGACCTTCAACCGAGTGGTCGGGTATGAGGTTGGGAAAGGCGTCCTCAACCGCAGGGACCCACGGGGCGTCCTCCGTCAGAGTACGACTCAGGAAAGCCAGTCTCTCGGCATGTCGATGACTTGCCAAGTCAGGCATCCCCAAGCCTCCATCGCACGGACGTTGCGTACAGACCTGTCTGCGGACGTATGCTTTCCGCCCGTTCCACAGAAGTGAAAAGAGCAAGCGCGTGAAAGCAAGAAGGCGGTCCGCGGGCAGAGGGAGTACAGACAGTCGGTAAAGTATGAGAGGAAAGACGTAAGTGGCGCACGCCTCAGCTCTCCCCTTCAAGGAAAGTTTCCTTCGAATCCAAGCCCTTACAGACGATTCGACCTTAGCCTGTACTTCCGACCAATTTTTCTCCAGCTGGAGACCCGGTCCGAACCAAACGCCAAGGATCCGAACCGGACCATCGGTCCAGTTGAAGTCACCTGGAAGTGCGGTCTCTCCGCTCCAGGCAGCCAACCGCAGGCCGTTGGACTTGCTGCGGTTGACAATGGCCCCTGTAACCTCTTCGTAACGAGCGAGCGCCTTAATCACCGCTTCTATGTCGTCACGGCTGGACACAAAAACGGTGACATCATCGGCATACGCGGAAACCCTGGCTCGCGCATAGTGAGGAGGGATAGCGATTCCGCGCAGGACTGGTGTAGCCGCCCCGTCCCTTAATTTGCGAAGGAAGGGCTCCAACGCCAGGACATAAAGCAGGGGCGACAGCGGACAACCCTGACGCACCGAACGAGAAACCACGAACGATTCCGACAGCCTACCGTTTACTTGCACCGCTACCGTCGGCAGACGATACAGAATGGAGATCCACTTGCGGAAGTCCGGATTAAAACCGGCAGCCTCTAGAACAGATTCTAAGAAACCATGGTCGACCCTATCGAAAGCCTTGGACTGATCTAAATTGATCAGCGCGGCTTCAGTGTCGTCTTCTATACCCTCTAGGATCGTGCAAACCATATGCAAATTGTTTTGAATTGACCTCCCCTTCACAGCATAGTTCTGCTCAGGTTCGATCAAGTCAGCAATAACAACCTGCAAACGATTCGCAAGAACACGGGCCAAAATCTTTAACTCTGTGTTTAGCAGAGTTATGGGCCTGTAATCATCTAAATTCCCCCCACCAGGTTGGCCCCCCTTCTTCAACAATGTGACCACTCCTTTGGTAACCTGCCCAGGGATCGAGCCCTGAGCAAACCAGTGGTTAAACACATCCTTCAGAAGAGGAACAAACATGGGCGACAGCCTCAAGTAAACTTCGTATGGCAGACCATCGAGTCCTGGAGATTTGTTGTAGCCGACCTGCTTCAACGCAGTAATGATCTCACCCTCTGTAACGTCCCCATCACAGCTAGCTGCTCGGGCCGCCTCTAGGCGGGGCGAGTCAGCCAAATAGCTGTCAAACTCCTGGCCGCGGAGTCTGGGTAGTTGGGTGAAGCGATCCTCCAAATGCTCGCGGAACCCCTCGCAAATCTCACGAGTAGATACCAAGGTATGTCCTTCCAGGTTATTCACCTTCCGAATGTACCCATCCGAGCCACGACGTAAAGCAGCCTTACGCTCAACAGCGTCAACGTTCACAGCTTCGTTAGAGACTTTCTTTAACCTAGCTCGAACTACTTGACCTTCATATCGCTCGCTAGCCAAGCGATTGAGGTCCCCCTTAATTAAGGCTATCTCTAGGGGATCCCCCCAGCCACCGCCCGGGTCATATTATCATCTACACGCTTCTGTGTCCTAGCCCTATCTTGAGCGAGGCGCTGGCTATAGCGGACACAAAAGCGTCTAACATAAACCTTAGTTTTAACCCACCAACTACTCCCGATAACCGCCCCCACTAAAGCCCGCTGAAGTAGTAACGTTAGCTTGTCCCGGAAGTCGGGTATCTTCAGTAAGGAGGTATTCAACTTCCAGTACCCAGCTAACCTAGGCCTATCGCTTAAACTCAAACGGGCCATAACCAATTTATGGTCCGAGTGACCTAACCAAGTGAACGTGGGACAAGATAAGAAATCTATGTCGCCTCTTCTAACTAACATTCTGTCCAAGTAAGTACTCGAACAGAAGGCCGCGCTAGTATGCCACGTCCACATCTCCCGCCCTGGGTGATCAACGCGAAATCTGTCGACAAGATCGCATGAGGCGATCAGGTCAGACAGACTGCTATCACACCTATCCGACCCTCTATTACCCCCGACCTTATCTATCTTGGGGTCAAGGACGGCGTTCCAATCCCCCATTAATACTACACGCTCCGGACCCCCGAAAAACGTCTCCAACCGTCGAAAAAAGGAAACCCTCTCACCAGTAGAGTTGGGCGCATAAACCGCAACGATCCGAAACTCACTGTTTTCAACGGCAACATCGACTACGACCAGCCGACCCACCGCATCCGTATGAACAACGCTCACTGTCGCAGACAGAGTGCGTCTCACTAGCAAAGAGACACCACAACTACGGACATTGCCATATGCTGAGATGACGTCATAGTCGTCAGTCAGCACATCACAATCCCCATACGAAACGAAGTGGGTCTCCTCGATCGCAGCTATATCTACCTTAAGGTCCACGAGATCCCTCAGCACGCGAACAGCCTTGCTTCGAGATCTCATGCCCCTCACATTCAATGTGGCCAGGTTTAAAGCCATTATCCTTTATTTATATGTCGCAGACGGGCCTAAAGTCCTCGGGAGTGAGGACGCCGAAGGCCTGACCAAGACTGCCAGTCAGCAGTTCGGACGAAATCCGTCCGTCTCGAGCCAGACCTCCCACGTCCAGGGGAAAGGTTAGCTTTAAAGCCCGAAAAAATGAGGGATGAACATAAATGGGGACCCTCCCCGGACATTTAGAAGCCAATTTCTTTTTTGATGGATGCTCCTCGTCAACTAAGGTAACCCCCGGAATAGCCATCCTTCCCTCCTCCACCATTCTCCAAAGGGCGCGTGCCCTACTACCTTTATCATGCCTGATAAAGGTAGTTATCATTGGGGCATCCCGAAAGTTCAGAGGGTTATCGACTCTTTTCCCTTTCACATGTGTGAACGCTCCTAACTGTTTCAGATAACCCCTCTGCCTATTACTTAGGTCCGACTGGACAAGTGTTGCGTCCGCCTCACAAATTCTTCCCCCAGGCAGGAAAGGGAGCTTCCGGGATCTTTCTCGTCTAACTGGTGGAGGAGTGGGTGCAGTTTTCGCCGTAACTTCTTCCGGCATTTCCTTTTCAGCAACAGCTTCCTCCATAGCTACCTTGTCGGCAACAGCTTCCTCCGCCGCCACCTTGTCGGCAACAGCTTCCTCCGCCGCTACCTTGTCGGCTACAGCTGCCTCCGGTTGTTTGGCAGTTTTATATGGGCTTTTAGGCTCTTCAGCTGCCTCTGCCGATGCTACGGCCATAGATATCTCTTCAGGGGTGTTGGATTGGGGAGGGGTATTTTGTTCAACCACAACTTCGGGTTCTGGAGATTGGGGTTTGGGTGGTTGAACAATTTCCTTGTCTGGACATGTCGCTTTCTGGTCTCGGCTCTTCTTTGCCCTGGTGTCCTTCTTGGGCTTCTGGACCGGCGGTTCTCCTTCCACAGTCATGTCCTCCTCAGAGTCATTGTTTTCGTCTGATCCTGATGAGGGGAACTGAAACTTCCGTTTGACCGCAGGTGCAGGCTGATCTCCTCCTGCGGTTGGTGGTTTAGCGGGTTTCTCGCTCGTGCTTGGAGTCGGCTTTTTCCCCTTCTTGGCTGCCACCTTGTTCCAACCTTTTTCTTCTTCCGGTACTGTTGGTTCTGTTGGTTTGGGGACATTTGTCGTCACTGCTGGCACTGCCACCGGGGTCTTTGGTGGGTTCCTTTTGGGGCACTCCTTTGCCATATGCCCCGACGTCTGACAGTGCCAACAAACCGGCCTCCTTCCCTCCACTATCACTGGCATCGACCAGGTTTCGCAGTATAACTGCGCCGGTATCTCCCGGAATCCTTCACGGGTGAGTCGCATAAGGATCTTGTAGTCCCCCGTCTGGATATTTCGGGGACCACGGACTGGGAACACTGCCTCAACGTCACCATACTGTGACATAATGGCGCCTATGTGTTCGAAGGCGACACAGCATGGGACGCCGAGAACTGACACAGTTGTCCTCCTCTTTGATAAATATTCCGGAATCAATTTTATCCCGCTACTCGTATGCTCCCATTTTGCCACTCTTTCGGCTTCTGCCACGTTAGGGAGCAGAATATCATACATAGCGTATGATGCTTTACTACGTAGGTAGCTGGGATCTTCAGATCCCCAAGTATTTTCATTATTTTGTCCTTGGGGACCCCAGTCAGCCCCTTCGTCTTTGTATCAGTTGTAACCAATGAGACTATTCGTCTCTTTAGTCTCTCCAGAGTGCCCGGGACTACTTTGATGGTACTTCCGTCGGTGAATTCGGCGTATTTATCTCTGAAGAGTCGCCTATACTCCTCTGGAGTCTTCTGGGCCTGGGGTCCCCACGTCGATGTGGTTCCTTTGGAGTCCTTATTAGGTGTCTCTTCTGGCAAGACCTTTTTGGCCCCTTTCCTCACTCTTGGTTTTTCAGGCCTACTCTCGTCTCCCTCAGAGCTGTCCGTTGATGAACCCCCCGAGGAGCACCCAAGAAACGACTTTGACCTATACTGTCTCTGTGCCACCTCCAAGTCTAGAGACTGGCACTTTCTTACTGACTTCTGATTAAAGAATGGGGTGTCACTAAATTCGCCAAAACTTAGGGTTTGGGTGCATTCGGGCATGCTACCCCCTGCCATAGAAAACGACCCGACTAGAGTGCCGCTCGGTGCGACACCCCCCATAACCGAAACTGAGGTGCCCGGCGAGGCAACACCTCCTGGGGCGCACTCGGGTGTGCAACCCCCCTCCAATACGACTGGGGCGCACTCGGGTGTGCAACCCCCCCATCCAACTGGAGTGCCGCTCGGTGCGACACTCCCCGACACAGGCAATGGGGCGCACTCGGGTGTGCAACCCCCCTCCAACACGACTGGGGTACACTCGGGTGTGCAACCCCCCTCCAACACGACTGGGGTACACTCGGGTGTGCAACCCCCCTCCATCTCAACTGGGGTGCACTCGGGTGTGCAACCCCCTTCACGGGCACCATCATCAGATCGCACTCAGGAGTACGACTGACCAGGTCTAAAAGGGTGCCCTCGGCGGTCACACCCTGGTCGTTGCTCACCTCCGTGGCAACTCGAGCTTTTGAAGCCTGGCTGGCTTCCATCTATAAACGGGTCTGAATGAGGCACGACACCCGCCGATTCGGAGACGAGGAGACCTTCACCGTTTTACGGGTTCGTCAGTCTCCCCGAAACCTGCCAGCTGCTTAAGTGCGCACCTCAGACAGACGCTGAAAGAAAGAATAAAAAATAATTAATGGCCCAAGAGGGGCGAACAAACCTGACTGTCGGACTAGACCCGCCGATTCGGAGACGAAGAGACCTTCACCGTTTTACGGGTTCGTCAGTCTCCCCGAAACCTGCCAGCTGCTTAAGTCAGCCCAACAGTCAGGGAAAAGAAGAAAAGAAAAAAGTCCCAAGAGGGGACAAAAAAGTGACAAAAGCCCCAAAAGGGGGCTTGGTCAAAGAAAAACGCTTTAAACCTTGCCAAAAGGCCCGGTAGCGGATCACTGGTCTTTGGTAGACGAAATTGCAGCAACTGAGAACAGATACTACACTTTGATCTTAGCCAAAAGGCCCACGATCCATCTTTTGAAATCCGATGACAGACAAACAACCCGATGACTAGTAGTCACTTAAACCGCAGGTGTTAGATCGAAGTTGTCCTTCTCCTAGATGCCTGTCTTAATAGAGGCTAAAGAGGACATCTCTCTTAGTAGTACTGGCATATACACATGGCTGAGAATCAGGTTGCTGGGCACCAGAGTGGTATTTATTTACTCCTCGCGGAGTTAGGCACAAGGCCAGTTTTATCTTACTCCCACAAGTAAGATGTGACCCAAGATCGGGTCGAGCAAGTGGGGTTAAAAGCCAGCGCTCGAGAGGTGAGCACTCTGGTCATTTAAAAATTGCCTGGGCAGCCCCGTCGGCATTCCCCGGTAGAGGCGCCTCAGACAGTAAGCAATAAACTTACTCCTCCCCAAAGAGGGGAGGCGAAGCCTGGGAGGGTGGACCTCCTAGAACTGCACAGGACAGGCGTGCAGTATCCATCGGAACAGATACTACACTTTGATCTTAGCCAAAAGGCCAAGGCCAAGTGGTAGGTATTTACTCCTCCCCAGGAGTTAGGCACAAGGCCAGTTTTATCTTACTCCCACAGGTAAGATGTGACCACAGCTTGGGTCGAGAAAGTGGGGTTAAAAGCCAGCGCTCGAGAGGTGAGCACTCTGGCCATTTAAAAATTGCCTGGGCAGCCCCGTCGGCATTCCCCGGTAGGGGCGCCTCAGACAGTAAGCAATAAACTTACTCCTCCCCAAAGAGGGGAGGCGAAGCCTGGGAGGGTGGACCTCCTAGAACTGCACAGGACAATCCCATAGACCGGCGTAAATAAAGTCCCGGAGGCCAAGACAATACCAGTCTATGGGGTGCAGTATCCATCGGAACAGATACTACACTTTGATCTTAGCCAAAAGGCCAACGAGTGGTAGGTATTTACTCCTCCCCAGGAGTTAGGCACAAGGCCAGTTTTATCTTACTCCCACAAGTAAGATGTGACCACAGCTTGGGTCGAGAAAGTGGGGTTAAAAGCCAGCGCTCGAGAGGTGAGCACTCTGGCCATTTAAAAATTGCCTGGGCAGCCCCGTCGGCATTCCCCGGTAGGGGCGCCTCAGACAGTAAGCAATAAACTTACTCCTCCCCAAAGAGGGGAGGCGAAGCCTGGGAGGGTGGACCTCCTAGAACTGCACAGGACAATCCCATAGACCGGCGTAAATCAAGCCCCGGAGGCCAAGACAATACCAGTCTATGGGGTGCAGTATCCATCGGAACAGATACTACACTTTGATCTTAGCCAAAAGGCCAAAACGAGTGGTATTTATTTACTCCTCGCTAGGAGTTAGGCACAAGGCCAGTTTTATCTTACTCCCACAAGTAAGATGTGACCCAAGATCGGGTCGAGCAAGTGGGGTTAAAAGCCAGCGCTCGAGAGGTGAGCACTCTGGCCATTTAAAAATTGCCTGGGCAGCCCCGTCGGCATTCCCCGGTAGGGGCGCCTCAGACAGTAAGCAATAAACTTACTCCTCCCCAAAGAGGGGAGGCGAATCCTGGGAGGGTGGACCTCCTAGAACTGCACAGGACAATCCCATAGACCGGCGTAAATCAAGCCCCGGAGGCCAAGACAATACCAGTCTATGGGGTGCAGTATCCATCGGAACAGATACTACACTTTGATCTTAGCCAAAAGGCCAAAACGAGTGGTATTTATTTACTCCTCGCTAGGAGTTAGGCACAAGGCCAGTTTTATCTTACTCCCACAAGTAAGATGTGACCCAAGATCGGGTCGAGCAAGTGGGGTTAAAAGCCAGCGCTCGAGAGGTGAGCACTCTGGCCATTTAAAAATTGCCTGGGCAGCCCCGTCGGCATTCCCCGGTAGGGGCGCCTCAGACAGTAAGCAATAAACTTACTCCTCCCCAAAGAGGGGAGGCGAAGCCTGGGAGGGTGGACCTCCTAGAACTGCACAGGACAATCCCATAGACCGGCGTAAATCAAGCCCCGGAGGCCAAGACAATACCAGTCTATGGGGTGCAGTATCCATCGGAACAGATACTACACTTTGATCTTAGCCAAAAGGCCAAAACGAGTGGTAGGTATTTACTCCTCCCCAGGAGTTAGGCACAAGGCCAGTTTTATCTTACTCCCACAAGTAAGATGTGACCACAGCTTGGGTCGAGAAAGTGGGGTTAAAAGCCAGCGCTCGAGAGGTGAGCACTCTGGCCATTTAAAAATTGCCTGGGCAGCCCCGTCGGCATTCCCCGGTAGGGGCGCCTCAGACAGTAAGCAATAAACTTACTCCTCCCCAAAGAGGGGAGGCGAAGCCTGGGAGGGTGGACCTCCTAGAACTGCACAGGACAATCCCATAGACCGGCGTAAATCAAGCCCCGGAGGTCAAGACAATACCAGTCTATGGGGTGCAGTATCCATCGGAACAGATACTACACTTTGATCTTAGCCAAAAGGCCAAAACGAGTGGTAGGTATTTACTCCTCCCCAGGAGTTAGGCACAAGGCCAGTTTTATCTTACTCCCACAGGTAAGATGTGACCACAGCTTGGGTCGAGAAAGTGGGGTTAAAAGCCAGCGCTCGAGAGGTGAGCACTCTGGCCATTTAAAAATTGCCTGGGCAGCCCCGTCGGCATTCCCCGGTAGGGGCGCCTCAGACAGTAAGCAATAAACTTACTCCTCCCCAAAGAGGGGAGGCGAAGCCTGGGAGGGTGGACCTCCTAGAACTGCACAGGACAATCCCATAGACCGGCGTAAATCAAGCCCCGGAGGCCAAAACAATACCAGTCTATGGGGTGCAGTATCCATCGGAACAGATACTACACTTTGATCTTAGCCAAAAGGCCAAAACGAGTGGTAGGTATTTACTCCTCCCCAGGAGTTAGGCACAAGGCCAGTTTTATCTTACTCCCACAAGTAAGATGTGACCACAGCTTGGGTCGAGAAAGTGGGGTTAAAAGCCAGCGCTCGAGAGGTGAGCACTCTGGCCATTTAAAAATTGCCTGGGCAGCCCCGTCGGCATTCCCCGGTAGGGGCGCCTCAGACAGTAAGCAATAAACTTACTCCTCCCCAAAGAGGGGAGGCGAAGCCTGGGAGGGTGGACCTCCTAGAACTGCACAGGACAATCCCATAGACCGGCGTAAATCAAGCCCCGGAGGTCAAGACAATACCAGTCTATGGGGTGCAGTATCCATCGGAACAGATACTACACTTTGATCTTAGCCAAAAGGCCAAAACGAGTGGTAGGTATTTACTCCTCCCCAGGAGTTAGGCACAAGGCCAGTTTTATCTTACTCCCACAAGTAAGATGTGACCACAGCTTGGGTCGAGAAAGTGGGGTTAAAAGCCAGCGCTCGAGAGGTGAGCACTCTGGCCATTTAAAAATTGCCTGGGCAGCCCCGTCGGCATTTCCCGGTAGGGGCGCCTCAGACAGTAAGCAATAAACTTACTCCTCCCCAAAGAGGGGAGGCGAAGCCTGGGAGGGTGGACCTCCTAGAACTGCACAGGACAATCCCATAGACCGGCGTAAATCAAGCCCCGGAGGTCAAGACAATACCAGTCTATGGGGTGCAGTATCCATCGGAACAGATACTACACTTTGATCTTAGCCAAAAGGCCAAAACGAGTGGTAGGTATTTACTCCTCCCCAGGAGTTAGGCACAAGGCCAGTTTTATCTTACTCCCACAGGTAAGATGTGACCACAGCTTGGGTCGAGAAAGTGGGGTTAAAAGCCAGCGCTCGAGAGGTGAGCACTCTGGCCATTTAAAAATTGCCTGGGCAGCCCCGTCGGCATTCCCCGGTAGGGGCGCCTCAGACAGTAAGCAATAAACTTACTCCTCCCCAAAGAGGGGAGGCGAAGCCTGGGAGGGTGGACCTCCTAGAACTGCACAGGACAATCCCATAGACCGGCGTAAATCAAGCCCCGGAGGCCAAGACAATACCAGTCTATGGGGTGCAGTATCCATCGGAACAGATACTACACTTTGATCTTAGCCAAAAGGCCAAAACGAGTGGTATTTATTTACTCCTTCGCCAGGAGTTAGGCACAAGGCCAGTTTTATCTTACTCCCACAAGTAAGATGTGACCACAGATTGGGTCGAGAAAGTGGGGTTAAAAGCCAGCGCTCGAGAAGTGAGCACTCTGGCCATTTAAAAATTGCCTGGGCAGCCCCGTCGGCATTCCCCGGTAGGGGCGCCTCAGACAGTAAGCAATAAACTTACTCCTCCCCAAAGAGGGGAGGCGAAGCCTGGGAGGGTGGACCTCCTAGAACTGCACAGGACAATCCCATAGACCGGCGTAAATCAAGCCCCGGAGGCCAAGACAATACCAGTCTATGGGGTGCAGTATCCATCGGAACAGATACTACACTTTGATCTTAGCCAAAAGGCCAAAACGAGTGGTATTTATTTACTCCTTCGCCAGGAGTTAGGCACAAGGCCAGTTTTATCTTACTCCCACAAGTAAGATGTGACCACAGATTGGGTCGAGAAAGTGGGGTTAAAAGCCAGCGCTCGAGAGGTGAGCACTCTGGCCATTTAAAAATTGCCTGGGCAGCCCCGTCGGCATTCCCCGGTAGGGGCGCCTCAGACAGTAAGCAATAAACTTACTCCTCCCCAAAGAGGGGAGGCGAATCCTGGGAGGGTGGACCTCCTAGAACTGCACAGGACAATCCCATAGACCGGCGTAAATCAAGCCCCGGAGGCCAAGACAATACCAGTCTATGGGGTGCAGTATCCATCGGAACAGATACTACACTTTGATCTTAGCCAAAAGGCCAAAACGAGTGGTATTTATTTACTCCTCGCTAGGAGTTAGGCACAAGGCCAGTTTTATCTTACTCCCACAAGTAAGATGTGACCCAAGATCGGGTCGAGCAAGTGGGGTTAAAAGCCAGCGCTCGAGAGGTGAGCACTCTGGCCATTTAAAAATTGCCTGGGCAGCCCCGTCGGCATTCCCCGGTAGGGGCGCCTCAGACAGTAAGCAATAAACTTACTCCTCCCCAAAGAGGGGAGGCGAAGCCTGGGAGGGTGGACCTCCTAGAACTGCACAGGACAATCCCATAGACCGGCGTAAATCAAGCCCCGGAGGCCAAGACAATACCAGTCTATGGGGTGCAGTATCCATCGGAACAGATACTACACTTTGATCTTAGCCAAAAGGCCAAAACGAGTGGTAGGTATTTACTCCTCCCCAGGAGTTAGGCACAAGGCCAGTTTTATCTTACTCCCACAAGTAAGATGTGACCACAGCTTGGGTCGAGAAAGTGGGGTTAAAAGCCAGCGCTCGAGAGGTGAGCACTCTGGCCATTTAAAAATTGCCTGGGCAGCCCCGTCGGCATTCCCCGGTAGGGGCGCCTCAGACAGTAAGCAATAAACTTACTCCTCCCCAAAGAGGGGAGGCGAAGCCTGGGAGGGTGGACCTCCTAGAACTGCACAGGACAATCCCATAGACCGGCGTAAATCAAGCCCCGGAGGTCAAGACAATACCAGTCTATGGGGTGCAGTATCCATCGGAACAGATACTACACTTTGATCTTAGCCAAAAGGCCAAAACGAGTGGTAGGTATTTACTCCTCCCCAGGAGTTAGGCACAAGGCCAGTTTTATCTTACTCCCACAGGTAAGATGTGACCACAGCTTGGGTCGAGAAAGTGGGGTTAAAAGCCAGCGCTCGAGAGGTGAGCACTCTGGCCATTTAAAAATTGCCTGGGCAGCCCCGTCGGCATTCCCCGGTAGGGGCGCCTCAGACAGTAAGCAATAAACTTACTCCTCCCCAAAGAGGGGAGGCGAAGCCTGGGAGGGTGGACCTCCTAGAACTGCACAGGACAATCCCATAGACCGGCGTAAATCAAGCCCCGGAGGCCAAAACAATACCAGTCTATGGGGTGCAGTATCCATCGGAACAGATACTACACTTTGATCTTAGCCAAAAGGCCAAAACGAGTGGTAGGTATTTACTCCTCCCCAGGAGTTAGGCACAAGGCCAGTTTTATCTTACTCCCACAAGTAAGATGTGACCACAGCTTGGGTCGAGAAAGTGGGGTTAAAAGCCAGCGCTCGAGAGGTGAGCACTCTGGCCATTTAAAAATTGCCTGGGCAGCCCCGTCGGCATTCCCCGGTAGGGGCGCCTCAGACAGTAAGCAATAAACTTACTCCTCCCCAAAGAGGGGAGGCGAAGCCTGGGAGGGTGGACCTCCTAGAACTGCACAGGACAATCCCATAGACCGGCGTAAATCAAGCCCCGGAGGTCAAGACAATACCAGTCTATGGGGTGCAGTATCCATCGGAACAGATACTACACTTTGATCTTAGCCAAAAGGCCAAAACGAGTGGTAGGTATTTACTCCTCCCCAGGAGTTAGGCACAAGGCCAGTTTTATCTTACTCCCACAAGTAAGATGTGACCACAGCTTGGGTCGAGAAAGTGGGGTTAAAAGCCAGCGCTCGAGAGGTGAGCACTCTGGCCATTTAAAAATTGCCTGGGCAGCCCCGTCGGCATTCCCCGGTAGGGGCGCCTCAGACAGTAAGCAATAAACTTACTCCTCCCCAAAGAGGGGAGGCGAAGCCTGGGAGGGTGGACCTCCTAGAACTGCACAGGACAATCCCATAGACCGGCGTAAATCAAGCCCCGGAGGTCAAGACAATACCAGTCTATGGGGTGCAGTATCCATCGGAACAGATACTACACTTTGATCTTAGCCAAAAGGCCAAAACGAGTGGTAGGTATTTACTCCTCCCCAGGAGTTAGGCACAAGGCCAGTTTTATCTTACTCCCACAGGTAAGATGTGACCACAGCTTGGGTCGAGAAAGTGGGGTTAAAAGCCAGCGCTCGAGAGGTGAGCACTCTGGCCATTTAAAAATTGCCTGGGCAGCCCCGTCGGCATTCCCCGGTAGGGGCGCCTCAGACAGTAAGCAATAAACTTACTCCTCCCCAAAGAGGGGAGGCGAAGCCTGGGAGGGTGGACCTCCTAGAACTGCACAGGACAATCCCATAGACCGGCGTAAATCAAGCCCCGGAGGCCAAGACAATACCAGTCTATGGGGTGCAGTATCCATCGGAACAGATACTACACTTTGATCTTAGCCAAAAGGCCAAAACGAGTGGTATTTATTTACTCCTTCGCCAGGAGTTAGGCACAAGGCCAGTTTTATCTTACTCCCACAAGTAAGATGTGACCACAGATTGGGTCGAGAAAGTGGGGTTAAAAGCCAGCGCTCGAGAAGTGAGCACTCTGGCCATTTAAAAATTGCCTGGGCAGCCCCGTCGGCATTCCCCGGTAGGGGCGCCTCAGACAGTAAGCAATAAACTTACTCCTCCCCAAAGAGGGGAGGCGAAGCCTGGGAGGGTGGACCTCCTAGAACTGCACAGGACAATCCCATAGACCGGCGTAAATCAAGCCCCGGAGGCCAAGACAATACCAGTCTATGGGGTGCAGTATCCATCGGAACAGATACTACACTTTGATCTTAGCCAAAAGGCCAAAACGAGTGGTATTTATTTACTCCTTCGCCAGGAGTTAGGCACAAGGCCAGTTTTATCTTACTCCCACAAGTAAGATGTGACCACAGATTGGGTCGAGAAAGTGGGGTTAAAAGCCAGCGCTCGAGAAGTGAGCACTCTGGCCATTTAAAAATTGCCTGGGCAGCCCCGTCGGCATTCCCCGGTAGGGGCGCCTCAGACAGTAAGCAATAAACTTACTCCTCCCCAAAGAGGGGAGGCGAAGCCTGGGAGGGTGGACCTCCTAGAACTGCACAGGACAATCCCATAGACCGGCGTAAATCAAGCCCCGGAGGCCAAGACAATACCAGTCTATGGGGTGCAGTATCCATCGGAACAGATACTACACTTTGATCTTAGCCAAAAGGCCAAAACGAGTGGTAGGTATTTACTCCTCCCCAGGAGTTAGGCACAAGGCCAGTTTTATCTTACTCCCACAGGTAAGATGTGACCACAGCTTGGGTCGAGAAAGTGGGGTTAAAAGCCAGCGCTCGAGAGGTGAGCACTCTGGCCATTTAAAAATTGCCTGGGCAGCCCCGTCGGCATTCCCCGGTAGGGGCGCCTCAGACAGTAAGCAATAAACTTACTCCTCCCCAAAGAGGGGAGGCGAAGCCTGGGAGGGTGGACCTCCTAGAACTGCACAGGACAATCCCATAGACCGGCGTAAATCAAGCCCCGGAGGCCAAGACAATACCAGTCTATGGGGTGCAGTATCCATCGGAACAGATACTACACTTTGATCATCAGCCAAAGAAAACGAGTGGTATCCACATGCCATTGGATCATGAATGCTTCAGCTGACAGGACCTGAACTCTTCAGGAGGCTTCTGTCACAGTTGCCTCCCTTTGTGTCAGGGCATAAGCTGCTCTGGAGGTTTCTGTCAGGCTGTGTGTCAACAAAAACCGTAGCCTACAAGGTAGTGAGGGGGGCGTTTTACAGCACTGGGCACTCGCCGTTACCAATATATGTATTTTAAGCGTTATGTAACTACGAGTTGCCGTAAGTCGGAACATATATACGTCACGCTTACAAAATCTGTAAAATATAAAACAGCTGTGTGTGTGCGTGATTACGTGTGTGTGATAGATTATGAATACCTCCGTTTGCCTTTCTTTACATAGAAATATTAGTTAAAGCAAAACGCAAAGGTACATAATTGTAATAGTATATTACATTTATACATAGTAATTATTATTAATTGTTAGTTTATTCCTGAATATCACACACGTAAATCTGAAATGTTTAATTTCAAATTTATATTATTACGATGATAATTAGTATTTACTATTAAATATTTTTTTAAATTTGTTATCGATGTTTGGCAGAATTCTATATATTACAAAGCCGGAAGTTTTATTTACTCCTCCCCAGGAGTTAGGCACAAGGCCAGTTTTATCTTACTCGCACAAGTAAGATGTGACCCAAGATCGGGTCGAGAAAGTGGGGTTTGAAAAGCCAGCGCTCGAGAGGTGAGCACTTTGGCCATTTAAAAATTGCCTGGGCAGCCCCGTCGGCATTCCCCGATAGGGGCGCCTCAGACAGTAAGCAATAAACTTACTCCTCCCCAAAGAGAGGAGGCAAAGCCTGGGAGGGTGGACCTCCTAGAACTGCACAGGACAGGCGTGTAGTATCCATCGGAACAGCCAAAAGGCCGAGAAATCGCCCTTACCAAATAAAGTTGAGTAAGACAGACAGTTTCAATGTGTTTTTTTATTACGATAATGACTATTATCAGCTAATATGTGTTAAATAGTGTTTTTACTTGAGAAAATGACATAAATCATGATTTTAGTACAAAATAAATTGTTTTGGAATAATGGCGAAATAATTGTAAACAATTAAATACCATACACTAGAAAATTACCGATCTAGAATTGATAACCGTAAGTGACTGTTAAATGCGTAGAACGATTTCCACATTTGATTGCAAACTATGATTTTTGCCTGTTTGCAGACGATGAGCTTTCAATTCCAAGGCGTTTTTATGTGATATATAAGAAATGCAATGTCAGTTATGAGTAATACTGAGAAGTTTTGTTTTGTTTTTTTTACTAATGTGTCATCGCTTATCAAGGTCCGGGGCCAATCGAGGATAAGGCTTAAAGAGATTTTCAGTTGAACGATAAAAGCCACCACGAGAGGATTAGAAACAATAGGTGGAACGGACAGAAGATTACTTAAGAGGACTTGATTATCCAAGAGGACGGCTCAATAAGTATTTGTTTACATTAGACTTGAAGACGACTATCCTGTAGTCGGTTGGGAAGCAGCTTTGTCGGGTTTTGTTCTGCAGATGGAATGTTCTAGGAAGGGCACTAAACTTTATTCATGGAAGTTCCGTTTGGTTTTTGGTAAAGAGAGAAAGAAAGTAAAGTTCTTTTGCTGTGAATGTTTTACAAGGGGGGGGGGCAGAAATTAGAATGAACCAATCTTGACAAAAATACTCTTCAAAATCGTCCAATTATTTTGTTTTTATTGAACGCGAGGTGCTTGAAATCGCTAGATATGTGGCGATTCACGGCCACTATATCAATCCGATACTGCTCCGCCTCCATTACTATACACCGGCCCTTTAAGAGAGACGTACACTTCCAAGCCTCTCTTAATCGGCTTCGTACTAGACTAAAATGAACATGGTTGCTATATTTAATCGCATTCATTTTCTATTTTCTTAATCTTCAGGGCTGATGCTCTGTTTTGGTACTTTGGGGCCAGCGTTTGGATTCTTTGTTGGCGGACAATTTCTGAATATATACGTGGACATCAACACCACTGACCAGTAAGTGTCTAATCACTTGAAAAAACAGGATAAGGCGTATGTATTGACCGTACGTAAGGTTCATGTCTACTGCGTTGAAAGTAGGTCAGGGTTTGCTTTTCTTTTTTTTTCTTTCTCTTTTTATGACTTCGTCTTTCAGTTATTATTATTTTGTTATTTTTTGTTTGTGCATTTATTATTTTCATCGATATTCGGACTATGTGGAAATTCGGCACTCCAGTTCTGATCAGGACAGATTTAGCATGACACCGTATATGGCATTACTCAAACGTGCCACGCCTTTCCAATCGTAAACAAAACATAGACACGTATTTTCACATTGACTTGTCCTCAGAAAAATATTTTCTCCATTAAAAATACAATTTTAATATTATATTTAGGTAATCTTTCAGTCATGTCAACAGTCGAGAAATTGAAAAAATTATACAACAAATTTTACCAAATGCAATGAAATTTAATTTTTCTACCGATCTATATACTTTTAACGTTTTGAAACTTTTTAAAATGTTCTTTTTCAAAATAAAATTTTATTAATAGCTCTCTTTCAGACCCAGTAAAATATATATATATATATAGCTTCGTATATTTTTCGTTCAGCTTCGAGATAATGCAAGGACGTTTAAAGTATATAGTTAGGTAAAAAAAAGTAATTTTTAATACGTTTGGTTAAAGTTATTAGTTGTATTTTTTTAATTTTAGATTTATCGGCTGTTAACTATAAGATCTCGAAGCTGAATGCAAAATGTAGGAAGAAATATTTATTTTTTACTGGGTCGGAAAGAGAGTTATTGACGAAATCTTATTTTTAAATAAAACCCCAGAACGTTAAAAGTATACAGGTCGGTAGAAAATCAAATTTTAGTGCGTTTGGTAAAATTTGTTTGTTGTATATTTTATTTTTTATTTATTTATTTTTTTTTTTTCGATTTCGCTGTGGACGATAATGCAAGATTACCTATATATTTTTTCCAAAAGTAAATAAGCTGTTTCAATTGGTGGAAGTAAATAAGCTGTTTCAATTGGTGGAAGTAAATAAGCTGTTTCAATTGGTGGAAGTAAATATAATTGATACTGTTTCGGAAAAGGCAACATAAATGTACTGGCGTGACGTAGGCGTGACGTATGTACAACAAATGCTACGAAATCGAACGGAAAATACGAAACAAGCGTGACGTATGTACTAAGAATGTGAACGGAAAAAGACGAAGCATGTTACGCTGTTCCGATTGTTACCGAAGCTCCCCCCTCTCCATGTTAAAGATGGCTTCTAAAACTCCGAAACAGTACCATTTTTTTAGAACAAGGTACTGTTTCGGATAACGTAAACATAGATTTACAAGCGGAGTTTTAGAAGCCATTCTTAACATTGAGGGGGAGGCTTCGGTAACATTCGGAACGGCGTAACATGCTCCGTCTTTCTCCGTTCACGTTCGTAATAGATACATTACGCCTACGTTATGGCTGTAAATTTGTGGTTGCCTTTTCCGCAACAGTACTATATAATCAATACACAATAAGTATTTTTGCACAAAATTATTAAAATAGAAAAATGCATAGAAATATCTCAGCATACTTACAAGTAATCTTTGCCATTAAGAAAGAAGTTTTTTTTTTTTTCGAAGGTAATTTAAAGAAAGCTAATTGTGTTACATCGTCCTTTGATGGGTGTTAGGGGTATTGGTGTTATTCACTTTTCGAGGTCCCTGACTGGTCCTGTGATTTGAACACCTTTCTCTCGGAGAGGAAGGTGGAACGATGTTTACAAACGAAGAGGAGTGACGAAGACAGTTAAATATTGATACTACTTTATAAAACATATCCCGTCCCAGGACGAGTAATTTTAATTCCCCGGACAGAATAGTTTTGAACCCCGTTTGTGTTCCCTTACGAATATTAAAATCAAGATATAATGCTACTAAACCTTATGTCTGGAATCCTTATTCCAAATTTTATCAAAATCTATTACATGATTTAATTCTTCAGCTTAAGGGGTATTTAGAAGAAATTCGTGGAATCTTGCTTAATTAGTGTGTAATAACTTTGGCTCAACATTTAACGCAAATTTGAATTATTTGAATTTTCAAATGGGAGTTAGCGCCCATATCATGACCCCCTAAAACCCCTTTAAATTACTTTGTAAAAATTGTGTTTTGAAGAAAATTATTAAATGACGTCTAATACTTATTGTTAACAATTTCACAAAAATCGAAGTTATCTGAGTTTTTATAAAAGGCTTCCACCCTCACTTTGCCCCTTGGTTTTATTTATCTTCCTCCCACAAGGTAAGATGTGACACAAGGTCGAGAAAGTGGGATTAGATAAGCCAGCGCTCGAGACGTGAGCACTCTGGCCATTTAAAAATTGCCTGGGAAGTCCCGTCGGCATTCCCCGGTAGAGGCGCCTCAGACAGTAACCAATAAACTTACTCCTCCCCAAAGAGGGGAGGCAAAGCCTGGGAGGGTGCACCTCCTAGAACTACACAGGACCGGCAACCCCCAATAGACCGGCGTAAATCCAGACCCAAAGGCCCGGACGATGCCGGTTTATTAAGCGGGGTAAAAAAAACCCTTTGCCCCTTCGTATTCAACTAAATTAAACTAAATATAGCCAATATTACCACTCTGAAGTGATGCTGAGTTGTGTGTAAATTTAAATATGTGAATGTGAGTTAATAAACAAATATATGAGAATGAAATTGAATGTTCAAGAATTAATTATTAGTTACTTTTTACAATTGAAAGAAGATGGTTTACTAATTAATTTGAACATTTATGCTGGAGCTTGATACAACAACGTCTTTCTAAAATGTCCGTATCTGTTGGTAGTCTATGAAGTTACTCGGAGATTGAACGCAAGGGAAGTAACTCTGAGAAGTTATCTCCCTTTAATATATCTATTTTGAATGTCTCATTATTTTTTCTAGGTAGAAATGCTTCTACCTAACACACACCTTACACTTTAAGCCGTGTTCTAAATTTTATATAGTGATCGGTTAATTAATTTAGGAGTCTTGTATATGCAAATATTTAAACATATACACATTCGTAACTTTATATGAATCGAGATAACTTTTAGAAAAATTAAACGTATTTATGTTTTGCATTGCTTGGATTATTCAGACTACTGTTCTCATGTTGGATAGTATTCTAACAACGTTTCGGCCGATTGTAACCTCCAACCTTCTTCAGCAAGGACCTGTGGCGCAACTGATAAAAAGTAATAATCAGTTCTAAGTGACAGTCTTCTGGGGATTAAAGATTCAATCCTAAGAATAATATTACAAATTACTTAAGACATCTACCCGGTAATGGCTGATAGAACGAGAATAATCTACCCTCGTGGATTAAATAAAAGGTTCCGTTCGAAATTCCATACAGATTCCCGAGTTTGACATAAATATTCCCGAGCTCGACAAGACGCACCTAAAGAAGGTTGGAGGTTACATCGGTCGAAACCTTGTTAGAATAACATCCAGTAGTGTGACTAATACAAATAATACAAATTATCAATTGTCATTCAAAACAATTCCGAAACATAATTAAAATATATATTTTATTAGTAAGTAATAAAAAATAGTTGTTTTTTTTTTATAGAAAAATTGCTATTCGAAGATCAGGTCAATTTAAAAATACGTGTTTATGTTTCATACATGTTTGATGAGACTTGACATGTTTGAGTGACGTCAGATAAGATGTCATACTAAATCCGTTCCTTTCAGAGGCCGCTCGAGTTTCCGTAGAGAATATACACATGATCTTAATATTCACACATCAAAATGTAATAAATCAATAAAACTAACTAAATTTATCTCTATTTAGACTTAAAAAATAAAATTAACATTTTTTTAAAAGTGAAAAATGAACTCAAACAGCTTCTATTACCAAACAGACCTTTTCTCCCCCCACCAAAAAAAAATAAAACAGACAGACCTCAATATTGAATATTAAAAATTATGCTTCCCTCTTTCTCTCTTTCTTTCTTCATTTCTTTCTTTTCTCTTGTTCGCCGACCTCCCCTCCCGCTCTCTTTGTTCAAACTGTAATATTCGGCCTAGCAACCAATCGCACTCCTTTCTCTAAACTTACAATTCAACACCTTAAAAAATACGAGATCAGTACTTTTTTTAACTCTTCAACTAAAAGTTACAAATGTTGTTTTTTTTAATTATTTTAAATCTGACCATATGAATTTCCGTTTTTGAATTTAGATTTTTTTCCTTTCTTTTTCCTATCTTCTCATTCTTTTGCAATGTGAACATCTAAGTGAAAAATCAGATTTTTCCGCCTGATGAGATCGTAATTTCTAATCTCTAATGAGAGATAAAATCGACATTCCAGTGTAGCGGCTTTTTGTACATGTCTGTATAAATAAAAATTATATATATATATATATATATATATATATATATATATATATATATATATATATATATATTCGCAGGAAATCATTATCTAAACAAATTTTATTAAAAACTACGGAGTTTTCTTTTTTTCGTATTTTTTAAATTATTTTCTCGGGTCTGCGACTATCGTTGTTTTACGGTTCATCCTACGTGCTTTCGATCTTCGCGATCGTCATCAGCGGGTGGGTTAGGGTTATTTTCTCGTTGTTTATCTAGACTCTAGAACTAAAACAATAAATTAAATACTCTAGATGCTAAAGTATTAAATTTATTGTTTTAGTTCATTATTTTGGCGGGATCAACGTACGATTCAATCTATTCATCATTTATTTATTTGTTTTGTTTTTTTATATAAATAGTTTTGTTTTTTTTCATATTGTTTCTTTAGAATATTTTCGTTCACTGGTTAGCAAACAGGTCGGAACCGACATTAAAGAATGTTCAAATTGTCATTGAATGAGAAATGGTCTCGAGACGTGAGAAATGGAAGGCATCAAGAGACGAAAAGAGATTGCTCATTAGTCCGTAATCAAGCATGTCAGTGAAAAACTGAAGCAGCGAGTATTTGCAACATGCACCCAAAGCATTTTCCTGTACAACTCGTAGATGTAAACACTGACCAAAGCATCAGAATACAACATTGATGCTTTTTAAACGAAGCTACTGAAAAGCGTAATCCAAGTCAGCTGGCCAGGGACAGTCTCGGGCAAAGGCCCTTACGTTCGCACCGGAGCAAAGCCATGGAGTGCTATTATACTAAAACAAAAAAATTGCCATGGCTCGACCATTTTATGAAACTGCTATCAGAAACACTTCACCATCAAGCATTTCAAGTCATGATAAAATCATACCAAAAGACCATCAGGACAACCAAAGATGGCATCGCTTGACCAATTAACATGGCTTGACCAATTAACAAAAGACTTCAAATCTCTACTAGACTTCCACCTTGAAAACGACATGAACACAACCACTAGTATCCTCGAAATTGGGTGATCCAACAGAAATGACTGGAAATCGGTTGTAAACAACATGGTGTTCATCAAGTATACGGATATGCATCATCATCATCATCATCATCATCATCATCATCATCATCTTGTGAAATCTCCAAAGATCTATTAAATTTGGTGGAATTTGATTATAATTAAAATCGCATTAAAATTAGTTGCGGACATTTTAAGTAAACAGTTTCACGCTCTACTAGAGACATCTTTACAGAAAATAGATCAATATAACCCCTTAAGTTAATTTGCATACATAAGGGATCATTCATACTTAATACCAATATATATATATATATATATATATATATATATATATATATATATATATATATATATATATATATATATATATATTAGTGAAAGAGCATACGAAATAAGAAAATCTCACATTTCTTTTTATTTCTTTATTATTTCTTTTTCACCCATTTGTGTGCTTGTGATGATTTTGTATCGACTGATTACACCATATATATATATATATATATATATATATATATATATATATATATATATATATATATGTGTGTGTGTGTGTGTGTGTGTGTGTGTGTGTGTGTGTGTGTGCTAGAAAATATATGCTCCTTCCGGTCGCATAATTTTGCGAGCCTGGGAGGATTACGAACATATACTACACTGACTTCCAAAGAAGGAGGTAATGATTGAGAGGATGGTATCATGACAAACAAACACTACCACTCCCCACCACCAAAAAGAAGGAGTTAATGTCTGATGGTATCATGACAACAGAACAGATACAACACTACACCACACACACACACACACAAAAAGGGAGAAGGTAATCCTGGCACGGTGGTATCCTGAGAAACGAACATATACTATACTTCCCCTTCAAAACAGGAAGTGATGCATGGGAGAAATGTATCATGACGAATGAAAATATACTACACTACCCCCAACGCTGGAGGTAAAGCCTAGGATGATTCACCACCTCTCCCCCCCAAAAAAAGGTGACGATGGTATCAGAATGAACGAACATATACTGCACTACCCGAAAAGAAGGAGGTAATGCCTGGTAAAATAGTATCATTACAACAGAACAGATACTACACTTCTCCAAAATAGATGAGATAATACATGGGCGGATCCGCCATAAAAGGAGGAGATAATACATGGCAATAGAAAAGATACTAAACTACGCCGCAAAGAAGAAGATGGTCTCATAACAACAGGACACATACTATGTTACTCCTTCTTCCAAAGGAGGGTGTCATACTTGGAAGGATTGCCCCCATCGCATTAAAGAAGCAGGAGGTAATTCCTGGGAGAATGATTTCATGATAACAGAACCGATACTACACTATCGACCCCCATTAAAAGATAATAAAAGCATATATTATATCAGTTTTATTTTCATTCATTTAAAAATGCCTAGTCATAAAAAAAACATTATTTTTATGGTTCCTTGTCCTTTTTGGCTAGGATCAAAGTGTAGTATCTGTGCTCTGCATCCCAGCGACAGCAGACGTTTTTACTATCGACGAATCTATATAAGAAAATATGACACTACGAATTACAAATGTATTAATTAAAAATTAATATGCAAATTAGGAATACCAAAAACTGTGTGTGGGTGTTTGCAGATTACTATATATACAGTATTTCAAAATCTTATGTTGTATCATAGAATTAAATAAGCATGGCCCGTTAGACGTTTATATAGTTAGGATAGGTGAAAAAAGTCGCATTTATGTATTTATGTATATGCGATGGACGTTCAATAAGTAATGCCCCTGACCCACTTCCAGTTGTCTGATCTTGATGAAATTTTGCATGTGTTATGATTTATATCTCTATAAGTTATGTTGCAAAACACAGCTCTGAACTAATTGTGGTTTCTGATTAACAGGTGTTTGAACTGAGTCAGGTGTGAAATGAAGCCAGTTGAGTGTCGCGCAGTGATCCGGTTTTTTATTTGAAAGAGCGCACACCAAAGGAGACTTTTAATGAAATGAAAGAAACTTATGGGGATGATGCCCCATCATATGATCTTGTAAAATGCTGGCATCGTGAATTCAAACATGGCCGGAAGTCTGTTGAAACAGCTCCAAGACCTGGTCGCCCCTCTTCTGCCATTGATGAGGCATCTGTCCGTCAAGTTGAGGCTGCCATTTTGGAAGATCGACGCATTACTATTCGTCAAATAGCCCAAGAGGTCAAGATTAGTACAGGGTCTCTAGAAACTATCATTCATGACCATTTGCATATGCATAAGGTGTCTGCCAGATGGATTTCCAGGTTGCTCACACCTTTCCAGAAGCAAGAACGTGTCGAGTGCTTGAGGATAAATTTGGAGATGTGCCAGGAAGATGAGTCAAAGTTTTTTAAAAGACTGATTACACAGGATAAAACTTGGGTCCATCACTATGATCTAGAGACCAAAGCCCAGTCAATGCAGTGGAAGCACTTGGACACACCACCTCCAAAGAAGGCAAGGGTGCAGCCCCCCCCCCCCCCGCTGGCGAGGTCATGCTCACAGTCTTCTGGGACCAGGACGAAGTAGTGATGATAGATTTCCTGACAAAGGGTACCACAATTATAGGAGCCTATTACGCTTCACTTTTGATGGAATTAAGAGAAGCTATCAAAATCAAGAGGCGGGGCAAGATCAGCAAAGGTATCCTCCTTCTGCAGGGCAACGCTCCGGTCCACAACTTGCATGTCGCCAGATCAGATTCACGGGTGTGTGGCTATGAAATCCTCTTCCATCCCCCTTACTCTCCTGAACTTGCACACTCTGACTGTCATTTCTTCCCAGCCATGAATTGTTTTTGAAAGTAAAGCGTTTCCCAGATGATGCAGCCTTGATTTCTGAAGTTACGACGTGGTTGGACGATCAACCTGGGGTGTATCAAACGATGGGAGAAATGCATAACTCTGTGTGGTTTCTATGTAGAGAAAGACTAATAACTGTGCCAAGTTTCATTAATCTAATGCTATAGAAAATAGGTTAGGGGCATTACTTATTGAACGCCCCTCGTATATAAGAAAGTGGAATACAAAATTCATGACATAATCAATATTTTGCATTCAGTTTTGTATACAACAATATGTATCATTGTGTACAGTGTTTCAGAAATTCCAATTTATTATCACTATCACAACAGGGAAGAAAAATCACAATTTTATGTTTTCCTCATCAGCATATCCAAAATGTTTCTCCTTCAAATCTAATACTTGGAAATATCCAATGGAAATGTTCGCAATAATTTCCAACACGAATTTTAAAATAAAGTCCAGAAGGATAGAATGGAGAAAATTTATTACATAATGATAGGTTAAATAAGTGAGACGAATTAGAGGTTAAGATGTATATTTAAACAAACACTTTATTAGGAGGTATAACGCTTCAAAAACGTCTTCTAATCGAACATTTAAATAAATAAAAAACAAGCTTTCTTACTTCAAGAGAAAAAAAAACAATCTGAATAGTAAATAGAACACATTGTTCAAATAAAACCGTTATCTCAGAATAGACACGACTAGTCGCATAGAAACGTATATTAAAAAAACAGAGAGACAACAATAACTTCGCTAAATGTCAGTGCAGACTAATTGAAAAACGCTTCTTATCGATGACTTTATCTAAGAATGTAGACGCTCAAAGGGAGATAACTCTTTTAGTTTCGAATTATAAATATAAAGAGAAAAAAAAAACACAACTGAAATCCAATTAATCCCTAATACTTAAGCACACATATTCATTTCTAGTTTAATAACAAAGATAAGTCGTTTATTTCATAATATATAAGATCAAGGGGACAACAAAACTAAATTGGCCCAATTAATTCAGTTATTATTTGAAATAGGTAATTTAAACAAATTTTAATTTTGATTTATTAAGTTTCAAACTTGATAGGGCACAAAATCAGCCAGCCGAATCCAACAGTATTAACACAATATTGCATGATGGCATAACCAGACCAAGACAAGTCAATAAGCCAAGCACTGCTAATTCAAACCAACGACTCCACTATGATACACATACTGATTAAATAGATGAAGTGCAAATCGAATTTAAGTTCACAGTACCAACCATTATGCATCCCTAATGTTTTCTTTCTATTGTTATGCTCATTTCAAGCTGAAACGACTTAACAATGATTCCA
The DNA here is from genome assembly GCA_963556195.1 of Sepiola atlantica. Lineage (NCBI taxonomy): Eukaryota > Metazoa > Mollusca > Cephalopoda > Sepiida > Sepiolidae > Sepiola > Sepiola atlantica. The sequence goes on along the minus strand of OY744532.1, from coordinate 14,093,779 downwards.
TGAAACATCAAATTAGATGAACCCCACTCAGGTTCTCAGTGTTTATTACTATGGAGCTTAAAAAGATTTATAACTATATTATATTATATTATATTATATTATATTATTTTATATTATATTATATTATATTATATTATATTATATTATATTATATTAAATAGTATATGTATATATATAAACAGAAGACACACATATACACAGACATAGATATATACATATATAAATATATATACACCCACACACACACATACACACATATATATATATATATATATATATACATATATATATATATATACATATATATATATATATATATATATATATATATATATATATATATATATATATATATAAATATACACAAACATATATATATACAAATAAGGGGTACATATATACAATATATATATATATAGTACAAATTTTTATTTATACAAACATTATGTGTTACATATGTGCATACTTCTCTGTCTTCTTTGGTCTGAAGAGGTTGACTCTCTGTGATGTAACCAATAATGTTTGTATAAATAAAAGAATTTATTATATATATATATATATATATATATATATATATATATATATATATATATATATATATATATATATATATATATATATATATATATATGACACTTTTTGATTCCACACAGTTATTGAATCTATGTTATCAGTATAACACTTAAAGTACTTCCAATAAATCAAACTCGGCCGACCGAACCCATCTCCAAAGTGTGAAAATATGAAGACAACTGATATTTTAACATTTATTAGGTATGATTAAATTATTATTATCATAATTTTAAAGATCCCATATATGCCTAGATAATGAAGTACAACTAGAAAGTTCAAGATTATTGAATAATATAATATAAATAAAAAGCTCTGTCTGCCTTTAAGAGAAAGCCATTGAGCTCGAAAGCTCGAAATTATCTGCCATATTTGGTTATATACTACACATTCGTAATATCTTTTTATATAAATGATTTATGTTAATCAATATCCTGTGATATAACTATAGTTATAGAACAAAAGTCTACTCTTTATATATAATATATATATATATATATATATATATATATATATATATATATATATATATATACTACACATAACAGAAGGATTAAGGAATATTAGAGGGTCGAACAACATAGACTGAGAGAAGACGAGAGAAATACATAGGTAACTAAGACAGAGAGAGTGGTGTTGTAATTAGTTAGTTAATTATAAATTACGTCTACTTTGAAATATTAAAACAAATTTTTCAACATAACTCAATCCCAGAACTAAATTATATTTTAGAATGTATTTTGTGTTATTAAAATATATAGGAAAAGGGTTGTATGTGAAACAAACGTTGGTTAATTCACATTTACTATAATAATAATAACTAGCGGAACCCGTGTAAATTACACGAAATGATGTTTTCAATACGGGTCCTAATGTAACAAAGCACCCTCTATTTGTTAGTAAGTTACGCTTGCTTTATTATGAGCCACCCCCCCCCTTCTGGATAAGAGTTAAATAATTGTTTGAAATAGTAACTCGTGTACGATGGGCACTGCGCATGTCTACTAAAAAAGGTTTATATGCCATCCGTTCAAAAAAAAAAACAACAACAACAAAATAATACTGGCCTACTTTTTAAGCAGTCAACGTAATTAAATAGACAATGCCATTAAAAACACCAACATAAAAACAAAAAATTGTTTTAAGTTTTAAGCAACACAAAAAAGTAGTTTTTAACCAGGTAATAAAAAAATGTATTATTTCTTCACCTTTCCCTCGAAATGTAGAATAAAAATCTTTGAGGTTGGTTGGGATCGAACTATAAACCAGTCGGGCCGAAGTAAAAAAATAACATCTCGTTAACCATTGCGCCAGAGGGATACACATGTAAATCTTCTTAAACGCAGGCTACTTGAATGTTTTTCAAAATTTAGGTGTGGCACGCATGCGCAGAGCTTTTGCCGGAAGCGTGACACACGAACACACCCGCTATCGTATTAATATATAGATAATAATAATAATAATAATAATAATAATAATAATAATAATAATAATAATAATAATAATAATATATATATATATATATATATATATATATATATACTTACGGACATTACCAACGAAGAAATAAATGTAATCTATAAGTGCCATAAGACAGTCCTGATTTGTGACAATTACCGATGAGTGAAAAAAGATTCAACGGATTCATTTGATGTGAAGATGGATTCACTGTTTCCGCTGAGATGTGTGGTTTAGTAGGAATCTTTATTTTTTATAAGCTAACTGAATCTAGTGTGATTAATGTTAAGGATATAGGACTTTATAGGGATGACAGCCTATCTATAGTTAGAAATGCTACAAAATCTAAAGCTGAAAAAAGAATCAAAATCATTTATATACAAAACTATGAAAAGTTTAGGAGTTAAAGTTGAGATCACAGCAGAAATTAAGATCACCGACTTTCTAGAGTTTACATTTAACTCTAACCAGAACATATATAAACCATATATGAAATAAAATTATCACCCAATATATGTGAATTCCAACTCAAATCACCTCCTTCGATTATTAAACATATCCCAATATCGATTGGCCATAGAATTAGCAATAATTCTTCTAATGAAGAAATTTTTTATAACAATAGTTATACACACAATAACGCTTTACAAAACAGAGCTTATATTGGCACTAAGATTTAATATAATAGCAACAATAATAGGAGCATTAGAAGAAAAAATAGAAACCGGAAATTTATTTGGTTTACTCCCCCTTGTTCAATCTGCTAGTTAAATTTAACATTAGACATATGCTTCTTAATCTTTTAAATCGACATTTTCCTAAAAATAACCGTCTACATAAAATAATTAATAAAAAAATACTTTTAAACTTAACTATAGCTGTACAAATAAATTAGAAAAATAATTAAGGTCCAGAATAGACAGATCTTAAAGTGTAATAATAATAATAATAGAATTAACAATACTCAATATAGTAATAATGGTAATAATAGTTAAAAAATACTATGAGCAGGAAAACATAAAAGACATCAATCAACCTTCCCTGCTAACGTGAAGATTCAACAAAAAACAAGATGATTATGGCGAACAGACGAGTAATTATCCATAAGGATGTCCTCTGCCAATTAGACATCGTTCTGAATACGAAATAATCCACGACAAGCCCGGCTTCCGTAATATCTGTGCAAGATGTTTGTCAAGGGAGGTTACTGAAGTGCATAAGCGTAATCTTTTGAGATGTGACAATGTAATATCGACATGTACAAAACATATCGACATGTTGAAAACAATGCTTTGTGGAAGAGAACAGCCGGAGAAAATAAGACATGGATACATCACTTTGAACCAGAATCCAAACGGCATAGTAATCGGATGACTGAATATTTTTTTTAAATAAATAAACAGAAACCACCACTTTATCAAGGCCGAGGCCACCCGTGGACAAGTGTTAATGTGATTTCTATTTATCCCCCTCCAGGAGATTAGACGCAAGTGTAATGTGGGTTTGATGAAAGCGTTTTCAGTGGAATGACTTGGATTTGAACCTGGCACACCCAGGTTCTCAGTCCGCGTCGATACCAACTAAGCCACTGTGCCATCCCCTGAATATTTATTGGCTATGAATTTAAATAACAAATTTTCATAATAAATTAGGCACAAGGCCAATAAAATTTCGAGGGAGATTCTATAATCTTCTCTTAAACTAGACACTTTTACCATTGTGCCGCATTTGCTCTATGGGCTTAACTACTTAGAAAGTCCCCAGCTTTCAATGAATTATATTTACAAGAAAAATGTGTACAGATGTGTGAATGATGGAGTGGGACGACTAAATACACCCAAAAAACAAGAAAATAAAGGAACAAAATAAAATGAGATAAAGGGTAGGTTAGTTAGGCCCTCCAAATCCTTGCTAAACTATATATAAACTCAAACTACAGGGTGTTTCAAAAGTCTTGGGAACATAACGATTTTTAATAACTCAAAAACTATTAGGAGTTGAAAAATGAAATTGGTACCATTGGAAAGGTTAAAGTTTCAAGTTTTGTGGGGAATCTTCAAAGTTGCTCAATATGAGCACCATTCGTCACACGGCAGACATCTAGTCGATAGTCCATTTCCTGCCAAACGCGTTCCAGCATCTTGACGTCAATGGTTCCAACAACTGCCGTTACTCGAGCCTTTAGTTCGTCAATATCTCTTGGAAGGGGCGGCACATAGACTTGTTGCTTGACAAAGCCCCAAAGGAAAAAGTCACACGGGGTAAGATCTGGAGACCTAGGAGGCCAGGGCATGAGAACGTCATCACCTTGCCCAGATCTCCCAATCCATCTACCAGGCAGCCTTGTGTTAAGAAACTGCCTTACTCTAAGACTCCAGTGTGGTGGTGCACCATCTTGTTGAAAAATGAAGTCATCGGATTCTGCTTGTTCCAACTGAGCCATTAACCAGTCTTCCAGCATGTTGAGATAGGATTCACCAGTGATAGTTGCCTCTTCAAAGAAGAACGGTCCATAGACACCTTTCTTGGAAATTGCACAAAACACGTTCACTTTTGGTGAATCTCGCTCGTGCTCAAGAAGTTCATGAGGATTCTCAGTACCCCATATGCGAGTGTTATGCTTGTTAACTTTGCCATTCAGATGGAATGTCGCCTCATCGCTAAAAACAAGCCGGTCATCAAGGCCGTTATCTTCCAACTTCTCTTGCATTGCAATGCAAAAGTCACGGCGAAGTGGCTTATCAGTGTCCTTCAACTTTTGGACCAACTTGAGCTTGTAAGGTACCATTTGCAGTCGTTTCCTTAAGACACGCCAGACAGTTGCTGGAGCAAGCTGAAGTTCCCTGCTGGCTCTTCTCATTGATTTACGGGGGCTCCGCTGAAAGGCTGTCCGAACTTGCTCAACTGCATCTTCTGAAGTTGAAGGGCGACCTGTTCGCTTACTTGGGCACAAACACCCATCTTTCACAAATTTAGCATGCCATCTGACAATGGATTTCCTTTCAGGGGCTTCTTTTTTAAATTTCCTGCGAAATGCACGCTGAACACATGTCCACGATTCAGTCTTTGCAAATTGGAGGACGCAAAATGCCTTGTCTTGTTTAGAGAACGCCATTACTGCACCTGGAAAGATAACACGAAAATCATTAGTATGACCAAAAACTTGATTAAGCAAGCTTTAAAATGGCACCAGTTTCATTTTTCTACCTGGAATTGTTCATGAGATATACGCATTTGTAATGTTCCCAAGACTTTTGAAACACCCTGTATATCTTTTCACCACAATACCGCATTCCCTCCATGGAAATGGAAATGACCAGTGTTTGGTGAATTTTATTCACAAGAATAATGTGTACAGATGTATGAATGATGGGGTGAGTGGGTGGGTGGGGGGCTACTAATCACCCACCCACCACCCAAAAATCATCAAGAAACCAAATAAAATTAGATAAAATGTAGGTTAATAAGTTCCTCCAAATCATTGCTAAATTTAGACCTTTCACTGTTTTCCGGTTTGTCAGTGCCGAAAACAAGCAAGTAGAGCTCTACGTTGGAGTAGAGTTTTAAGTGGGGAGAGATAAAACTGATTTGGGGGACATGACACGTTTATTTCAATTTCACTTTTGTTTTTCTTCCATGAAACAAAAAGTAAAATAAAAGATATCCCGGGAAAGACGAGTAAATACAGCCAGTATATATATATATATATATATATATATATATATATATATATATATATATATATATATATATATATATATATATCGGAGAGATTAAAAATAGACATTTACCTGAAGCCCCAATGCAATACTCCGACTCTGTCGTTGAGTTCTATCGTATGTCGAGATATTTATACTCGCCGCTTTTAGTATAAATATCACTTAATTTCTCCGTAATCACGTGACAATCTCTCGTGGCCTCAAGGACTAAGTGAACGCTTACAGATTCAAGGTGTCTCTGTGAACCGGGTTCGCCCCCTGTAACTGTCTGAGATTGTTATTTCTCCGCGCTGATGAGTGTCGTAAGCTCAAAACGACATCGTATGTAGGTACAATATTAAAATCATATAATTTAATATGATATATATATATATAGAGAGAGAGATAGAAGAAAAAAGAGTGATAAATATGCGACGATTGTCCAAATTTATTTCAATTTATATATAATATATATATATATATATATAAAGTGAAAGAATAGAATAAGGTGCGAATCAAATTTTATTACAGTTCAATGTTCAGACAAAGTTCTTTAAAGTCCTTAACTCATGAGTTTTCAAAGAAAATCTTCTCCTCAGAGGACCATTACCGCAATGACATTACTGCAGGTAATAAAAATTAAACTTTGAAAATATATTAAAAATATATATATAAAAATATATATATAAAGATATATAAAACATCAAATATATCGGCCCAAAACATACTTTTTTGTAAACCTATACAGTTCATCCACGTCAACAAGTTTAAAATAGCTCCAGGCAAGATATCAAAGAGGTTGATTAAGAAATAATCCAAATCGTGAATGGTTGTCCAAAAATGCAAAAAGTTATCCTGGCGGGAAATTCGTTTGCTATCGATGCAGTAAATAGCAGTGAAAAGTGTATTTAAGGTGTATGCAAATTAATAAAACGATAAGAAAACGATAGGGAAAACAAATCATATGAACAGTTCATAAAACTCACTTGGTGTTGAATGTTATGATGTCCAAAGTAAGGGTTATTAAGAGCTAATAGGAGTCATGCAAACAATAACTTCCTGAGCTTTATTTTTATCCAGATGTTCACTAATTTAAGATATTAGTTGCCTCTTATATCTGTTGCTGTATTAACCTTATATATATATATATATATATATATATATATATATATATATATATATATATATATATATATAATAAGGAATAGGTATAATAAATACCTTTATAAGCATTAAGATGCGATATCAATTTTTTTTTTCCATAAAAAAAAAAGAAAAACATTAAATCGAAACCGATTTTTTTTCGTTTTCTATTTTTATTAAAACTAGCATTTTTTTTGTTAGTTTAAAGTGATACAGATATTTCGCCAAAACTTGGCATCATCGGTGTGTTAATATATCCTGATGTCATCGGATTTGTATTTTTTTTATCTCTTAACGGCTTGTTGTTATACAGCCGAATGGGCAAGATGTAGTTTCCCATCATCAAATATGAAGAACGTGATGCAACACGTGATTTGTATAAGTGTTTAAAGTTCATTTTTTTTTTTTTTAAAGCATCTTATGGAAAAAAAAATTGATATCGCATCTTAATGCTTATAAAGGTATTTATTATACCTATTCCTTATTAAATTTAACAATAGATGCTTTTTAAAAAAAAAGATATATGAACTTTAAACACTTATATATATATATATATATATATATATATATATATATATATATATATATATATATATATATATATATATATATATATATATGCCAGTTCCAGCCTGAAACCCTTAAATTCAATTAGGCGTCATTTTTCCTTGAAGAAATGCTACTCAATTTAGCAGCATTTTTTGTTGAAGACAAATTTCGTTAAATAATACACACGACTTGTGTGGGCATATTCTTTCGTTGATTCTTTGTAGATACCTGATGAATGTTTTGGTCAGGCTGGAATTGGCAGATAACTTCGACGTATTCGTCGGATATCCTGAAGATGGATCCGGAAGAACCGAAGGTACTAGGGTACCCAACGCGTACGACAAATTCATCTGCCAGTTTCAGCCTGAAAACGATGTCGATTTTTCATATCTTATACTTCTAAAAGAAATGTTATCATAATTGTATGATTGTTTGAATTCATTTTTTGTAAAACTAATATAGATAACATCATTTTTTCTTATGTGTTTTGTTTTGTTTTATTTTTATCTAGGATGCCTGCCGTCAACGACCCCCAATGGGTGGGAGCATGGTGGATATCGTTTCTTATATCAGGAACGATAATGTTACTTATTGCTCCAATTATGTTTACCTACGCAAGGGAACTGCCAGGTATATTCTTCGTTTGTATCAATATTATTTAATTTAACCTTTACGAATGACATAAAAAGAGATATTTTCATATACACAAGATATATATATATATATATATATATATATTTATATATTTATATACATATGTAGAAATATATATGTGTATATATACATATATATATAGAAATATATATTTAT
>OY744532.1:14060551-14080551 GCA_963556195.1 Sepiola atlantica | reverse complement strand
CTAGCTTCATTGCGAGAATGATCAACAACAACAACAAATTGTGTTGGATCTCGCAAAGTACTGCTTGTTATTAAATTCACTCAGAGTGCCCAGCCTTAGTAAAGGGGGCTATACAATAATATATATACAATAAAAAATTTTAAAAACATCCTTTTTGGTTTTTCTATTTTCATTTCCCATTACGTCGGATTACCTTCATCCTTCCTTTCTCATATATATATATATATATATATATATATATATATATATATATATATATATATATATATATATATATATATATATATATATATATATATAACGTGAGGTATGTTTATATATTTGTACGTACAGTACAGGATTCGCTCCTAAACTTATTAATCGATCATTATGAATTTTGGAGCATACCTGCTATGCGTAGGGGGTAATGTGGGCTTAATTTAGTGTCATGCTAAGGAGATAGAGAGGGAGTGGAAGTGTATTGCGAAAATTCAGATCCTTCCTATTTTAGTGAAATTTTAACAATAACAATAGATATTGTATATCAATTAATAAATATCCACCAAATTTCAGTTCTTGGGGTATTTTAACGGGTTTTAATTGGCATGATGTGGGCACATTTAAAAATTCAAATATTTCAGATTTGCATGAAATTTGATCCATAATCATAAGACACGACTTTGGCAAGTTTCCTTGAATTTCAGTTTCTTCTTAAGACCCCTTTAGCTTAAGACTTAAATTTGAGACATTTTCTAGAATCAAAACCATCTAATGAGTTTTGATCGAAATTGGAATATTACTTATTATTACATCTGGTTTATAAACTATCTAGAGAATAAATAGCTTATGACATCTTCATATATGCCAGTTATATGGGGTCCGAAGTAGTGTATTTGTCTCAAGATGGTCGATATATGATTATATTTTAATTTGGGTGAGATAAAAGACGAAAAAATGTGGCCATATTTTTTTGTTTCGAAATTACGAAAAGTGACAGATTTTGTTATGTATAAACGCGAATGAGAAAAAAAATCATACAGAACGATACGATTGAGTACGGGATTACTAAATAAAGAAAATATATTTATGTAATCTATTTATGTAATATTATTTTTTAATGTTTATGCGAAAATGTTTTATATGAAAGGATGGACGGTTTTTTTTTGCGAAAGTAGTAGATATTTAGTTGTATGTATGACATATTTTGTTAAAATGTGTATTGAAAGAAAGGAGACGTAAAAATAAGTGAAATGAATCTTATTATGATTTGTGTTTTAATAGGAAAGAATATTTAAATGTAATTATCTGGACAGCGCTGCGGTGAAAACGTTACGAGAAATAATGTGGTTGAAAGTTAAGTGTTGTATGGATGACTAGAAGCGAAATTATCTTTTGTATGAAGAGTTAAATGTTGTGTTATATAGAAAGTAATAATTACAATAGTTGTATGAAGAAATGTTTTCTGTATGTTTAAGAATGTACGGAAGAAACCGAACACTAATATTAATAGTAAGATGAGGAATCTAGATGGCAAGGTAATCAAGAAAGCGAACGTAGTGGCTCCCATATTCTCAGTAAGGGAGATAACTTTTTCTTTTTTTCTTAATTGAATCAGATCAGTTTATGGCGTTTGTTCGTAATTATCCACAACCCGTTTTCCCACATTTTTTACTGATCATTTTTTTTTCTGTTTACGATTAGCTATCATGTTGCTAGAGAAGTCCGTTTTTTTTTCTTCATATATTTTAGCTTTTAGAAGGGGTGTCAGTTTCCTATATAAATTTAACGTAAACTGAGCACCCACTTTATGACCATGTGGCGTGTTTGTTCGTAATACACCACCACCTGTTTTTCTCAACTTTTTTACTGGCTAATTTTTTTCTTTTTCGGCGTACAATTATCTATCATGTCGCTAGAAAATTCCGTGTTTTTTTTTTTTTACTTTTCTTAAAATATTTTAGATGTTAAGAGGAGGGGATCAGTCTCCTATATAAATTTAATGTAAACTGAGCACCCACTTTTTGACCACCACCAAATTATTATGTTTTGTGTACAATTAGCGAGAATGTTGTGTTTTGTTGTTTTTTGAGCATAAAAAGGCACTTGTGAAATATAAAACATGTAATCAAATTTTAAAAGTATATATGGTTTTATTTTTATTTTTTTACAAGGTTCACACATACACAAAAAAAACTATTGGCAATGTGTTACAATAGACAACAGAACAAAAAAAGAGGTGAAAAAACGAAACAAATAGGCAACAAATAAATATTACCAAAGGCAAGATAAGTTACTCCCCCGTAATAAAATCAAAAATACGTGAAGAAAAAAGTTGAGAAAAACGGGTTGTGGACAATTACGAACAAACAACGTCATGCAACATGGTCAAAAAGTGGATGATTTATGTAGGAAACTGATCCCCATCCTAAAATCTAAAACATATGAAGAAAATTCCCAAACCCCGGAATTCTCGAGCGACATGATAGGTAAGCGCACATAGAAAAAGAATTTGAAACATTTGAGATGGTCAAAAAGAAGGGGATCGGTTTACGTTAAATTGATACACGAAACTGATACCCCCTCCTAAAATCTAAACTATTTGAAAAATAATTCCAAAACAGACGGAATTCTCTAGCAACCTGATAGGTAATTTTACACCGAAAAAAGAAAAAAAAATTGGTCAGTCAAAAATTGTGGAAAAACGGGTTGTAAGCGCCCAGTTTTTTTTATTGATATATAAAATCAATAGTAATCAAATTATCACCCCAGAATTTGGTACAAAAATTCTTCTATCTTTTTTGCTTGCTGATATTTTTGGATGCGGTTTTCAATATTGAATTCCTCGTGCATATTTCTATCATTTAAGCTCAAAGAAAATACAGTTATCATTTAAAATATAAAAGATAAATTGATTTGAACATTATCTGAAGCGTTAATTACATTTTTGGGGGAAGGGGTAGCCCCGTATTTACATTTTTGGGGAAGGGGTAGCCCCGTATTTACAAGTATATCTCCTGTAAAAATGGTTCTAAAATCTATTTTCAATCGATATTTATTCGATAATTGCCGAATTTTCCTACTTGGCCAAAATTGCTGAGTTTTCCGTTGCCGAATTTTCCATTGACAAATTTTCCGTTGCCGAGTTTTCCTTTGACGAGTTTTCCTAAATTGTGTATTATACATACATACTTCTATCCAGTAAAGCAGACTATCTAGTCTAAGAGAAGAAAAACAACATAACTTTCACTAATACACTTAGGAACGGTATGAATCCACATATATCCTCCCCAAAGTTATATGAATTAAATAGTAGGGTAGACTGTACTCTGAAACCTTGATTGGGCAACTTACCTCCCCTATCTAGAGTGCTAATTTTCGGAGTTTTTATTCAACAGAAAGATAGCAGTGTACTTTTTAAAAGGGCCTTAGTAATTATCTCAGGTCAGCTAGTAAACATTTTGAATTCTCTCTCTCTCGCCCCCCTCCCGACCTGCACTCAGATGGTGTCAAAATCGTTCGTACCCCTAACTCAAATGTATTTCAACTTTCTTTAATCTTTCCAAAGAAATAGAACGCTCAAGTCACTGACTGCAATAACAACTTTAATGACGCCTTTGATCTGTCTCATCGCTTGATAGCAAGTTGACGGGGTTGGGGGGGGGGGGGGTAACGAATAAAACAATTTAAAAAAAGATTGTTAAAAACATTACAATTAAATCGTCTTCCGCCTGAGCCCCCTCCCTCTCTCTACCAGAGATATAATTTTTTTAAATAATTCAGAGTAAACTCTGAGACTTTCTTTACTTTTCATTTATATTGCTGAATAAAAAACTAATGTTTAAAAAATATCAAATAATTTTGGAGCAAAGAGTGCGGAGCGATAAAACCACCGCTCTTTAGTCCCAAATGGAGTTGCTCCCGCTCAAATCCCGCTTAATAAAAAATGAGCCCTTCTCTCCTTCGCTCCAGCAAAAAGGAGCGTGCTCCTAGAGCGCGCTCCTTTTTGGAGGGCTCCATAAAGCCCTGTATATATATATATATATATATATATATATATATATGAAGAGTTCGAATGCAAAACGCGATAAATCCAAAAATGTTAGTCTTCGACTAAAAGCTTATTTTAATTGAAAGAAAGAGGAAATTCTACCGTCATCACTTTATGTAAAACATGATTTTAGGGTGTTGCAATGCAACATTTTTTAGTGATAGCTTTTCAATTTTGAAAATGACTTCGATTCCATTACTTCTTTTACAGTGACCAAGAAAATCCGATCCTTGAGAAAATCAGAGGTGCACGAGAATGCTTCGCAACAGAAACTCGCCCAAACTGGATTTGGCACTACCATCAAAGACTTACCCATGACCATGTATCTGCTCCTGTGGAACCCGAGTTTCCTCTTCGTCACATTCACCTTCACTGCGGAAGCAGCCTTGTTGGACGGCGTCACAACATTTTTACCAAAGTTCCTTGAGAGCCAATACGGACAGAGCCCGTCAAAAGCATCTTTGATAACCGGTAAGTGAGATTGCTTTAATCGTGTGTGCCTTAATGGTATAATGACTGTGTTTTCTCGCCCTTACATTCTATATAATCGCTGTATTTTGATAACAGGAATTTGTACCGGCAACATTTCCATAACCTATACACATTCTTAGCATGTAGATGTACAACATTTATTGTTTTAAAATAGGATTTTATTTGTTAAACTTGTGGAATGGTGTTGATTTTATCGTACAAGCAGATACCTGAAACAAAGTAATAGAACGAAGGCGACATGTTTGAAATACCATTTATTTAATGCGAACCGTCAAAGATTGGATTGTGTGCAGATAAATGCATACACAGGTTCAAGGAAGTCTAGAAAAAAGTGTGTGTGGGTGGGTGTCAAGAATTTGAGAGAATGTATCTCACATACCTTGGAGTTTGCGCATGTTTGTTGAGCGATGCTCGGAAGAAAAAAATGGTGAATCGCTTTGTGTTTATCAGTTTTTATAGTCTCAATCTTAGACCACGATCTAAACGTGGCGAAAAGGGAGATAATGAGGTCTGAGCACCTTCTGGTGATGTATGCGTACATGAGTGGGAAGGGTAGATAATGCTACAAGCTTATTAATAAACAGTACGAACGTAAATATATATTTTTAAACTATCTTTTTTTTAAATAAAATTAGAATTACTTAACGATTGACTTTTGAAACCATGGTACGTACGTACGTAATCTTAAAAGGGAGTCATCGAAAAAAAGTAAATTTTATGTAAATAACTTGGAATCTTAAATCTAGGATCTTGCTTTTTCCTAGTACGTGGAGTTCCAGATCACATGACGATGGAAAAGTCAAGCACTGATTAATTCATAAATATAAAAGCCCTGACTCATAAGTTAGTTTCCTCTTTTCCTCTTTTTCGGTTTGACTCAATCTAAGACGAAGGAGACTGTTTACATTTTTGTTCTTTTCTTTGTTCACGCATACACCCGAATGTACTCATTTGACATTTTAAATCTGTTTGGTACTCGTTCGAGTACTCGATGACTTGTGTGTATGTACCCGTGTTACATGATGGGCTCAGTTTACATACAGTCTTGACTGCCGTCTGGGTAATCCTAACCCTAACTCTAACCGTCTGGGTTATCCTAACCATAAAATTTTCTCTTTTTTTGTCGGAGTTGTCCCCCTTGATTTAACAGAAAAGCGAAATAGTTTGTTTTTCTTTAGATTTTAACAGATGTTTTTGTTCCATAGTTAAATGCATTCACAAACAGCCAAACGAGTCTCATACGTGAATGTTTGACACACCGACCTCCTCCACTTCTGTACCGGTCGGCTACTTGTTAGGTCCTTTTCTACTCATCCGATCTCACCTCTGAGGTCAACAGCTGACCTATTCCGCGCTCCCCGCTTTTTCAGACGATACCATTATTTTCTGGCCATGTTCTTTTGATTTTACTTACGTCATAGACCAGGAAATCTTTTTATTATTATTATTATTATTATTTAGTCCTCAACCCCATCTGCCGGTGACTCGCGTTCAAACCCCATGCTCTGCTTTCTAACGTTATAATGTTTCTTTTAAGGTTAATCTCATATCGTATTGTTTTTCGTTTACATTTACATTAATCTACTGGATCTAAGGGACTTCCTCGATGCATCTATAGGATTGCCATCCTAACATTTTTTCATATCGGCGTAAGCAGAAAAACAGAAAGTAATACCAAATTCACTTCAACAACAAAAACTCAAACTGGGGCTATAAAAATCGGCTCCCAGAGACCAGTCTAACAAAAAGGCGCAAAAAGCCAAAAATCTTGATCACGTGATAGTGCGTAAAACTATGACCGCGCGGCCAATATAAAAAGCATCACACAGCGCCAAACTCTCTCTTTTTCTCTTCATCTCTCTTCCTCTCTGCCTCCCCGACGCTTAACAGAAAGATGCATCGAGACTGCTCCTCGCCCAAGGGCGAGAAGCGGGGTAATTGTTATTCACCATACAACTCACGCACGCACGCACGCACGCACGCACGCACGCACGCACGCACGCACGCACGCACGCACACACACACATGCGTACTGTCATGCACACACACACACACACACACACACATATTGTCCCACGCAATGCACATACGGACATAGCGACGAACCCACCTTATCTATCGCACGCAACTACACACTGTCACACACACATACGTACAACCACACACTGCTGACAAAGGCACACACACACACACAAATGTCTACACGAATTCTCAACTCACATGCACGCACACAGATTCGTAGAACTACACACACACACACATACAAACATGGTCGTACACACATGCTTACTACTATTCTCGGAACTGACTTTCAACGAACATTGCAAACTAACATTTTACTACCATGTAAGATTTGAACATATATAAATATTTTGTGTTACTGTTAAACTGCGTTTTATTCTTCCTTCAACATAAAATGGTTGAATAAAAGATAAGGCATGTATATAACATGCCTTATCTTTTATTCAACCATTTTATGCTTTTCTCTGTTTTTCACTGTTTAAGTATTTCACAAACATAGAACACAATTTTATACTCCCCACGTGGTCTGCGCGTCTCGACAAAATGCAGTTTTTAACAACTTAAATGTAAGCGTGAATCTTAGCATATTCTCTAAGACGCAATATCTTGCTAAGCTAAGGTCCGCGCTCCTACACATGAAGTAGAGTTGTAGCCTGGGGTTGCTAGGGTATTGACGACACTCGCCTCTTTGGAAATGTATCAAGAACCACGCCGACAATAAGTATAATGTTATATAATGGCGAAGAAAGAAAATAGACAAGCACGGTCATATCATGAAAATAGGAGAATGATTAAGAATAAAAGATTAAATCATGGTTAATAAAACAAAACACACACACACACACACATATATATATATATATATATATATATATATATATATATATATATTATATATATATATATATATATATATATATATATATATATATATATATATATTTATTTATATATATATATATATATATATATATATATATATATATATATATATATATATATATTGGCGTCCTCTCGTAAAGACGTTTTACCCCTCCCCCCCACACACACCATAAAAATAATGTAATTTATCATTGTAAATGTAGTTTCAGTGCCGACTACGTAGGTAGGACGACGTTAAGATTGGATAGTAGAGTCCAACAGCATATTCCGAGTAAGATCAGGAATGGAACCTTCCGGTCAACGGACGTTCAAAATAACACATAAAATAACACTTCCATTACAGACCATTTACTTAAAAACCCGCCGTGCGCTAGGAATTTTAGCATGAACCCCTTCACCATTCTTAGTCATGCTCACTCATTATACCATCTAAAAATCTTGGAGACGATCCAAGTTCGTCTTAAACGTGCCTCCCTTTGTAAGCAAAGGGAATGTCTATTGAGATTAGATGTGATCAGTCTCTAAAATTCATCCTCCATTGTACATATAACATAACGCTATTTTATTTTCTGTACTCTCTCTTTTCACCCCCTTTTTTTTAATCCCTCTGTTTTTTTTTAATCCCTCGATACAGCCTTTGTTAAGAGAGGGCGAAACCGGTCGGCTGGCATTTTTTTTTCTTGATTAACTTTTAATCATGAACGATAGAATCCGTCTTCCCTTCATGCTTGCGATAATAAAATTTTGTACTTCCCAAAAAAATAATATATATATATATATATATATATATATATATATATATATATATATATATATATATATATATATATATATATAAATTTACAATAATGTGAAGATATTTTACTGAATAATTATTCGTTTAGAAAAGTTAATGTACTCGTGTTTGGTAAAAAATGTTCCAGTGTGAAGAAGATACGAGAGTTAGAAGTGTATATGTTTGTCGTTGAGAATATGCGTGTGTGAGTAATAGGCAGTGTGGCATTGTACGTATATATTGGTTTGCCTTTGTTTTGTTAGTATGTCTATACGTGAGAACTCCGGCTGTTGTCAGTGTGTGAATATGTTTGCCGTTTGTTAGTGTGTGAGAATGTGTTTGGTGTTTGTGCAAGTTCATGAAACATTGTGCGGAGTTGAGTATTCATTTTGCCTCCCTTAGCAAAGGGCAATGAGGATGAGCATAATGTCGTGTGTAGTTCTGGTGTAGCTGGACTCAATCTGGGATGTTGGTTGTCTGTTTTATTTTGATTTGATCTTTGCACTGGCTCGTTACCTCTTTTGTTTCAAACGAGCGGAAATCATATTCGTTGGTAGAAAATATTGAGTTTGGCAGATTTATGTGAAATTCTACTTTCTTTATTTATGGGATTGCGAGAAAGAAAAGAGTAAGTTAAACGAACCGAGAGAAAGAAAGAGAGTAGCTTATACAAGCTAGTAACATTTGACGTTCGTTCGCATCGCATAGTCTCCCCAAAAAAGTAACAGATTTTGGTGGCATATCAACAACTTTAGGTTGATAACGCCCCAAACCAAATGCTTATTGTAATAGTGCTGCCACATCTGGGGAGGTGCCTCTCGGAACACTCTTTATCTTGCCTTGACTGAGTACAAAATTGACTTCGCAATCTAGTGGGAATTATCTCTTCTATTTTGTACAGCTCTATCCTCACAAAATAGACGTCATTAGTCTTTCTCTGCTCTATTATTATTTACATAGAAAGTACTCGACTGAGCTTCAATCTCTGGTTCCTCTGTGTAAAACTTTCACCGTTAGAACTCATCTTACTCCCACAAATGCAAAGAATTTCCTTTTTTTCTTCGTTTTCCGAACACCAAACGGAATTTTCACGAACAGAGTTTATTTCAAAGAACTTTCTACCTGTGAAACACGTTGCTACAATATTGCTTCCCTGGGGGCTGCAATACGGTCATCTTTAAATCCAATGTCAATAAACACTTTCATAAACAGTGTTCATAAGTTATCAAATTTGATTCATTCCATTAATTATTTTCAATCCTCTCAAGGTATTCATCATCATTGAACTGTCAATCTATCCATTTCATAAACCCTTATGCTTGAGTAGTTTTTAGCCTTAATAAGTGGTGACGCATTATTAAATAAAATAAATGAATAATAAAATACGACATATTTCTGGGTTTATTACCAAAATTTGCACCAAGTATAAATGAGCATAAACTCATAAGTGTGGGTGGGTTTGTGTGGGTGACATGGTGACTATTTGAATTATTTCCCTCGTTACGTTGGAGATTATCATTTGGCCAGTCGCGATCGTTCACTCGACCGTCTACAACAGTGGTGTTCAACCTTTTTCATCATGCGGCCCCTTGTGAGCAATCAATATGACCTGATAACCCCTTTTCAAATTAGTCGATTCAAGCATAGCTGTGTACATGCAGTAGAAAAGAAGCATAATTAAAACTAATGTGAAACCATCTGTTGAACAAAACTACCCGAGAGGAAGCATACGTCTTCATATGATTTCCCTTGGAGTCACCACTGTCGGCTACGTACTAGATACATAATGAAAATATTAGAAGGTGTTGTTAGGATTGCCTTTATTTCCCTGTACTAATCTACGGGGAAACACAGACCTCCTAAATAACGCTATGAGGAAACACGAAATAAGGGAAAATACACCCAAGTACAATATACACATTTATTTACATATTGAGAAACATAAAAGGCTACGACATAACATTACAGTACATATAATATTTCGTTTACTCACCACTTGTGGTGGAGACTTACTAGAACTGGTAGGGTGTGCATCGTTTCGACTGTGTGGTATCCTGATCAGCATGGCAAACTTCAACCTTACTCTTTCCCCTTTGTCGGTCGCGAGTCCCTCTTTCTAAGGGGACACTACCCACCGGTGCCCCTAGCAACCGGTGTTATTCATTCTTGTTCCCCTACAGTGTATTAAAAAAAAGGTTTATTCAATAAATAACCTTTACTTGGACAGGGCATTACCAAAAATGGAACCCACGTCATTCTATAGTAAGGATTCGATTTCCAAAATATCGTATTCAATAGAATACTCCAAAAGGACACCAAAGGCTCCAAAGTACTCCATAGAGAAATAAAGCATTTTCCCTGCGAAAGTAAGCCTTCCTTATCCAAAAGGGGCTTGTACTCTGCAAAGGGGCCAAAATATTCAAAGTAAATTTAATTATATTATTAATTCTAATTCTATTATGAAATAGAATTAAAATTAATAACATAATTAAATTTACTTTGAACAAAAATTTTCTCTTAGACCTAAGTCAAATAAAATACGCCAATTCCCCAGTTCTTGCGACCCCCATAAAAAAGGTGTGTGAACCCCATGGGGGTCACGACCCACAGGTTGAAAACTGCTGGTCTACAAGGACAGTGAAACGCTTTCCATCATAAATAACCCTAACCCTCTTTTCATAATACATCCACTTTGTATGTATCGACAGCCGAAACAGATGAAATGCAATATTAATGATATGAATGCCAGAACGTTTAAACATACATTGTATAATGTCACAAAACGATGCACGCATTCTCTAAAATATTGTAAAGAAATAAGTGTAGTTTAATACATTTGGATGGCGATATTTTTATTTTTTTTCTAAATGGTTGTAAATACTCATTTTTTTTTACCTATTTAAAGCATAACTACACTGAATTGTCCAAAGTTCATAGATTCGTATGAATCAGATGATTTTATTATTGGCATTGGTTTCCCCGATATTTTTCTATAAAGAAATCGAGTACTTACGGATGTCGCCGCGTGAAGATTGCCAACGTCCTAAGCAAACGTGTTTCTGTGGAACTGGATTCGAACTTGGCAGTCTGTGTCCATAACCAATTAACCACCGTCACTTCCCTATCCAAAGTTGATTTGAAATAATAAATGTAAAATCCATTTTACAAACTGTTCATACGCTATGGATTAAGGGAGATAATCAATATCTGATTGGCTTTCCAAGTATAAGAAATTGACAGAAGAGTTCGTTCCCTTGAATTCGGGCAGCATTTTCTAAGAGTCAAAATGTCCTGTTCAACGCTTTTTGTAAACTAGGGTTTTATAATAAATTTCGTCTACCTCGTGTAACAATAAACAAAGAAATATTTTTTTTTTAAATAATGGTTCATAAATACAAATATGGGCGGAGTTAAATGAAAATCTCGAAAATATTTATCACTCAATTAAAAACAAACAAAAACTTTTGAAACAATAATACTTGTTCAATTTTTGGCAGGGGAATTCAGTTTTTATTTCCCGCTCTCTGTATGTTTGCGTCTCCCCTCCCCCTCCCCCTCTCTATCTGTCTCTTTTTCTCTTCGCTCACTTATGTCTGTCTGTCGCCTGTCTGTCTGTATGTATGTTTGTCTCACCCATCATCTTTCTATCTTGTTCAAATCTAAACTAAAATTTAAACAATAATCTTGACTTCTTCATTCCTAAATTAAAATATAGAATTTCCATGATTTCTTTAAATCTAGAAAGCTAAAAGTAAATTGTATTTCTATTTATATAAAGTTAGGTATGCATATATAATTATATAAATACAGGATTCACTCGTAAACTAATTAACCGATCATTAGAATTTTAGAATAAAGCTGTTACGTATAAAGGGTGATAAGGGGGGGGGGCTTTATTTAGTTTAATTTAGTTTAATGCGTAGGGAGTAAAAAGGGGGGGGGGATCCCTCCGTGAAAATTCTGATACCTCAGATTTTTGTGAAATTTTAACAATGGATATTAGACATCAATTAATAAATATTCTCCAAATATAAGTTTCTTTGGAGTATTTTAACAGGTTTTAAGTGGCATGAAATGGGAAAAAAAACTCCCGTTTGAAAATTGAAATATTTCAGATTTGCATTAAAGTTAATCCATAGTCATTCGACACCAATTAAGCAAGATTCCATGAATTTCAATTTCTTATTAAGACCCCTTGAGCTTAAGTCTGAAATGTTAGACATTTTCTCGAATAAAAAGCCATGTAATGGATTTTCATAAAAATTGGAATAAGGATTCTAGACATGAGGTTTAGTAGCATTATATGCTGATTTTACTCTTCGTAAGCGGACATAAAAGATGGGTGTTCTTCTAGTCTACTACATCAAAAGTTTAGTCGAGCAAAAAAGATCGCTAATAATCGATTTTAAACATGTGAAGCATTTCTACTGATTTTGCATATGTAGTTATTCCGTGAGCAATAAGATGATCCTTTTGATTGAAATGGTATATTCATATACAGGGTGGGCAAAAATAAGGGTCCTATTTTTAAAAATTCATAACTTTTTTATTTATTGATTTTTTTTTTTTTTTTTTTTAGAATAAGTAAAGGACCCCTTTCCGAAGCAAGCATGAGCCGTATTAGCCCTAAGGAACGTACCCTCATTTAGAAAACATTATTTTTGCTTAAAAAACTCAAAACAGTGTAAAAAACAATACTTTAGTTTTTGTAAGTTTTAAGAAGTGTTTTTCGGCTAAAATTTGTTTTGTTTATTTCAAAAAATCTCGGAAGGGTCAGTCTACACACACATAAAGTTTGGTGAGTTTAACTTTTATTTTGTGGAAGTTATTCAAATTCAAGTTATTCAAATTTAAAGATAAGACCCTTATTTTGGCCCACCCTGTATATTCTGAAAGATTGTGAGTAATAATTATATATGCCAATTCACGTTGAAACTAACCCAGTATATCTTAACATTACGTCTGGTTTCAGGTCCCCAAGAGACTATCGTAAGGCGTTGATTCTGTCGTGATTTTCGTCCTTATTTTTATTATTTTTACCTTGAAGAAGGGACTATTCTCCCGCAAGATCTTCACGTGTGTAGCATCCCGAACTATTGCGTTAAAATAATTACATTCAAATAATCATCATAAGTACTAAAGTAAAGCAGAAACAACATGTGACAATTGTGTTATAAAAGCATATGAAACCCGATGTAATGTTCGGACCTGTAGAGTGAGTTGTAATTTTAAGAATTGCATCAGATTTGGTATACATGTTTGCATTTAGAATATTGGAACTCTATAAAATAACATTAAAATAAATATCATTATTTATATATATAATTTAATATAATACTTATCATAAATATTAAATTATGTTTACCTACAGACGACGTCGTTTCGAGCTTTTTGCTCTCTTCAGTGTAGGGAAGTGATAATTTCAGACGGTCATAAGGCGCGAACCCGGTTCACAGAGCCACCCTTGGATCTGCACGCTTTCACTCTATCCTCACAGCCATAGGAAATTCCCATGTGATACAGAGAATTTAATATTTATACAAATTACAACGTAAACATCAAGACAGACTAGAGAACTCAACGAACTTACTCGGTGTTTTGCTTTGTAGCTAAGTGAATGTCTATTTTAAATATTTCCTAACTTAAATTTTCTTAAAGAGGCTTTTTATAATAATATTTATAAATAAATATAAAATTATTTTTTTACCTACAGACGACGTCCTTTCAAGATTTTTGCTCTCTTCAATGTAGGGAAGTGATAATTTTAGACGGTCATAAGGCGTGAACCTGATTCACAGAGCGACCTAATTTAATATATATATATATATATATATATATATATATATATATATATATATATATATATATATAAGTGTGATGTTGTGTGAAAGTTAGTGTTTTGGCTCTCACCCAAGCCTCACTTGCCCGACTCCAGAGAAATGGCAGAACAATGATTATGGATATGCGACGTAAAGTCAAACCATATCCAGAACATTAGGTCAGACACTCTACTTGAGAAATTAGCCATTCAAAAACTTGATGTCCTAATAAGGGCAAACAGTCTTTTAAATACTCATCAGTGCAGCTATACAACTGATTCGCCGACCACATGGATCGAACCTTAAACCTTGAGACTAATAGCCCAATGTCTATATCCATGCGCCTAACCAACCATCCGTCTGGGTTAAAAGTGTAAATACTGAATTCATCAGTACTATTAAATTGTCTTTAAGAGGACGCAACCAAAGGAAGTAACCATTGTATTACTGCTCTAAGGGAAACAATCAATTATTCCCAAACAGAGTGGCCTCCCCTTTAAAGAGGGCCGATAATTATAATTCAATAATTAAATATTTTATTCCACAAAAAGACGCTTGTTTCGTCTTCTAAAGACTCATCAGTGTGGCTATACAACTGATCCGCTGACTGCATGGATCGAACCTTAGACCTCAGAACCGATAGCCCAACATCTATACCCATGAGCCCAGAACGGGTAAAATTAATTCCCCAAACAGAATAGTTTTGCACTATTACATTATTTTGATTTTAGAAATTGTGTAAAATTTGATATTTAAGCTTAAGGGGTCTTAAGAAGAAATTGAAATTCAGGGAATCTTACTTAATTGGTGTCTAATGACTATGGATCAAATTTGCATCAAATTTGAAATATTTTAATTTTCAAATGGGAGGTTGTGCCAATATTATGCCACCTAGAAACCTTTAAAATACGCCAATGATTTTTATAAAGTACTAACCTTCTAATAGCATTAGCATGTTAGAATTTGAGCCTAATCGGATTATTAGTTTACAAATTACAGTTATTTAAGTGAAGCTACTGTTGTAAATTTTTAAAACAATGGAACATTTGAAGTTCGTCTGTTGATAAAGTTTGTGTTTCTGATGTGCAAAAATTAGGTTCAAGTAAAGCAATGACTTGATAAGTGTTATTCGGACTTTGCTCCGTTGGAAACAATGATGAAGAAGTGGTATGCTGACTTTAAACGCAGTCGTACAGACACAAATGATGCTGAATGCTCGGGTCACCCAATTTCGACAGTTGTCCCAAAAAACATTTTTAAAATGTCCACAAACTCGTTTTGGCTGATCATAAATTGAAGTTGTGTGAAATAACAAAGTAATTGAAGATATCAAACGGCAAGGTATTCACCATTTCGCATGAACATTTGTCAATGAGAAAGCTATGGTCAAAGTGGGTTCCGTGTTTTCTCACAGTCAATCAAAACAACATCACCTCAACGATTCAGGGTGTTGTTTGCAACTGTTTCAACACAAGAAAAAGGAGTTTTTCTATCAATTTGTGAAAATGGATGAAACATGGATCCACCACTTCACTCTGGAGTGGACAGCAGTAGGTGAAAGCCGTCCAAAGTTCCCAAAGATACAAACATCAGCAAGCAAGGTTTTGGCCGCCGTATTTTGGTATACACAAAGTATTTTGTTCATCGATTACCTTGATAAAGGATGACCCATCAATAGTGAATTTTATATAACATTGAGATTTCACTTGACGTTAAAGGAAGAAAGTAACTAAATTATTCCTGGCATTTTTATCAACCAAAACGACATTAGTTTCTTGACGATTTTGAAAAGAAAAACAGCAATAGCGTAGATGATTTTTTTATTTTTTCCTCTTTTAAAATTTTGGTGGTTTTGTTTTACAGTATATAAATCCAGTCAGTTTCGTAAGAGTTTTATGCTTCAAGTTCTATATATCTTCAAATATTCATGGTGTTTGGTTTGGTTGTTTTGTTTTACAGCATATCAACCCTTTTCAGGTTATTTAATACTGAATCCAGTCATTTTGGTAAAAGTTTTAAGCTTCAAGTTCTTTATATTTTCAAATATTTATTCATGGTGTTTAGTTTGGTTGTTTTGTTTTACGGCATATCAAACTTTTCGATGTATTTAATGCCGAATCCAGTCATTTTGGTAAAAGTATTATGCTTCAAGTTCTTTATATCTTTAAATATTTATTCATGGTGTTGCGTTTATTTGTTTTGTAAAATAAAATTGTTATTTTTGTTTTTGGCTTTGCAGAACATGATTGAGTTTTGCAAAGAGAAAGGAAAAAAACAATAACATCAATGTTTTCTGCATTTTTTGGTCAGGAAGCCAGTATCTTCAGACAGCCTGATCTGGTAGCACAAAGTCTTTTAAAGGAACAGGGAAGCTAATCTAGTCCTATATATAGAACGTTAAACTGCCATAACATGCATGAAAACCCTCTAAAATCCAACCCCACCTCACCGTACAGGTGGTGGTGGGTGAACGGGTAGTGTCAAAGCGATGCTGTCGGGAACTGACACTCAGCGGTATTAGGACCTCAACCCGGCTAATCGGGGCTCTGAAGAAGCGTTTGATCCAGCTACCGGCCTAGAGGTACACCAATCTGAAGATGCTACCTAAGATGAGCTTTGACAAACTGTCAAGCGTAAACTCCACTCCGTGATGTCTGAGATGCTCGGCACCACCAAACAAAAAGACAAAGGTTGGATCTTGGGCCAAACAATTGAAATTGCTGAAAAAGCAAATCAAGCCCGTTGCAACAAATCTATCAACTTCAGACAACTACGCCGCGAAGCTACCCGTTCTGCTCGCACATCGCGATATATATTGGAGGTAAATAGCAAAAGACATGGAACTTGCTTCAGCTGTTGGGAACTCCCGTAAACTTTACAGGCTGGTGTGGTAACCAAACCATCTTGAACTAGAATGGTGAGCCAATCACGAATCTCAATGAATTCTTCATCCGCTGGAGAGATTACTTCGCCAATCTGCTAAATCACAACCAATAGCCTCTATCAACTACTCTTATGAATAATGCTGATCCAACGCCTTATGACTGGCAAATAATTCCCCACATTTGAAGAGGTTGTTTCTGTTATCAAAAAGTCTAAAAATTACCAAAGCTGCAGGTTAAGATACCATCTCTGGTGAGATTCTGAAACACAGCGCAAACATACTAGGTCCTGCCATCCATCACATTATCAACTAATTCTCCCCCAAGACTGGTATGATTCTTTAAGAAAGATGATAAGCGATGCTACAGCAACTACCGTAGTATCAGCCTGATTAATTAATGTGTCTGCTAAAATATTCGTTTCGATTTTTCTTAGACGATTCCAATCAGAATGCGACTTCAGAATGATTTATGGTTTATGTCCGAACAAAACAATCAGCAAATGTGGAATCAGCAGATTCCTGTGGATGTTTTAAACCTTTTTTGCTATCATAATTTAAGGAGAATATTGTTACTTTTTAATTAGAGCGTATACAACACCGAAACACTTAGTCAGAAACTAGTTCTGGCTTGCACATAGTCGCTACAGCAAACTCTTTGTTTGAGAACATGGCTTATATTAGGGCTGTGCGATAATTAGCAGAATTCCGATATTTTATTGATTAATTCATGTGAAAATCATCAAAATAATTGTCATTAAAACAGATTTCGCAATTCTCTGGCTTTTATTTTTATGGTGAACGATAATAGCAGAGTGTTACTACTGAATCATTTAAATAAATGATTTCTTAAAAATGTGGTAGTTTACTAAGATTGTATTGTCAGAGCCAAGCCGTGTACCTTTGCTAATACAGCATATCTATTATTAATGGAGAATTGGCATCTGTCTGTCTGAAGCCGAAACTATACTATTATTTCTATTAATCTTGTACTATTGTACTATCTTTTAATACTCAATTCAGGGGATGTAGTGTAGTATATGTTCTGTTGTCATGATATCGGGCATTACCTCCTACTTTGGGAGAGGGATGCAGTAACTGTTCTGTTTTCATGAGACCACCCTCCCAGGCATCATATCCTTCTTTGAGAGGGTAATGTAGTATCTGTTCCGTTGTCATAAGTCCATCCTCCCGGACATTACCTCCTCCTTAAGGGTGAGGGTATTATAATATATCTTTGTTTCATGATACCATCCTCCCAGGCATTACCTCCTCCCTATTTGGGAGGGGGGGGGGTTACGGTATATCAACCATCTATGGATTATTTGATGCCGAATAAAGTTGTCAAATATAATTCTATAGGTAGGATAATTATTTGTATTCTTAGAATACATTGCTCTTTGGAGACATTGCTCTCAGAATTCATTGCTCTCGGAAAACATTGCACTACTATTGGACAACATTACTTTTAAAAAGAAAATTTCACAGAGAGTACCATCATTACTCAAGAACAGGAAAACGGAGCACCCCAAGAAAGCACTCTACTAGTGACACGACTCTTTGAAAACGTTACTCTTTGAAAACGTTACTCTTTGTAAACGTTACTCTTTGAAAACATTAATCTTTGAAAAGAAATCCTTCTCGGCATTGGTAATCTTCTTTGTTTTCAACATCGCCTTCTAGTATCTATTTGCGGCAAAAAATAAAAATGAGAAATAAGGTTTCGATTTATTGAATAGTACTGTAGCAGACTGAAATAGGATCTATTTCTTCTCGTCCTCTGTGAGCAAATTGTTCATACACTGACCAATCGGCTTGCAGGGCGTATTGATATCAACTGTCACCTCATGGACTATTTTCTACCACCTGATCAGTTGAAGAATTCAGCAGAGCGAAATCGGCCCGCAACGAAGAAACATCTCTCTCCTGCCTTTCCCCTGCATCGTTCCAGCAGCAGCCATCTCCACTGGGAATATATTTACTGGCGACCCGGCAGCCTCTTTTCTTCACTGGGACACAGTTCCAACCCTCTGTTAAATAAACCCTTTTTTGTTGCCTGTTACTCGGTTGTTGTTCGTTCAATTCATTGTGTACGATAAATGTAAGGAAGAGACCAACACTCCTTTTTAATTACAATACTGTTGGGGGTGAACTTATAGATACTAGGGCATGACGTGACATGCCGATTGATCGGATTGGGCCTCTCTGATCTCCAGTCTAGCTGAAGTAAGGGTCAAAGTGGAAGAATGTCTCAGCCACCAGGATCCTATCCTTAGGCATCACAAGTCACCACCCATGGCTTACAGCTGGCCCCGTTTTCGAAAGGGGAGGGGGACAGGGTACCTTTCTACATCGGGTTGGAGTTGACGAATTGGTGACCCTGCTGAGAGGGCGAGGGAGAGGGGGGTAGTACAGTATTCGTTCTGTGGTCATGATACTATCCTCTGAGAGATTGCTTCTCCTTTTTTTTGGGGGGGGGAGGGGGTGATATACAGTATTTGTAATTATTATGTAAAATATTATCGTTTTTCTCATTTTTAATTTTAATTTTATTGATTTTACTTTTTATCCTAGGTTGCATTGCAGTTCCAGGTGCGACAACTGGCCAGTTCATTGGCGGATACATTTGCAAAAGGTTCGACCTGAAGATCACGGAAATGACCAAATTGGCATTGGTCGGATTTATTGTGTCTTTATTAACGTGGGGAGTAGTCTGGCTTGGCTGTGAGAAACAAGCCATAGCTGGAGTCACCCATACTTACCAAGATTCCAGGTTCGACTTTTAGCAATTTCCTTTTTATATTTGATTCGTGTTCTCTTTTCATTCCATTTCATGCCTACACAGAAACCACAACTAACGATGCGCAACACACTAAACCCCTTTACACCGTGAGACGCATACTCATCTATTACAAAAAATTCAAGCTAACCCTTACCGCGCTTGACTTAAGCAAGGAATAGGAAATATTTCTTTGGAAATACAAGTCATCATTTCTTTCCTGAGAGAAATTGTTTTATGGGAAATCATACTTTGATATACATGGTAACAATACTGTGAAAAGCAACGTAAATAAAGTATTCTATGCTTTGTGATATAAACAA
>OY744532.1:14020551-14055551 GCA_963556195.1 Sepiola atlantica | reverse complement strand
CATATTTATATTTGTATATATTACATATAAATTAAAATGGTATTTTACCTTATATAGAGAGTGAAGATAAAATTAATTAATTAACATTTTTGTGTTGCAGTTATTCGCTATATTCATCCTCTCCTAATTTAGTCGCCCCTTGCAACGAGAATTGTTCCTGCAACACCGAATATTATCAACCCGTTTGTGGATCTAATGGAAACACGTACTTCTCTTCATGTCATGCTGGTTGTTTGGCGTTTACACCGGAAACTCAGGTAAGTACGTTAATAAATTCATGAGCCTCAAGCGTTGCTGGTGTTAAGGACTCATTTATTCCTATTTTAAATCTATGACCCTGTTAACCCCAATACAAAACTAACTAAGTTTATGTTAAATATCACGTTGTTCATGTCGGAGAAACAAACGTATCACACTTTTTATTAATGTTGCATAGCCCCCTGCTTGAGGCCGCGACAGTTCTCATTTACTATACACGTCCCGGAACGGGCCGAGGCAGTTCTCGTTTAAACGCTGGTCATTTTTTTAAACATCAAAAATCATATAGTTTGCATACCTTTAAATTTCTCGTGCCCTCTCTTCTTTTTCGTCGTCGCGTGGAGGGGCGTGTCGTATAGTGGTTGAATTCTTTCTTCTTTCTTTCTGCCGAATCTCGCCGCTACAACAAAACTTCATGACGGACTCTGAAGACAAATAATCCTTTTAACTTTCAATTCTTTTTATTACAGGCGTTAGTTATCTATCAGCTTGGAGATATTCACTAACGTCGAGAGAGAGCGAGAGCAAATTATTGCTTTCGTAATTACTTATCAATTAAGGCTTAACCATTCGTGGAGGGGGGGTGGGAAGAGATCTTTCGCCTGTATTTTCTTAGGGAATAATTCCCCTATATAGTTGCAGATTACATGGCAAAAATCACTTCTGATAGGTTCGCCTCCAAAACCCAGACTGCTAAAACTAGCTTCTCACGCAAAGGCCCGTGACGTCACAGAGCCTCTCGCAGGTGCACATTGACCCTTGATCTGAGGTCTCGTCACGCGGTGACCCTGTTACGTCTGTTAGCTCCGACTGTGAGAACAGCCCTTATTCTGCACTCGACTGCACAGGTCCACCCGCGCTAATTCGCGCATGTCAACCCAACGATTTCCAACAGATACGTCCATTCCCATAGGGCCATTATCCAAGATTAATAAATGCCTTTATTTATTTACTTACGAATTATCTTATATCATTAATTACTTCATCACCAGCCGTCTTCAGCTTAAAGTTGAAATAAGCTGGCGAAGAGGGGATAAATTTTACCGGATGATTTAGGCTTGAATAAATAAAAAAAGAAATTAGATTTTATTATTATTGCTAGAGAAGGTATTTATACTGCTGTTAAAACTAGTAACTTCTTCAATTATGCATTCATATACAAGATTGCCATGCATGCAGTCATTTGATAACGGACAGTTTTCTTTATCTAAGCAGTTGCATTTGATTCCCGGAAACTTATGTTATTAATTTTTGGGTTTTATTAATTTTATTTGCATTTGTACCGTGTTCGAAGTTATTTTTCGTACTGTTGAGTAAGATAACCTAATTATATTTTTATTAAATAACTTACTCTATTAATATCTCTTCTAGCAATACTGATAACAAAAGTATGTACAAACAAATAATGGCAATCAAACCAGTTCTGATAACGATAACAACATTGACATAAATAATTTTTAAAAACACTTACCTTGGCTGTACAGCTTAATCAAACAAAGTATATCAAGACATAAGCATATTTTGAATAATCCGAACCTTTCTAATTTTGCACCATTATCTAAGCATATATGGGAAATTCAAAGTAAGAACATTCTATATAGCATTAAATGGGTCATAGTTAAAAAAAAAAGCTAACTCATACAAACCATTAGATAGATAGTGTAGATTATGTTTAGAAGAATCGTTATCTATCATTAAATATAGTGGTTAACTTGTTAAACAAAACCTGTGGGATTCTCTCAAACTGCACACATATGCAATGGTTGAGATAACCATTATAAGGACTCATAAATATATTTTCTCTGAAATACTATAAGAAACCGTATACTATAATAATAAAAATAGAATTTATAATCGGAAACTAAATGGTGCTAGATAGCTATATAAAGGGCTATTTATTTATATCACATAAGTAAACTATAAGAATAGTAATAAAATCCATCTGGTTAGATACTAATCACACATCATTAATAATTAAAAATGATTGAAGATGAAAATCTAGTAAAGTAAACAAATTTATTTAGCACAAAAATATTTTAGTTTTAATTTTATTTATTTCATTTTTTTTTTTAAGATTAAGTCCCCTGTATCCTGGATTGACCTAGAGTATGGTTTTGCTCGCGTAGTGATATACGTAAATAAGTAAGAATCACTATTCAGCGAAAAATTATGGTATAAAAACTCCATTATTATTATTAGAGTTACTGTTGACAGAAATTAGGCATAAATATATAAATGAGTCAATTAAAAGCATCGAATTTTGAGCATACTTAAAATATGTGCTTTTCCCCATCTTTCCTCTTTATAAAATAAAATTCTGTTTATAAAATAACATGGTACCCTATGATTATTTTGATGATATAATATTAATATTAGTTTAAAGAATAGTAATTTAAAATGATTGAGGATATGAATGTAATTAAATAAACGACCCAGTAACACTTCAGTCAATACAAAAATATTTTGATTTGATCTTATTTAGTTTATTTTAAAGAGTTGGCTTCCTCATTTGAAGGACCCGCTGTTTGTCAAGCTTTGCCCTTGTGGAGAAGCAAGTAAATAAGAACTTGAATCACGATAAGATAAAGTTCAATTGTTCTTTAAAAACATAGGGACTGAAATTTATTTCAAAAGTATTCACATTAAATTCTAAAAGAGTCAATTAAGTTTATATAGTTTCGATTGGATTCTAAGTATCCGATATTGTAGAATAATATTGCAAACTTTGATTAGTTAGAGAATATGGTATCAACTTATAAATAAGAAGGCATAACTTGTACTAAAACTTTGATTAAGGGTTTACAAGATGAAAAACTATACGAATTCTCTCTCTTGTTGTTAAGAGAAAAAGATTTTGTTTGTCTAGATAATATTTAAAAAGCAATTGAATAGTCTCCCTTAGCACAGATCTCAGTGGGGGTAGGTGTTTATCTCCCTTGTATTTAGAGTTCCAATCAAAAGTGAAAACTCATGTCTGGAGTGAATTTGAACGGTTAGAATGAAAATATAAAAGAGAAGTAATTAATAGTAGCTTTACAATGGAACTTTTTTGGTATTCTACTCTTAATAGGTATTTAAGATATGACTATTATATTATTTAAATTAGTTTTTTTAATTAAATTTTGTTTAGGATAATCGATAGTCTTCTATACTTGATCCCACCCCGAAATGTGTTTGGGATTTTCATATATTTTGCCTATCCTCATTATTGAAAAAAATGTTTTATTTCGTCCTTCTATCTTGACATTGTTTTGTTCTTGAACTGGTTTCAGATCTATCAAATAGACATCATCTGAATTGCAATTAATAAAGTCTATATTCTGATAAAGATAATCATATAAGGTTTCAAGCTTTACTCTGATATAATAGTGATAATAAAATGGTTTTGTCTGAAACGTGTGTACATATAGATAAACATTGTTACTGTTTATATTTGGAGCTTGATTATAATATTTAAAATTAGAATAAATTATGACACAAATGTTATAATCTACCGAATTATATATATAGACATATATATACTACTAAAGCTGAGTTAATAAACGTGTGTTTCCCTGAAGCTTTTTGCCTATATATTTTAATCACACAAAATGCATGTTAAAATATTCCTTACTTTGGGAGGATTGAG
The DNA here is from genome assembly GCA_963556195.1 of Sepiola atlantica. Classification (NCBI taxonomy): domain Eukaryota; kingdom Metazoa; phylum Mollusca; class Cephalopoda; order Sepiida; family Sepiolidae; genus Sepiola; species Sepiola atlantica. The sequence goes on along the minus strand of OY744532.1, from coordinate 14,051,665 downwards.
TTATATTTGAAACAGTTTATTTCAATTATTCTAATTAGCCGTACTTTGTCATTTACTCACCAAGTTACCTATATTTTATTAAGTTTCTGGAAATTGAACGATTTATAACTCTCGGCTGTCTTTACGGTATGTTTTCGTTTTTTTTTCCTTCTTCCTCTCTCCCACCTACCTTTTCCCTCCCCCCTCTCCCTCCTAATTTATTTCTCCATCACCAAACTGAGGATTTACAGACGTTATAATTTGAATTTCCGGCCTTCATAGACGCTTAAAAAGAACTCAGGGTTAAGCGTCTGTTAGGGGAACCAGTCAGATTGACCTGGTTATGATATCTCCCCCTTCCTCCCCCTCCCTATATACCTTCAGTTGTAAATCATACAATTTAAACCGCTCTCCATATATATATATATATATGTATTGCTCTCTTCCCCCTCACTCTATGACTTCCGTTATATATCGTACAATCTCCCCCTTGCTCGATATATATATATATCAAATATGTTACCACCCCCTTCCCTCAATATACGCCTGCCGTTATAACTCGTTCAATTTCCCCCTCTCTCCATATATGTATTAAATATGTTGTTACTCTCTTTCCCCTCACTATATGCATTCCGTTGTAAATCGCCCAATTCCCCCCCCCCCCCTCTCTATATGTGTATTAAATAGTGAATGTGAATTTCTCTTTTTTCATTTTCAAACATGTAATCGCCTCGTTTTGTGTGCTGGAAAAAGCCGGAGGGTCGAAATAAATTATCGCACCGTCGGTGATTATATCATTCCGTGTTACTTTATTTTATTATATATATATATATATATATATATATATATATATATATATATATATATATATATATATATATATATATATAAATTTGCAAGGAAATAAACTAAACGCACATTAAGGCTGTCAGCATTATTAATTATTTCGACCTAGATTGGTCTCACCAGACGCGTTCAGTTCCGAAATGTGTCTGTCTACGCGTCTGATGAGACCCATTAAATTCCTTTTACTGGAGAATATTTATTTACAATTTAAGTACAAACAAATATTTCTCCTTTGTTGAAACTTTTAAAACATGCTACGTCATCTCATCAACAATTAGTGATTGCTGATTTAATTGTAATGTAACAAAGGAACGCACAAGGATGAGAGAAAGGGTAGGGGACTTAGTATGAAGACGCGGAAGTGGACGGATCACGCTTTTGTATTTAGGAGTTAAAATATCTGTTTATTCAGCTATTTAGCGGTAGCTGAGTGGTTCTAGATATTGGGATTTGATTTGTAAAAATACTCGAAGTCCGAGGTTTCAAATCGCATGACCAGTAGTAAATAGTTATATCTCTATGCTGATGCGTCCCTATTATAAAGATAATAAACAAAACAAATATTTATTATTTGTAGCTCCTAGAAAACCCGTCTAGATGGGCACTGTAAGTGTAGTATTAACACAGCATGACGTCGCTAGCTATAAACGCATCGTTCTTTTCATTAAGTTGAACGCTCTTATGACCTCAAGCCGCCGAATAAAGTGTTAAAACTATCACTGTTTATTCAGCTATTCAGCGGTGGCCGAGTGTTTCTAGATGTCGGGATTTGAGTTATAAAATACTCGAAGTCCGGGGTTTCGAATCGCATGACCAGTAGTGAATAGTTATATCGCTATGCTGATGAGTCCCGATTATAAAGGACGAGACGTAAACGTATGTAGATAATAAACAAAACATACATATATATATATATATATATATATATATATATATATATATATATATATATATATATATATATAATTAATCAAGTGTAAATATGTTGATAACAAGAACATTAAGCAATATTTTTTAAAGGTGCTCAATAGAAGATAAAGCTATGTAATTAAAAAAACATTTATATAAGCATTAAATCACTCTACACTGATTAATTTGTGTTTCTGTACTAGGCGTACATCATTAATAGATGGCTGCTTCGACAATAAGTAAATTATCCAAAAGATATTTCAGATATAGAAATTCAGAACTAGCAAAAGAAAAATTACGTTCTTTCCAAGGTTATGACCCATGCACATTAAATATTATTATTAAATATGGTCGCATTATATCTACAATTTCTTTTGAATAATGTCATTATTGTCGAAGCAGCCAGCCGTGAATGATGTACGCCTAGCAGATTAACACAAATCAATTAGTGTGAGCTGATTTAATGTGTATATAATTTATATAATATATAATATATATATATATATATATATATATATATATATATATATATATATATATATATATATATATATAGTCTAAATAAGCTTTGAGTTATTTTAAACAAAAAGACAAAAAAAAGGAAAATGCAGTTTAAATTCCCACAGAAACTAACTAAATCCAAAATAGTGCAGACTTAACATTCGTTGGAAAATTCATAAATAAATAAAATATATAATAGTAAGTAAATAAAATAAAAAGGGGGATTAAGTATCTAACAGTGAAACAAAAACAGGAGACCTTAACGTAAGCATCTAATATTAACACGGGGATCATCAGCTGTTTACCATGTAACTGTTTCGGAGATTTAAAAACAGGACAGTTATATGCATACAGAGAGAGGGGGGAGAAAGAGACCAATTTACCCATCAATAGCGTCTTTACAAAACAACTTATTGTTGATTACGTCATTCGTTAAAATAATAAAACTTTATATATATTTATATATCTATATCTATATATATATATTTCTTCCTTGAATTTCTGTAAGATGTGGTGCTAAAGGCGCTGATAAAGAGACGTTTTAGAGTAGCTTTTGTTGGTTTAAAAAAAAAAATTAAAGAATGAAATAAAGTATTTCCAGCATGTTTTGGAAACGACCGTACGCCATAATAGACTTGTTGTTCTAATTCTTTGAGCAATTGGAATCTTATAATTCACTAAATCTCCTTATATATATATATATATATATATATATATATATATATATATATATATATATATATATATATATATATATATATATATATATATATATATATATATATATATGATTCAACAGGCAACAAGATAGAATTACGTAGAGTATAAATAGCCAAGTATTAACCAACCTTAAAAATAATGACTGTTAAGTCAACTTTATATATACTCAAAATACTGCTTAATTTAAGAACTTGTATGTCAAACACAACTATATTATAATAAATTGAGAATATATAAATTTATAACATACATACTATTTATATCAGTTCCATGAATTCAACAACACCAAAATCGTTTGGCGTATATATATATATATATATATATATATATATATATATATATATATATATATATATATATATATATATATATATTAGTATTTCATGTATCCACATAACATTTTATAAGGAGATATATTTTTTATGTATCAATTTTCAGTATTTACTTCAACAGTGCTCGATACGTAAGTAGAGCTAGGTAGTAAGCCATGAAAATATATTTATGGCAATTAAGCTACACAAGCTTAATTGCCATAAATATATTTTCATAGCTTACTATATATATATATATATATATATATATATATATATATATATATATATATATATATTAATGTAAGGTTTGTAATTGCCATGAATATATTTTCATAGCTTAAGGGTGGGCAAAAATAAGGGTCCTATTTTTAAAAATTCATAACTTTTTTATTTATTGATTTTTTAAATCTTTTTTTTTAGAATAAGTAAAGGACCCCTTCCGAAGCAAGCATGAGCCGTATTAGCCCTAAGGAACGTACCCTCATTTAGAAAACATTATTTTTGCTTAAAAAACTCAAAACAGTGTAAAAAACAATACTTTAGTTTTTGTAAGTTTTAAGAAGTGTTTTTCGGCTAAAATTTGTTTTGTTTATTTCAAAAAATCTCGGAAGGGTCAGTCTACACACACATAAAGTTTGGTGAGTTTAACTTTTATTTTGTGGAAGTTATTCAAATTCAAGTTATTCAAATTTAAAGATAGGACCCTTATTTTGGCCCACCCTGTATATATATATATATCTATATATATATATATATATATATATATATATATTTATATATATATATATATATATTTATATACATTAATGTAAGGCTTGTAAGTGTATCTCGTGTAGTTTCTGAGTTTTACTCGGACATACACACACACAGAAATACGACTATTCTTTATATAATAGACGAAATTCTAATGAAAATTGTCAATCATTTACTAACCATTGTTTATTGTCATTGTCCTCTTCATTTTCGCTTCCCTATCTCTCTCTCACTCTCTTTCTTTAGGTCTATTCCAATTGTTCATGCATAGGAAGCGTCGATAATGGAACGGCCCACAATGGTGCGTGCAATGACGACACATATTGTTATCAAATGTTCATTTTCATACCGTTTTTACTTATCACTCTTTTCGCAACATTTCTGGCCAGAACGCCTCTTTTGGCTGTCGTGCTAAGGTAAGCAATACTAATCTAAACACTACAGGAATAACCATTCTTTGTGTACATAGTTATATTTATATATTCGACACTGCTGTCAGTTATTTCTGCTAACGGTCACATTCTATTATGACGTCTTACATGTCAAAGAAAGATACATGCTTTTCTTTTCTTTCAGTTGCTGTTTTGTTTTAATTCATAGTAAACGCCGAGAATGTCATATTATAAAAGACGCGTGAAATAGAAAGAGCGAAAGCGAAAATAAACATCCTCTTTTTAGTCTGCCTTTTTTTCTTCATGAAGAATTAATTTTGTTTATGACGAAAACTACAACCGACAGTGGAGATCCGGCTGAGGGACAGAAAGAAGGTACCCTGAACCACTGTTACCTCCAGGTGACCCCCGACTGAGGACTAGCATCTGCCCGTCCCTCTGCAGGGTCACGTAATTTTTTCTTTTTTTTCCTTGCAATTTTTGGGGGGATGAGGAGGGGGTGTTAAAAATAGGAAGATCGGTTGACTTACCAGAGTATGGCTGCTGTTCTTCCAACATCTAGGTATCTATCTACCTCCCACAGAGTAAAATGTGGCACAAAGTCGGAAAGTGGGATTAGATAAGTCAGCACCCTAGAGGAAGAGCACTTATGTCCGTCAAAAAATGCCTAGGCAGCCCCGTCGGCATTCCCCGGTAGGCGCGCCTCAGGCGATTGGCAATAAACTAACCCCTTCTCAAAGGGTGAGAAGGCAAAGCCTGGGAGGGTGGACCTCCTAAAACTGCACAGAACAAACCCACAGACCGGCGTAAATCAAGCCCCGAAGGCCAAGACGATACCGGTCTATAGGGTGTAGTATCCATCGGAACAGATACTACGTTCTTCCAACATCTAAGACGAAGGACGGTTATCGCAAAGAATTTATACCAGTAAGGGAGGGCGTTCAATTGTTATAAAAACCTTCCTCACTACTCTGGAGAGCGTTAGTGTGGGGGATGCTAACGCATTCTAATCCTCTTAAATATTGAAGAAAAACGAGCAAGAAAACGTCAACATTCAACACAAATGAAGGGCAAATAAAATATCCAATACTCAAACATTTATATTAACAACAACAATTTATTTTGCATTTTTACACATAAAAATTATATTCCATATTTGACGAAAGTCTTTTAGTGTCTTTTGGATAAATGTCTCTTTGACGGCTTGAAAGAAATAGTGTCTTTTTGTTATTTAAAGCAATGTCTCTTTAAATAAGTTTTGTAAGAAGAAAAACGCACGTGTGTGCGTGTGTACGTGTGTGCGTGTGTAATTGAAAATAGAGAAAGAAAGTGCCAAGCTTACTATGTGTGTCCAGCAGTCAAAAAAGGGGAGAAGGAATGATTTGACGCGACAGGTAGTCGTCGCATCGTCTTGCGATTGGCCGATGGAGCGAAACGATTCTCCCTGCTGTGTCTGAAGAAATTCTGGAGGCAAGAGACCGGATCCGTCTCAAACGACGTTTATATATGTCCTAATCAGCAGGGGCAGTGACCGGAAACATATGATCCCTATTTTGGCGTTTTCTGCGGGGTGTTGAAAACGCCTGTCGACTGTTGTTGAAAGGTGAATTCCATATTAGTCGTCAATTTATCACCACACTACGGTAGTTATTAGACTTGACGAGAGGGTCGTGAAGAAAGTTTTTTTTTTTTTTTTTTACAACCTCGTTCTTCACGCTTGGTTACCCTCTGATTTTTTTTCGACAAAACAGCAAAAATATAATTTATTCAGAATAAAGAATATAATTGCTGTCGTTTTTACAATGACAATCTATAATGCATTCGTAACGAATTTGACCACCCAAAATCTTATATTTTCTGATTCAGTTTATTATTTTAAAAATATTTGAATACGCAAATTATTTCTAAAATATATACAGAATTCAAATCCAATATGTACGTTATTAATGTTAAACCCTACTTTATTTTGTTTCGACTTACACTCACGACAACCGTAAACAAACAGATTTTTGTGTTTCTTTTAAGTGCCAGACAAATAAATATTTTAAAAGCTATACTTTGAGTTTAATAAAAAAAATAATGATGTTGAATAAATATATGATGACGCATTCGACAAATATGAAATCAAACGATAATAAAGCAAAATAATTAAAACAATTTTTTTACCGTTCACTTATTATTAAAATATGGTTTATGTACTAATAAGTCACCTCCCCCCCCCCCAAGTCACTGAAGCATAAGGGTTAATAAGTTTGTCAAGCACATGAATCTCGGCCTTTTGGCTAAGATCAAAGTGTAGTATCTGTTCCGATGGATACTGCACGCCTGTCCTGTGCAGTTCTAGGAGGTCCACCCTCCCAGGCTTCGCCTCCCCTCTTTGGGGAGGAGTAAGTTTATTGCTTACTGTCTGAGGCGCCCCTACCGGGGAATGCCGACGGGGCTGCCCAGGCAATTTTTAAATGGCCAGAGTGCTCACCTCTCGAGCGCTGGCTTTTAACCCCACTTGCTCGACCCGATCTTGGGTCACATCTTACTTGTGGGAGTAAGATAAAACTGGCCTTGTGCCTAACTCCGCGAGGAGTAAATAAACAACACCTTGAGGATTGGAGACGATGCTTTGATTATTTAAGAAGGCGGCTCGAAAAGAATTTGTTAACATTGGACTTGAAAACGACCATGTTGTAGACAGCTGAGAAGCATCCCTGTGGTATTCTGTTCCACAAACGAGTTCTTGGAAAAAAAACTCTTTGCTCATGAAAGTTCCGAGTAGATTTGGTACACAGAGGAAGAAAGGAAAATTATGTACAGTGCTTGTAGCTAAACGAGTTCTTGTTGTGAATGTTTTACATGGATGGGGCAGAGATTGGAGATCATTCGGAGTACCTATCATGAAAATAACGATAGAGTAGAGAAAGGCAGAGAGAGTAGAAAGTAAACCTATATACATATAGTACATGTATTATTTTTGTTTTCTAGATGTTAATCCAATGAAAGTCCAGTGTTTATAAAAAGTGCTCAATAACAAGTAGATCTGTTTTTAGTATAAGGTTTTTTTATACAAACATTTTTCGTTACATATGTGCATACATGTTTCAGCTGCTCCTTCTCCCGAGAGCCAAAATCCTCAGACCTTTAGAAAAAATGATGGTCTGGGGAAGTTGGTTCTCAGAAGAAGGCACAGCTGACACATGTATGCACATATGTAACCAAAAATGTTTGTACAAATAAAAATGTATACTATATATAGTCTAAAAAAGCTTTGAGATATTTTAAACAAACAAAGAAAATGCATTTCGGCCGATGTAACTTCCGACCTTCTTCAGGTGTACTTTGTAAAACTCGGGAATCTTTCTGTCGAACTCGGAAATTTAGATGGAATTTCAAACAGAACCCTTTATTAAATCAACGGGGGTAGCATTCTCTCGTTCCATCTGCCATGACTGGGAAGAAGTCTTCAGTCATTCGCAATTCTTCGCAAGGACCTGTGGCGCAGTGGATATAGTACTAAGCATTTAGAAATTCGTTGTGCTTGTTATTCCCACATGTTGTTATTATCGTAACTATTCGAACCTGAGAAAAAACATTTTAATATTTTTTTATAAACGGAATCATTGTTTATTCCATTCGCATCGCAAAGTTCCCCTGGGATGTGATAAAGCGATCGGAGGACATACCCTTCATAACACAATATATATATATATATATATATATATATATATATATATATATATATATATATATATATATATATATATATATTATACCACTCTCTATTCTGGTGTTGCTTCTCGCTCATCAGTCGAAATATGCAGCTGATCTAGAAGTTGACCTGGGTTCAGTTGTGGATTGGAGTACGAAATGGCTTGTTTCATTAAATCCAGTTAAGTCTCAGCTCGTGTTTTTCAATCGTAGGCGTGTCCCTTTTCTTCCTGAAATTCTCACGGATGACTCTGTCTTTGAAGAGAAATCGACTCTGAAACTTCTTAGTCTTTCTCTCTCATAAAAGCTTTCTTTGGAGTTCAGGCATTAGATCTATTGCTCATTCGGCTTCTCGTAAAATCGGTTCTCTCTATCGCCCCAAACACTTTCTCACACCTGAGGCTATTCTCTATTCTCTATCTCTACAAATCCACAATCAGACCATGTATGGAGTATTTTTATCATATTTGGGCTGGGGAATCTCTGTCGTATCTGTAATTTGATTAACCCTACCCTTTCTTCTTCTCTACACCGTCTCTCTCGCAGACGTGATGTTGCTAGTCTCAGTCTTTTCTATAAATACTATTATGGTATGTGTTCTTCAGAATTATGTGATATTCCCTGCTTCTTTTGTTCCAGCTCGTTTGACTCGTGGTCTCTATCAATTCGCTGTTTTGATACCTCATTGTAATACAGCTTCCTATTCCAGTAGCTCCTTTCCAAGAAACTGCTGATTGCTTTCCTCCTACCTATAATCTTATTTTTTCACGACTAAGGCCAACAGGTCTTTGCGATAATCATATTTTTTCTTGTTAGCTCCTTACATCAAGTGGCTTCATGCCTTGTCTGGAGCGATTTCCATAAAAAATATCAATAATCTATTAAAGTAATGAACGGATCATTATGAATTTTGCAACACGGTAAGTAACATGGTCACATAACTTTTTTGTAAATTTTAATATTTAGGGGTGCATATATATATATATATATATATATATATATATATATAACACTCTTAAACTAACGGACCGATCATTATTAATTTTGGAATAGATATTAATACAGAAAGAAATTGATCTACCTCAAATTTTAAGTTATATTTGAGTAACTAGCAGAAAATACCCGCCCTCCAGACAGCTATTAATCTAGCTGTAGCCTTATCTACAGAAAAACAAAGAAACAATTTTCTTTTCACATTTTAGTAATTTGAAGAAAAACAACTAAAAGCTGATTGTCATGGTGTTATTTGATATATTCCAATACTGATATTTGATGTTTTATAAGCATGAAAATAAATCTCCCATAATGAAAGGAATAAACGAAAATTTCGGGGCGATTGTCAAGAATAACCAATAGAAAAAAAGGATGAAACTAAACAAATAATCAACAAATAACTGTTACCAAAGGCAATAAAGTTATTTTTCTGCCTATTTTTTCTATGTTTGACTATTTGTTTTAACGCCCCTTTTTTCTTGTTGATTATTATTGACAATCACCAAAAACGGAACGTTAATAAAAGAATTATATATTTCTGAGAAATTAAAAATAGTAAATTTGTGTTTTTCACTTTTATTATTAAAGATAGGAAAAAAAAATTTAAATACAAACTTAATGTAGATTTTTTTTTTTAAATATGAATCTATTTCTTTTGTTATTTAAAAAGCTAAATGGCGGGGGCGTAAAGCTAAAAAAAATGTTTTTACTTAGAGAATTCCATAATTTTAACAACAACTTACTGCCTGAGGCGCCCCTACCGGGGAATGCCGACGGGGCTGCCCAGGCAATTTTTAATGGCCAGAGTGCTCACCTTCTCGGGCGCTGGCTTTTCAAGTCCCACTTTCCCGACCCGATCTTGGGTCATCTCTTACCTTGTGGGAGTAAGATACAACTGGCCTTGTGCCTAATCTCCTGGGGAGGTAAATAAAATGTTGTATCATTGATCGGCCTTTGTTCCGATGGATACTACACACCATAAACTGGTATCGTCTTGGTCTTCGGTTCTTGATTTACGCCGGTCTATAGGTCTGTCCTGTGCAGTTCTAAGAAGTCCACCCTCCCAGGCTTTGCCTCCCCTCTTTGGGGAGGAGTAAGTTTATTGCTTACTGCCTGAGGCGCTCCTACCGGGGAATGCCGACGGGGCTGCTCAGGCAATTTTTAATGGCCAGAGTGCTCACCTTCTCGGGCGCTGGCTTTTCAAGTCCCACTTTCCCGACCCGATGTTGGATCATCTCTTACTTGTGGGAGTAAGATACAACTGGCCTTGTGCCTAACTCTTGTAGCGGAGTAAATAAAATGTTGTATCATCGATCAGCCTTTGTTCTGATGGATACTACACGCCATAAACTGGTATCGTCTTGGCCTTCGGGGCTTGATTTACGCAGGTCTATGGGTCTGTCTTGTGCAGTTCTAGGAGGTCCACCCTCCCAGGCTTCGCCTCCCCTCTTTGGGGAGGAATAAGTTTATTGCTTACTGCCTGAGGCGCCCCTACTGGGGAATGCCGTCGGGGCTGCCCAGGCAATTTTTAAGGGCCAGAGTGCTCACCTTCTCGGGCGCTGGCTTTTCAAGTCCTACTTTCCCGACCCGACCTTGTGTCACATCTTACTTGTGGGAGTAAGATAAAACTGGCCTTGTGCCTAACCTCCTGGGGAGGGAAATAAAATGTTGTATTATTGATTTAAATAACAATAACCCGTTTTGATGGTAATAAAGGAGTGATAAATGAAAAAAAAAACTGTCGCATTTATTCATTTAGATATATTTTTTAAATATCCGGTTAAATCCTAAACTATTGGACTTGTCATTATGAATTTTGGAATATGTATTCTAGGCAACAGGGTGAATAACGTGAGCACATTTTTTTTGAAAACTCTACCATTTAGGTAGGTGCCATGAAACTATACGATACCCCATATATAAAGGAAAAAATTAAAATGTACAAATAATGCTATATTTATTACTTATACTAGGGGTGGGCTATAGAAACAAAATTTTTCAAATTTATGCCAAAAGTGGCTAATTACCTTCATTTATATGTAACTAGATGGGAACAAGTGATTTTTTTCAAAACGGGTCAAAATTGGAGGGTCGGAAGCCTCAAACGAGATTTGGCCGCGTCGATCCGCGAAAACGGCCCAAATTTCACCCCAAAAGACACTTAGCCACTTATTGCAAGTCTTAGGGTACATTTTTTGACCATCGATTACACAATTTTTCTCCACAACTCCTCAAAATCGATGAAAATGGCCCTAAATTCTCAATTTCTTGGATATGATACTGTAAAACTCCACAGTGTATGAAGCGTTGATTTGGTACAGAAGCATCTAAAATTTGCATATCAACTCATTAAGATACTTATCATTAACCAGTAAAATATCAATATAATGCTTTAAAGAGTTCATCTATCACATCATAATTCTCTAGCACAAATACTGGTTTCCATTTCGTCAAGTCCCTTGCACCAATGACATTGCACGGCAAAAATTGAATTTTCAATGTCTTCTGCTCCTCAATCCGCGAAGGATATTGCCATGTTTTCTTTCTATTGTGGTTGGGAAGTGGTTCTAGATATTCCACAATATATTCATCCATCCCAACTTTCTCCCATGTCATACCAATGAACCACTCTCGTCCCTTCGGTGTATCCCATATGGCAACGCACGGTTCGTTCAGCTGAACATCATCCCCCTGATCAGTATCGGTGAGCACCGGTGGACACTCGCCAGATTGATGCAGCTCATTGTACATACTATCAGCATGTGGAAACGAAATTGCTTCTTCACTTGGTGTCTCATGACTGCCAGACAGAAGAATCCACAGATTTATCTTCATCTGTACTACAGGCATCGACTTCACCAGGTACAAATGAGGAAAATCTTTGCAGTCTTGAGGGTTCAGTTCTTTTCTCAGGAGGATTTCGTTCCACAAGGTTCCCTTTTTGTCCTTTTTTGCTCCCATTGACTTCAATCCCACCTCAAGCTCCTTTACTGAAGTGAATGGACCACCATGACTTTTGCAGATTTTCAGAATTTCGTTTGCGCGATCCACCTTTTTAAGCGCTTTGGTCTTTTTTTCTGTGAGCTTTCTTCTGGTGATTTCCTCTTGGCTCTTGAACCACTGTTTCTCCTGTTCGTCCAACAGCTTAGCAATTGCTCTCGTTTCTTTATCAATCGACACGACTTTCGACTGATAGAGAGTCATGTCATCTCTCATGCTGCTTGCTGTGAAATTTCGGTTGAAGCAAGATGCAGCACGAATAGCTATCTTATCCATATGAGATAAGTCTGTTTCACACACCAAATTGTGGGATGGCAGATTCGACAGAAGCTTTGTATCAACTTTGGTCAGATCAGAACAACGAGGCTTCTCTCCTTCGATGGCAAACCCAAATTCTCGCCCACGTTGTCTTTGGATATCCTTAGCAGCTTGTTGACAGAAATTTTGCAAGATGTGGATTCCAAGTTTGAATGTTGGTTCTTCCAAATTGAAGGAATAGTCGACTTTATGCTGCTCCAATGTATCAAGCTTTGTATCTTTCAGATCGTTATAGAGTGTGGGGAGTATGTTGAGCATTGCATCTGGTGTTTCAAGCTCGCACATATTCAAAAATGGTAGCATGACTTTGAAACCAAACCAGGCGACACATTTCAATGCCACTTCAACATATGGAACCTCGAGGTACAGTTGACACGCTTGAACGAGTTGGCTATTGGCTCCAGTCTCAGAAAGAGTCTCTCTGATATCTTCAATGTGATGCATCAATGCAGTGGCACTGTATGCAAGGAGACCAAATCTTCTCTCTTTGTACAGCGCCAATTTCTTTGGTTTCTCTTTCTTTCGCAACACATCATAAAATTCTTCATGAAGCGAAGTCTTGTGTCCATCATTTGACACCATCTTTCCCATGGCCTGAATCACTGCTGGAATCAAACCTTTTGAGAGAAATGAGCGTAAACAAGGCATCATTTTGATAAGTTTGTCTGGTATACAGAGTTGTCTTTCAATCTTCTTCAAAATGGACAAATTGCCACTATCAAACACCTCGCAGCTATGACTCACACAGAGAAGATGGAGAGGTATAGTGGCTGCTACCAGATTTTCGACTCCAAGATTTTTGCTAACTGAGTCTGTCATCAACGCTGTTATTTTCTCCCAGAGATCCTTCTTTTCTGAAGATGAAGCGACAGCAAGTCTACTCAGTGAGGCGACCAACACATTTACAATGTTCTGCCTGTCTTCTGTTGCCATTTTCAGTGAACGGAGGCGATATTTTCTTCCGTTTGCTGAACGCAGAACGATTGATGGCCATTCTCCATTCAACCTCTTGCGCGTGGTTGTATCATAATGGAACATTACTGGATCTGATGGCACCATATCGAGTAAGGCCAGGGCTGTGTTTCGCTCCTCTTGAATTGCGAGCAGATGCTTCATCGCCATGATGGTTTTGGCAGATGGTATAACATTTAGATATTCCATGTATTCGACCTTTGATCGCACTCTTTTCACCGGTGGTTCGTCTTCAGCTCTGTCTTCACCATCACCATTCTGCTGTGTATTAGGTGGAGAAAGTTGGTAAGATGCTCCAAAGAATTGCTCACTAGTAACCTGAAAAGCAATTCTGGCTTGGTGGGGCGAAATGTTGGCTACAGCACAGGAGTTTGCTAGAGCTATTTTGATAGACTCCTGGAAATTTTGTGCACCAATCCGCAAGTTGTAAGTAACATCTGTTTGGATGGCAGTCTCGTTACATGAAGGAGTATTCCGGATGGCACCTGATCTATTCAATGAGTAGTTCAGATTGTTTGATGAGGTGTCGAACTGTGGCAATTGGTCACTTATTTCATCTACTTCATCAAACGGATCATCATCAAAATGATTCTGTTGTTGCTGCTCTGCCTGAATTCTTTCTTCGTGTTCCATATCCACATGGAATGTGTCGATAAGCCACTTACGTGCAAGAGACTTTTGATCAAAAAAGAATCTACGCTCATGGTCATCTAAATCATCAGGGTTCACATCTTTTCCCAACAGGTTGAAAAGGACACAGTGTTCTCGTTTCCACTTGATCATGTTCACACGTCTGGAACCTTTCGCTTTGTAGACGTTCGTGTCGTAGACTTTTAGCTTGCGATCAAATTTATGTTTGATCCCAGGTATCGTTACATAATGAACATCACTTCCAAAGGCTTTCTGCCACAATTGTAGGAGCCGCAAAGAGAACTGATGAACATGGTTTTTCTGTGTTATGGTACTGTATTTGGCAGCATGGTGTTGTATAGCTTGAACACACTCAGCCTCAGTCGGAAGAGAATCAAGCAGAAGAAAAGTCCAATCATCATAACTGTAATTCTCATCAATCTGCCCTGCTGCACCAGCCATGTTCACTGCATTTACTAACTGAAAAAGAAAGCATAGTGCAATTAATCATTTCACAATTAGTGCAATGTAGTGTCATCAAGTCCATTTAAAGAAGACAATGAATTGCTATTAAAAGGAAACATTTCCTTATATGGTAATTTTCATTAAAACTCAGTTTTGGCCCTTTTTCTCTTATTTTTGACCACTTTTTCATTTTTAACACTTAAGAACACCAAAAAAGAATGGGAGAAGATAGCAGGGTGCCCATTTCAGTTTTTCTCAACTGCTAGGAGCCATACAGAGTTGTCTTATAGACTAGGGGAGATGATAATAGCTGTTTTTCGGCCAAAAAACGCCATTTTGGCCAATTTTGGCTTATTTTGGGGCAATTTTGACCCATTTAGGACCCTGAGATACCCTAAGAAGCCCTATACTTGCAGGACAGTATATGAGAATGACAGATTTTTGTATATAAAGGCATTTCTGGTCAAAAAATGTACCCTAAGACTTGCAATAAGTGGCTAAGTGTCTTTTGGGGTGAAATTTGGGCCGTTTTCGCGGATCGACGCGGCCAAATCTCGTTTTAGGCTTGCGACCCTCCAATTTTGAGCCGTTTTGAAAAAATCACTTGTTCCCATCTAGTTACATATAAATGAAGGTAATAAGCCACTTTTGGCATAAATTTGAAAAATTTTGTTTCTATAGCCCACCCCTACTTATACTAGTACAGGGAAGAGCATTCTACTGGTAGTCAAAAGAAACTATTGACACCCAACCCTGAAAGTAATATGTTTTTTTTTATTTTAACCTATTTCATGGCATATTTTTCACTCGCAAAACTACACATGAGTCATGAAGAACTAATGTAGTAAAATATTATGAAGTCAATCCTATACGCAGCTTTATAAATGTTGTCCAATTAAGGTTAACAATTATGTGAAAAGCGCACAAATTAAGGGTAGCACGTACATATATTTATATATATATATATATATATATATATATATATATATATATATATATATATATATATATATATAGTCTCGGAAGTTTCTCAACCATTAAAACTATATTTAAAAAAAACAAAAAAACAAAAAAAACTTATAGTCCCAAGTCTTCCAGTGGAAAATCACTCATGTAAGTCAATTTATTTTTTACAGTTATTATATTAGTTTATTTCTAACACTATTTTAAGGGATCATCAGTTGTTTACCATGAAAAACTGTTCGGGAATTTAAATCTTATATATATGTATATATATATAGTGTAACCCGGATATAAGAGAGCTGTCAGGACCGGAAAATAAGTCTCTTATATCCGGGTTCCTCTTATATCCGGGTATTGTCTATTTTGTTTATGTAAGTATGGAAACACCACATACCACTAGTTTATTTAACAGTTATAGACATAAAAAATACTTTTCAATCAGTTTTCACAAATAATTCAATCAAAAATTACCTTTTCTTAAAAAAGGCAGTCATTTTTGATTGCACACAAATCTCTTTGTTAAACCCGGATATAAGAGAGCTGTCAGGACCGGATAATAAGTCTCTTATATCCGGGTTCGCCTTCTCACAACAACAAAAAAAGAAACCTTTTTTATGAATATTTTATGGATATGGCTATAGTGAAGGTCATAGAAAGACTCACCAATTAGGTGAGAAAATTTAGCAACGTCTTTTGACTGATTTACGACATCACACTGTCACTCAAAACGAACTTGGGGAGGACGGGAACAGAGAAGAACTATCTTATAGCAGGGTTTCTCTTATATCCGGGTCTCTAATACCCGGGTCTAATTTATAGACATTAACACAGGCTGTAATTTGGGACCAGAGACAATGTCTCTTATATTCGGGTTTCTCTTATATCCGGTGCTCTTATATCCGGGTTATATATATATTGATTTTAATAATAATGGCGAGGTAGCCATAATTACCAAGGACGGAGAGGCCTATAATACTAAAGCGAGAAATAAAGTATTCCTTCCTTACGTAAAGCGGTTAAAATATAAAAAAATAGAATGGAGGAGAAAAAAAATTGGTGATGAAATCGAGACGTCTTTCGAGTCGACACATTTTCAAGATCTCACGTCGACTAAAATAGAATGTTTGAAAAGCGAATTAAAATCATGGATTATCGAATGAGTGGAAGAAAAAAAATAATATGTACCCATCAGTGCCAAACTGTGGGTATATTCTTTCTGCTTGCACAGAGACGGTTTACGTAGGTTGATGGTGACCGCTTCGAGAATCTTAAGGTGATTCTTCGAGCGAGCCCTGTGCAAGACAGTAAATGCCTCATCCGTATATCCCTCAGTGCATAAATGGCACTCCAATAAATGGTCGCCGATGGCCGACTCATAAGCTTGTAAACGCCCGGATGTCGGCCACTGTCGATGCCTACGTATCGAGAAGGGGATGTGTTGGGAAATATATATATATATATATATATATATATATATATATATATATATATATATATAACAAAAAGCAGGCAAAAACTGACTTTTTTCAATTTAATTGTAATACAAAAGTGTTAGCCCAGAAAGTTATTCACGAAAACGTGTAAAAGACAAAATGCATAAAATTAAGACGAAATATGAATTTTGTACTTTTACTATGAAACTATCATCAAAAATTTCATACATTTCATAAGATTTGGACTTTACAAAAACAAACTTAAATTCAATGAAAAAAGCCTCATCATTTCTTATATATAATTTCTGAGAGAACTCGCATTGTACTAATTATCGAGTAATAATAAAAGAAAATTTAAAACAATTTCAGATAAAGGTACAGAATAACTCGGAAGCCAAATGAAATGCAACAACACATACTTTATATCACACGCGTTTGAATGAAATTATCTACCTAATTATCCTAAGTGTTAACGTTTATGAGACTTTTTATGTCAAACATTTTCTTCTATAAGATATGTCTTCTAACATTCGATATTTAATGACTGCCAAGACGGCATGTTCTGGCAGCCATTAAAAGTCGAATGTCGTGAAGACAGATCTTATAAAAGAAACAGTGTAAAATAAAAAATGTTATAAACGTCAAAAATTGGCTAGTTAGGTAGGGAATTTCATTCTTATGCGTTTGATATCAATTATGTAGGGGTTTTTTTTTGGGGGGGGGGTCACGAGTTATTGAGTATTAACTATTCTGGACTCTTACGCAATTTAAATTTCCGATATTATTTCGTATAACGTGGTCCCATTTTTTATTGTCATTCCAGATGTATTCCCGAAAATCAAAGAACTTTCGGTCTTGGTATGAATCATTTCATCCGAAGATTACTTGGTAAGTAAAATGTATAGTTTTGGACACCATTGACATCCTATCAAACAGTGGTCTCAAACACGCAACCTACGGACCACATGCGGCTCGTGCACTTTCTGCAGTCCACGGGAAACCATTTTTGTGACCAATATTTTCTTTAATTTTTAAGAAATCAACTAAATTTGTCTATCGCCGTTTTCCATGGGGTTTTGCATTCGCAGTATTAATGTTGGCTTATCGGCAAAGTGCCAACGAGCAGTAAGTCGATTTTAAGGTCAGCAGGGTTTATTCGAGTTGTTCTTCAGGGAATGGGGGAAAATGTCCCTCCTCAACATCACAAACATACCTGTAACGTTATGTAATGTCTAAAAAAGTTTTTTTCATACATTATTTGTCTCGCTCTCACTTACGCGTTTTTCGCGTTAATTTTTTCTTTTACGCGACTTTCGCGTACACACAAATTTCTTTTACGCGTCTTTTAAGCGTTCATTAATTTCTTTACGCGTGACTTTCGCGCCTACATTTTTCCTTATACGTATGTGAGTTTATATTAATTATTTTACGTGTGTGGGAGTGTACATTAGTTCATTAGTTTTCTACTTCTTTCTTTAATCGTCACAATCGACAAACTTACATGTCTATGAAACTATAGTGTATGAAATATACCTTAATTTGCTGTCTTTCTTCTCTTTCATTGTTGACTGAAGTTGCATGATTCACTTCGTCGTATGCTTCATTCGCTATCTCTGCAGTCACCGCCTTGATTCTTACTGTATTTCTTTCTCTCTCAATAGCCGTTGATGAGTCTAGTGGTCGTTCGTAATTTCTTCATTGTGATTAGGCAAAATACGTTCGTTAAGAATTTCAGGTTTCATTCTGGAGATGAGAGAGAAAGAGACTCATTTAACTTCTAATTAATTAGTTAATATCTTATTGGGAATAATTGTAGTTTTTGCCTTCTCGTGATTTTAACTTTTTAAAGTATTATATCTTTTCATTACACGTCTGCCTAACCTGAGCTTCCACATAGAACTGCTCTGAAACCTTTGTTCCATGACGTCATCGTCATGTCGACTGACATCCCTTTGTGTGTAACCCATGTAACCTCATACCTGACCTTACAGGTCATCCTATCTGATGATTCTTTCGTGGGGACGATTAATTTTCCAAACTTTATGTCATTTCAACCTGTACTTAGTTCGACCCTTGTCAAAATTAACACTAGCTGATTTACTCGCTATTTACATGGCGCTCTTCATAATGTAATATACCACTATTTCAAAAAGAAAACTCCACTCGATCCACGAATCTAGATTTGGAAAATTATTACATGCATTTTGTAGTTGTCGTTGTCTCGTACAAAAATATATTTATTATTTAATTAGTATTTGTTGTAAATGTTTATTGATATTTCTTACTTGTGTATTATTAAAATTATTATTATATTATTAAATATTTATCATTATTGCTATTATTATTGTTATTATTATTGTTATTATTATTATGTTTTCTTTTGTGCGGTTCTTATTTTCACTTAAGCTTTAAAACTAACAGATATATCACTTTAGCTATACGCAAAGCCATCCGGATCTTCTGTAATACTATTAATAAATAGAATACTCCTATTATATATACATATATCGCATCGCATGACCGGTAGTGAATAGTCATATCTCTATGCTGATGAGTCCCGATTGAAAAAGGACGAAACGTATACGTACATAGATAATAAACAATAACAAATATTTATTATTATTTGTCGCTCCTTGAAAGTAGAGCACTGTAATTGGTAGTATTAACACAGCATGACGTCACTTGCTTATAATGCATCATTCCTTCCCTTAATAGAAGTAGAATGCCTCGACGTCAAAGCCGCCGTTAAAGTGTTAAAATTATCATAGTTTATTCGCTGTTTACAATTGGCCCAGCGATTAGTTGGAGTTGAAAAATACTTGAGGTCCGGGGTTTCGAATCGCATGCCCGGTAGTGAATAGTCATATCTCTATGCTGATGAGTCCCGATTGAAAAAGGACGAAACGTATACGTACATAGATAATAAATAATAACAAATATTTATATATATATATATATATATATATATATATATATATATATATTGAAATAATAGATTTGCTCTTAAATGAATAAAATGTTCAGAGTGTTACCAGGAAATATTTCCATTTACCAAATTGAGGTACCGAAATCTCGAGTGTAAGTGTGCACTCGTATCAATAGATTTACACCTAAACTAATTAGCCAATGATTATGAATTTGTGAACATAGGCGTAAGGGTTCGTAATGTTAGCTGCATCTAGTTAGATTTAGTTTCACGGAAAAGTGGTAAAAAAGGGGGGTTGAAAATTCAGATACCTCCGATTTTTTATTTATTTTAACAATACGTATTAAACCTTAATTAATAAATTTTAGTTTCTTTGGTATATTTTAAAGGTGTTTTAGGGGGCATAGTATGGGTATACCCAGCCATTTGAAAAGTAAGATATATCAGATTTCGATTGAATTTGATCCATAGTCATTAGACACTAATTAAGCAAAATTCCATGAATTTCAATTTGTTCTTAAGATCATCCTTAAGCTTTGGCCTTAATTTTTTTAAGTTTTTTCTAGAATCAAAATCATGTAATGGGTTTTAATCAAAATTGGAATAAGGATTTTAGAGATACGGTTTAGTATCACTATATCTTGATTTTAATCTTCATAAGGGGATATAAAAGTGGTGCAAAATTAGTTTACCTGTCCTGGGACGGGTATTTTTGTAGTTCTTATACAAGAATAATTCCAAAGTTTAAAAGAATGTCCAAATATCCTGTCTTTTATTGAATTTTTGTTCCGTTGCTAGCACATTTAAATGTTGATCTCATTTTATTTTATAGGTTCTCTCCCTGGGCCACTTTTGTTCGGCAAGGCTCTCGACAATGCCTGCAACATTTGGAAAGAGTATGATGATCAGGAAACATCATGTTGGATCTACGATTCTTTCAAACTGTCCATCAACTTTTTCTTTCTCTTCATCGCATTGCGTGGGATCTCAATTTTATGCCTTGTCATTGCTAATTGCCTTTACAAGCCACCGTCAAAAGAGACAACAGTCGAACATGTTTACGACAACACTGCTATGAGTCGAACAGATGAAAGTACGAAATTGTAACGCTTTGTAGCCCATTAATGGGGCGCGCTATGGACGGTTCTCGGGGACCGGGATTCACCACGTGGCCTGTAGACTTATACTCTTTATATCGGACGGGTTGCGGGACACTCATTGGATTAAAACAGTCAGGACATCGTTTTCACTTGACATACAGGATCGACCAACAGTAGTATGCATCTGTCTGGGGGATACAATTGAAAACAAAGTTCTATACAAAGATCAAACACAACTTTTCTCGAGTAAAATGATTCGTGGAATCAAATGGTGTTATTAATTTTGTATTATTATTGTTTTTATTATATATATATATATATATAATATCATGGGGTTTGCATTCGCGTCGGACATCCATAAACAGCACAAATGACATTTTATATTATTTTATTTTATTTATAACTTGAAAATTTAAAATTATAGAAATTAAAAAATAAGAATAAAAATGTTAACATAGGCTTCAGGGCTAGGAGCAACAGTACACAGAGTCTCTCATTCATTCCCAGGCAACGCCGTGGTGCATACTTATACAATATATATTTTATCTGATTTTATTGCATCATTGTTTTCTTCATCACTGTCTGGTCGGCGCATCATCATAAAATAACAGAATTTCATCTGACGGGCATCCGAGTCGTGTACGAGTTGTTGGCGCCCATACAACTTCCTTTTAAATTGACGCATTGAGTATTGAAACAAACGTTCCCGCCATAAATATATCCACAGTGAAACGTACATCGTACGACCTTTTTTTCCGACTGTTCACAAATCCCATCTCAGTTTATCGAGTCATAGACGTCCTAGGCCGTTCAGATGTCGGTCCATTAACCTCTGAACCGGATGCTTCAAACGTGTCTTTTATACAGGGTGGGCAAAAATAAGGGTCCTATTTTTTAAAATTCATAACTTTTTTATTTATTGATTTTTTTTTTTTTTTTTAGAATAAGTAAAGGACCCCTTCCGAAGCAAGCATGAGCCGTATTAGCCCTAAGGAACGTACCCTCATTTAGAAAACATTATTTTTGCTTAAAAAACTCAAAACAGTGTAAAAAACAATACTTTAGTTTTTGTAAGTTTTAAGAAGTGTTTTTCGGCTAAAATTTGTTTTGTTTATTTCAAAAAATCTCGGAAGGGTCAGTCTACACACACATAAAGTTTGGTGAGTTTAACTTTTATTTTGTGGAAGTTATTCAAATTCAAGTTATTCAAATTTAAAGATAGGACCCTTATTTTGGCCCACCCTATACAATAAATTATCAGACACGTTTGATGGACGAGCGTCAAATGATTATTTTGCAACCACTCTCGGTGTTTACTGTCTTCGAATAGTGCTCGGGAGTCCCCTTTTTTTGTCCCTTAAATTAATTGCCAGCATTAACAAATTAAATTATTTAGATACGAAACATATCGGCTACACTTTGTTTTGTAACACTTTACTGGATCCCTTTCCTTATCTATAAGTTGCTTGTGGCTATCATAAGAGAAGAAATGATTAATCGTAAGTGTACCTATTTATCCAGACTTCACAAGACGATATTAGATTAATAATGTCTACGTAGATAAATGTATATAAATAAAAAATTAAAAAAAACGGTACACATATAATAATATGACTACCCTGCATATATTTGGTCCCCCGATTTATAAAATCGGGGGACCTATGTTTTGAGGCATTACCGTCCGTCCGTCCGTCCGTCCGTCCGTCCGTCCGGATTTTTCTTCGCAACCATCCATTGAATTTCTCTGAAATTTTGCATGAAGTTGTAATTTTGGTCAGGTTAGAAAGTGACATTCTCCAATTTTTGAAAAAAAATCTAGTTATCCCCCCAGGGGGTCAAAAGGCCCTGAAATGACAAAAAATGACATTTTTTGACCCATAACTTTTCATCCATCCATTCAATTTCTCTTGGCCAAAATGTGGAGGCAATTGTTCCTGATAGAAAATAAGTATCGCTGACCTTGGAAAAAATCTGGTTCGCGCCCCCAGGGTGTCAAAAGCCCCCTAAAATTGCAAAAAATGACCCTTTTCTCCCATGACGTTTGATCCATCCATTCAATTTTTTTGAAACTTGGCCAAAATGTAGAGGCAATTGTTCTGGATATAAAATGAGCATCCTTGACCCCAGAAAACATCTGGTTCGCACACCCAGGGGGGTCAAAGTGGGGTAAAAAAAATGCCCCAAATTGCCCAAATTTATTGCATTTTACACTCGCCACATCGAGTCACATACAGAGGGGGACCACGCATGCGCGGCTTGTTTTCATTGAACTTAACTCTGGATCCCTTTCCTTATCTATGAGTTTCATCTGGCTATCATCAGATGGGGAAAGGATATGTCTTACCAAATAGAAAAGCGAACAAAATGTTGGTTCTTTTCGAGCATCTTGATCCATTTCCTAATTTATGAGGGTTTTTTTGTTTGCTATCATCAGAGGTAGCAGAATTAGTCTAAGTGCCATCATCGATCCGAACCTCATATAAC
The DNA here is from genome assembly GCA_963556195.1 of Sepiola atlantica. Classification (NCBI taxonomy): domain Eukaryota; kingdom Metazoa; phylum Mollusca; class Cephalopoda; order Sepiida; family Sepiolidae; genus Sepiola; species Sepiola atlantica. The sequence continues at coordinate 14,028,268 of OY744532.1, read as the reverse complement.
GACCTAAAATTAATTCCAACTAGTGTGACTCCTTAACAAAATACACGGTGATTTCTACATCAATCTGTTAATAATAATAATATTCCTTTTGAAATTATAAATGTCTGCCAGAATCAATAATACTATTAAGAAGAAATTACTTTTTCTTCTTCCGTAAAAATAACTGCCATGGTCTGCTAAATATTCTTTAAATAAATAAAACGAATATGTCTATTTATTTATTTATTTATTTATATATGTAAAATTGTAGCAATTTAATTCTTTTTAAAACAATAAATATTCTGTCTTCATACCGTAAAAATAATTGTCAGCTAAATATTCTTCAAATCAATAAAAACGAATGGCACTTTTTTAATGTGTTTATTTAAAGTGTAATGTTTTAGTCGACGTGATGACATAATTTGACGTTGGAACAATTCATTTTAAAATGGATAAATTCGGTATTCTTTACCTTAGCGACATCAGATTAATCACCACTCATCTCTATTTAGTGAAAGGTGATAAAGTACTACAGACATGAAATTGGCTTAGTATATTATTATACAGGGTGGGCAAAAATAAGGGTCCTATTTTTAAAAATTCATAACTTTTTTATTTATTGATATTTTTTTTTTTTTTTATGAATAAGTAACGGACCCCTTCCGAAGCAAGCATGAGCTGTATTAGCCCTAAGGAACGTACCCTCATTTAGAAAACATTATTTTTGCTTAAAAAACTCAAAACCGTGTAAAAAACAATACTTTAGTTTTTGTAAGTTTTAAGAAGTGTTTTTCGGCTAAAATTTGTTTTGTTTATTTCAAAAAATCTCGGAAGGGTCAGTCTACACACACATAAAGTTTGGTGAGTTTAACTTTTATTTTGTGGAAGTTATTCAAATTCAAGTTATTCAAATTTAAAGATAGGACCCTTATTTTGGCCCACCCTGTATAAACTATTCAGTTTCTCTTTAAAAAAAAAAAAAAATTAAAATCTAAACTAGTATATCTATTTGGGCTGATCTATTATATTTTTGAGCACTTAACTCTGAACCATTTTCCTTATAAAGTTGCTTCTGGCTACCTTTAGATGGGATACGATTTGCCCCTATTTATATGCCTCCCCACGAGGGCAGAGTTAGATCGGTTAGGTCGGGTTTTAATGTACGGAAAATCCAGCTCCCCCAAAGAAAGGCACTCACGATTGAGACAAAAAATAAAATTACCTCAATCTAGAAGAATTTCTTCTTCACTGACCATGGACATAAGGAAATGTAGTATTAGAACATATACTATACTTTTACACTCCGAACCAAAAAGTCCCTATCAATCCTTATCTGGACTTCATAAAGTAATTGCCATCGTTCGCAATATTTCTATAAATATTAAATGCATATTCAAAAAACACAACATTATATCCACTTTTAGGTCACCCTGTATATTTTACTACACTTAACTCTGGATCCCTTTCCTTATCTAAGAGTTGATTCTGACTACGTTCAGAGTGGACACTATTGGTCTAAGCGTCCCTATCCACCCGGACATCACAGGACGAATTAAATAAATTGTCATCATTAGCAATACCTATATGAACAATTCTAAATTGAAAAATAAACAATTCTATATCAATTTTTGCAATCGTGTATATTTTATTACACTTAACTTTGGATTCATAATGTACGATTTCATCTGGAAATCTCTCTCGAGAATCCGAATTTCACATGACGATCTTAAATTAGTTGCCGTAATTTATAATATCTATATAAACAAATTTTTTAAAAAACAACAGTTTACGACCATGCATACCTATATAAGAAATAAAGTTAATTTCTACCCTCTGCATTCAGGGATAATAAGTTAATAACTAAAACCTTAATATGCTCTGGTGCCCTCTCGACGTAAATACACTCGGCCAACCCGACAATTAGCTAAATCCCATCCATTCACTATCGAGGTCCCCAGATGCTGGCGAGATTTCTATTCCAATAGCTTCTTTCTTCGAGCTGCCGGCCTTTGGAACTCCCTCTCTGCTCCCTGTTTCCCCAACTGTACCGACATGCAGAAATTTAAAACTAATGTGAACAAACATCTCGCTGTACAGACCCCAATTTAGGATGTAAACTCCCTAAAACGTTCACCCTAATTCTTAGTAGCCCCTTACGTCTACACTGGAAACTTGCCTTGTTTGGGGTGAACTAAGTTTTTTAAAAATGTAATGCTAATCTGTTCCGCCATCCAAGTAGTATAAGCCCTTTTGCGTGTTTCTCGAAATTATGCTTTCATTTCGTCTTTTTTCAAAACTTCTAACAGTTCATCCGGATTACATGCTTCTCAAATAAGTATCCTCAAAAAGAAGGTGGCTGTCATTTTTACTCGCTACTAATTATCTACTATGACCGCTGCCCGTAACACCGGTGCATAATTTTTCATGGATCAATAATGACATGAATACCGTTTGTGTTTTACTTTTCACGATATTGATTTCCTGTTAACTCCCGTACATTTTCGATCGAAATAATGACGGCTCCACGTTTTATTCATTCTTTTGACCATTCGAACTGTCTATTCAATATACTTTCTTTTACACATTCGGGATTAGCGGATTAAATAAACGAACAACTTGCAGAGTACATCAAGCGAGTCATAATAGGGCTTTTGCCTGGTGTTTGTTTTACTTCGTTACTCGGTTCAGCGTAAGTAACTTTAACGTAACATGTTGAGTTTTTTTTTGGGGGGGGGTTGCTTTATTTACGAAGTATTCCAGATTACATAAATATATTATTATTATTATTATTATTATTATTATTATTATTATTATTATCTATATATTAATACGATAGCGTGTGTGTTCGTGTGTCACGCTTCCGGCAAAAGCTCTGCGCATGCGTGCCGCACCTAGATTTTGAAAAGCATTCATGACAGTTAGTTTTCGTAATGTTTCAGGTATTTCCCTTTTGCGCAACGGTTAGCGACGTAGGATTTTGACGTCGGTTGTCGACGTCGGCCCGATAGGTTTGTAGTTCGATTCCAACCAACCTCAATTTTTTTTTCTACATCGAAGGGGAGGAAGGGAGTAAGGTAGGGAGGGGACGACCGAGAAGACACATATTAATATGATAGCATGTGTGTTATTTTGTATGTCACGTTTACATCAAAAGCGACGACCTTCCGAATCTTTGTATGCTACTCATGAATTGGAGCCAAATTTAATTTAAAGCATTTACAAAGTAATGTATAGGTTAGGAACAAGATAATTAGTATTGAAAACATCATTTCGTGTAATTTACACGGGTCTCGCTAGTTATTATTATTATTATTATTATTATTATTATTCTCAATATCTGTACTTTGCGTTCTCATCCTATTGTTTCGTGTTTCTTTTCTTTTTTTCCTTTAACAAATTATAGAATCACCAATGTTGAGCCCCGGAATTTCTGGATTAAATATATTTCCCCGGGCAACGTCAGGACCCAAGTTCTGCTAGTATTTTATCAGATTTAACTCTGAATGTCTTACCTAATCTAGGAGTTGCTTCTTGATAACGTCAGTGGGGACACGATTGCTGTAAGCGCCTATCTATCGGGACTGTACATGACAATCTTAAGTGAATTGCTATCATTCACAAAACTTGTGTAAATAATTCAAATGAATGTGAAACTATATACAACAGCATATCCATTTTTCGGTCATCACGTGTATTTCATTGGCCATGATTTTAGATCTATTTTCTTTGTGTAGAAATTGCTTCTGGTAGCTACAGAAGGGGCATCATATAGCGATCACCCTGGCATCAAATGGCGATCTTAGATTAATTTCCATCATTCACCTATGTGCATAGTTAAACCACTTAAATGAAGTAAACAGTAAACAACACCATTTTGGGCATCTTGTATATTTTATTGTACTCAACTCTGAATCCCTTTTTCTTATCTAGAAGTTGTTTCTGATTATCTTCAGAGGGACCACGACTGATTTCAACGCCATTATCTATACGGACTCTATATGACCGTCTTCATTGTTATCATTCGCAATAATTATATTTTTAAAAATGAAATGAAGTAAAAATCAAACGAGAGTATTTCTACTTTTGATCATTTTTCTTATCTAGGAGTTGCACCTGGATACCTTCCGAGAAGACACGATTAGTCTGAGCGCCATTACATATTCGGACCACACAAGGCGATCCAAGTGTATAGCCATCGTTCATAATAGCTATATGAGCAATTTTAATAATAGCTATATGAGCAATTTTTATAATAGCTATATGAGCAATTTTAAATTGAGAACTAAGCAACAGCAAAGAGATGGAGAAGAACGGTGGAGAGTAAGATGACCTAAGGAGGCAGCGCATATGTTGGGCAATAATGACTTGCTAAGCAGACCTAGGATAGCATTTCATACAATATGGGAACCATTAATTATAAATAATAGATCAGGTTATGATACATACATATATATATATATATATATATATATATATATATATATATATATATATATATATATATATATATATATATATATATATGCATATACGTATATATATATATATATATATATATATGCATATACGTATATATATATATATATATATATATACGTATATATATATATATATATATATATATATATATATATATATATATATATATATATATATATATAAAAGGATTCAATGAATTAGAACATCACAATTGTTCCAAGAATTAGAACATCAAGTCTAGTATGGCGTACGATCGTTTCCAAAACATTTTGGAAATACTTTATTTTATTTTATAATTTAATAAAGCTAAAACGTCACTTCATCAGCGCCTTTAGCAACACGTCTTACAGAGAATCAAAGAGAAAATAGCAAGCTCGTCGTAGAGGAACATCTATTGACAGAAAGAGCCACAGAGACAAATATTAGAAAAAAGAATAAGTTACAAATATAAAATAAAAAATAGAAAAATACAATGATAATAATAAAACGTTATAAAAATAAAAATATAAAAAATATTAAATATATATATATATATATATATTATTTCATGTATCCATATAAAATGTTATAAGGAGATATAATCTTTTATGTAGCAATTTTCAATATTTACTTCAACAGTGCTCAATACGTGTGTAGAGCTAGGTAGTAAGTTATGAAAATATATTTATGGCAATTAAGCTACACAAGAAAAACTACAAGAAACTAGATACAAGCGAACGTAACTACATAGATATAATAGATGCCGAAAGTAAACAAATCACCGATAGACTATAAATTAGCGACAAAGTTAGTAAATATAGGCAGCCTATATCTTATTTAAAGAGCACAAAAGTAATTTTAACAATAACCCTAGCGCTCGCTTAATTAATCCGACCAAACCAGAAATAGGAAGAATTAGTAAAACAATTCTATCTAGAATTAACAAGCAAATAAAAAAAGACCTAGAATTAAACCAGTGGGTGAATACTACCGAAGCAATCACTTGGTTTACTAATATCGAAAATAAAAATAAATATACCTTCCTACAATTTGACATAGTGGATTTCTATCCATCGATATCCGAAGAACGCTTCAACATCGCCCTAGCGTTTGCCGAGATGTATACTGTTATATCCAAGGATGAAATCCAAATCATTAAAAGAAGTAGAAGATCAGTTTATATCAATAATAATGACCAATGGATTAAAACAAAAATGACAAACTCTTTTGAGTTGGCTATGGGTGCCCTTGCCTCTGCGGATTTGATAATATAAATATCGGCCTATATAGAGATGATGGATTAGTTATAATAAGAGATTTCAACAAGGTCAAAGGTAAAAACTTCAAGAAAATTATACATATGGAAATTTTAAAAATTATGCCTAAGAGTAAAAGTACTGGCTAACATAAAAATAACTCACTTTTTAGATGTCATCTTAAACTTAAATGAAAATACTTACGAACCATATTTAAAAGATAGCGGTAATCCAATATACGTAAACCCAAAGTCCAATCACCCCCATCAATCATAAAACAGATTCCGATTTCTATCGAAAGTAGGTTTATTAATAATTCTAGCAACGAAAATATATTTGAAAAATCAAGCAACATTTACAATACAGCTCTAAAATATAGTGGGTACCATAATACCGAAATTAAATATTAGAAACAGGACACTAATAGTTATAATAAACTTAAAAATAAGAGAAAAAGAAATATAATCTGGTATACACCGCCCTATAATCAGATGCTAAAAACTAAACTAGGCATAAAATTCCAAAATCTCATTGAAAAACACTTCCCCGTAACCAATCCCCTACATAAAATATTAAATATTAAATAAAAATAACCTAAAACTGTCTTACAGCTGCTGCGAAAACCTAGAAATGATAATTAAGGCACACAATAACAAAATACTAAACGAGAACACTAGAGAAGAAGAATAACAAATTGCATAAAAAAGTGACAAATTGCATAAAAAAGTGACAAATTGCATAAAAAAATAACAAATTGCATAAAAAAAGTGACAAATTGCATAAAAAAGTGACAAATTGCATAAAAAAGTGACAAATTGCATAAAAAAATAACAAATTGCATAAAAAAGTGACCAATATAGCAAAAATAGCACCCAGAAGAACAAAAATATAAGCACTACAAATAGAAATAACCAAAATCTTAATTGTAATCACCCGAATAGAAATGAAAAAGTTAGCAATGAAGAGAAAAATTGTAACTGCATAAATCGTACACTTTGTCCACTACAAAATAAATGTTTAATCAAAAGTATTGTTTACCAAGCCACAATATTTATCAAAGAAAGACCGAATTACAAGAAGTATTACGTGGATATGATCTCCCAAGATTTTAAAACCAGATATCATGACCACAACAGCACATTTAAAAACAAAGAACGCCGAATTGAAACAGCACTACCAAACCATTATTGGGAGTTCAAAAATAGCGGACGCTCACCGATAATCGAATGGAAAATAATACGATAGGCCAGCACATGTAGAAATTTATACGACCCGTGTAGATTATGCCTGAATGAGAAATTTGAAATCCTAAACTTTAAAGAACCCCCAAATCTTTTAAACTGTAGAAGTGAAATAGCAAACAACTGCTTACACCTTAGTAATAAATAAATAAATAAATGAACAAATAAATAAATAAAAACTAAACTAAACTCAAAATAGCAATACAAGCAGGCACGTGTTAAAATAAGGTCACCCATTATTTCAACACAACAAAGAAACGGGGATGGGACACCCTATACAAAACATAACAATTGAATAGAAAATAGGAAGTAGAGTCAACCGAACCTTTGTTTGTGAGAAACTCAAAGATTGACTAAGAGAATAACAAAGAATCTGATTGGATAAACTAAACACCACGTGTATATATATAAAAAACCGGCAACACAAGTAAAATGAATTTACATGGTATTTTTTGTCATGATGTATGGATTTATTTTTACTGGTAGTTTAAAAGCAATAAATATTTATAATTTTATCATTAGTACCAGCAATAGAAAATTAAGTTTATAAATATTTTTTAAAGCTTCGTTTTCAGAATTGGAAATTAGGCTCAATTTTTTTCCGATTCCGATACCGACTTAGATACCCCTAAAAATTCTGATGTTTTCCGATTTCCGATTCTGAGTTCCATTAATTGTCGCAATACACACACACACACACACACACACACACACATATATATATATATATATATATATATATATATATATATATATATATATATATATATATATATGTCTAAA
>OY744532.1:13963051-14018051 GCA_963556195.1 Sepiola atlantica | reverse complement strand
GATGTTTTTTATGTGTACATCAACGTTTCGTCTTTATTTATAAGACTTCATCAGGATGATAATATAGAGAAAAAATGTCATGCAAGTACAAATACATGTAGGGTAGACATATTGGGAGTAAAAATAAAATAAAATAATGGCCACTACTGGGTGGACGTCCGTACTTGTTGGAGAATAACAACAACAAGTAAGGACGTCCACCCAGTAGTGGCCATTATTTTATTTTATTTTTCCTCCCAATATGTTTACCCTACATGTATTTGTACTTGCATGACATTTTTTCTCTATATTATCATCCTGATAAAGTCTTATAAATAAAGACGAAACGTTGATGTACACATAAAAAACATCCATTTTTTTTGGTTTTCCTTTTTCATTTTCCCATATATATATATATATATATATATATATATATATATATATATATATATATATATATATATATATGCAAACATTATTAAATATAACAGAATTTTTTTGTTTTATTATGCCTTTTTTTCTCTTTAAAATTTTGCTAATGATTTTTTTGTGTCAAAATCAAACAATTAGTATATATTCCACATGTATCACGAACGTTTTCGATTCTTTGTCGAATCATCTTCAGGTGACAAAAACAAATGAAACAAGGCTGGAAAGAAGAAGAATATCTCAAAAACGCAGCCATGAATGCGCACGTGAAGTCGATTAGACATCAAAAGAACGAATAAGTACAGATCCAGAAGAGATGTTAACAATTTAAATTCCGGGACACCAGAATTAGCATCACAGGATAAATTGTATCACGTTTAGAATTTTAAAATGTTGTTACTGGTTTCATACGTAATGTTATTAATTGTAGGTAGTTGTGGTTTTATAAAGATAGCCTCGAATATTTTTTAAAATATATATTTTGTTTCAGAATGTATTATTTTCTTTTATTAACTAAAATTTGTCTTAAATCAGAGGGGGTAGTTATGTTGGGTATTTTCTTTCTGATCGAAGCTTGCGAGTAACTTTGGACGATGTCTCTTCATTCTCTTTTCCTATCAATGCTGGTGTTCGTCAGTGCACTATTCTAGGCCCAACACTGTTACTTCTCTATATACATGACCTTCAAGAGAATATTGTTCAGAAAATTAACATCTATGCTGATGATACCACTCTCTATTTTAGTGTTCTGTTCTTCGCCCATCTCCCTCGGATCGGTTGAAATATGCAGCTGATCTAGAAATTGACCTGGGTTCAGTTGTGGATTGGGGTATGAAATGGCTTGTTTCATTTAACCAGTTAAAACCCAGCTCGTGTCTTTCAATCATAGCTGTGCCCCTTTTTCTTCCTGAGATTATCATAGATGTCTCTGCTCTTGAGGAGAAATCGACTCTGAAACTTGTTGGTCTTTCTTTCTCATCAAATCTTTCCTGGAAGTCATATATTAGATCCATTGCTCTTTCGCTTCTCATAAAGTCGGTTCTCTCTATCGCTTCAAACACTGTTGTCATATTTGGGCTGGTGAATCTCTGTCCCATTTGAGGGTTCATGATAAGACGCAGAAACGTATCTGTAATTTGATTGGCCCTACCCTTTCTTCTTGTCTGCACCCTCTCTCTCTCACAGACGTGATGTTGCTAGTCTCAGTCTTCTCTATAAATACTACTATGGTCTGATCTATTGCATGCTTCCTTTGTTCCAGCTCCTTTGACTCGTTGGTCTAGTGGTCTCCATAAATTCGCTGCTTTGATACCTCATTGTAATACAGCTTCCTATTTCAGTAGCTTCTTTCCACGAACTGCAAGATTATGGAACTCTCTTCCTGCTGACTGTTTTCTTCCTATCTATATCCTTGATCTTTACAAGACTAAGTTCAATTCCCGTCTTTGCGATAATCATCTTTTGTTGTTGTTAGCTCCTTACATCAATTGGCTACATGACTTGTCTGGAGCGATTTCCATACAAAAAATGCTTGTATATTAAGCTAGAGTTTACAAGATGCATGGTGAGGCGGCGGGATAGAATAGCGGTTTAAAACCAATGTAGCTATTAGCTTTGTTATTATTATTATTATTATTATTATTATTATTATTATTATTATTATTATTATAGGAGTTGCATTCTTCCAAATAGCATTTAAACTTAAAAATAACATTCGTTCTTTCTAATGTTTCATCGGTTGGGGAGGAGTTGTTTCTTAGTAAAAAAAATCTGGGGTCTTAAATTTCTTACTGTAAATAATGAGTTTAATTTTATTCTTAGTATTATTATCAACTGAGGATATGTATCGGTGTATTATACATTTTCATGGCTTTTTCTTCTAATCTAAAATTTGGTTGCATTTGATTACAATAGTATAGGTTAATATAGTTTGAGTTATGATGTTGGGTATTATTATTTGTAGTAGTATTTTTTTCAGTTTCGAATCATTAATTGTATTTCTTCTTCAATGATATAATTAGTGAATTCGTTATTAAGAAGAACTTATTTTATATTTTTTTAATTCAATGAATAGTGTGTTTCGTTGGAGGAGATCAGTTTTGCACGGTTTAGTAGGTTTTTGACAATGGTTATTTTGTAGCTATGGGGACATTCGTTCCTGTAATTTTTTAGAAGTAGAAGTGTTAAACGTATTATTAGAAGTGTTAAACGTATTATTAGAAGTGTTAAACGTATTATTAGAAGTGTTAAACGTATTATTAGAAGTGTTAAACGTATTATTAGAAGTGTTAAACGTATTATTAGAAGTGTTAAACGTATTATTAGAAGTGTTAAACCTATTATTAGAAGTGTTAAACGTATTATTAGAAGTGTTAACCCTATTATTAGAAGTGTTAAACGTATTATTTGAAGTGTTAAACGTATTATTAGAAGTGTTAAACGTATTATTAGAAGTGTTAAACGTATTATTAGAAGTGTTAAACGTATTATTAGAAGTGTTAAACGTATTATCAGAAGTGTTAAACGTATTATTAGAAGTGTTAAACGTATTATTAGAAGTGTTAAACGTATTATTAGAAGTGTTAAACGTATTATTAGAAGTGTTAAACGTATTATTAGAAGTGTTAAACCTATTATTAGAAGTGTTAAACGTATTATTAGAAGTGTTAAACGTATTATCAGAAGTGTTAAACGTATTATTAGAAGTGTTAAACGTATTATTAGAAGTGTTAAACGTATTATTAGAAGTGTTAAACGTATTATTAGAAGTGTTAAACGTATTATTAGAAGTGTTAAACGTATTATTAGAAGTGTTAAACGTATTATTAGAAGTGTTAAACGTATTATCAGAAGTGTTAAACGTATTATTAGAAGTGTTAAACGTATTATTAGAAGTGTTAAACGTATTATTAGAAGTGTTAAACGTATTATTAGAAGTGTTAAACGTATTATCAGAAGTGTTAAACGTATTATTAGAAGTGTTAAACGTATTATTAGAAGTGTTAAACGTATTATTAGAAGTGTTAAACGTATTATCAGAAGTGTTAAACGTATTATTAGAAGTGTTAAACGTATTATTAGAAGTGTTAAACGTATTATTAGAAGTGTTAAACGTATTATTAGAAGTGTTAAACGTATTATTAGAAGTGTTAAACGTATTATTAGAAGTGTTAAACCTATTATTAGAAGTGTTAAACGTATTATTAGAAGTGTTAAACGTATTATCAGAAGTGTTAAACGTATTATTAGAAGTGTTAAACGTATTATTAGAAGTGTTAAACGTATTATTAGAAGTGTTAAACGTATTATCAGAAGTGTTAAACGTATTATCAGAAGTGTTAAACGTATTATTAGAAGTGTTAAACGTATTATCAGAAGTGTTAAACGTATTATTAGAAGTGTTAAACGTATTATTAGAAGTGTTAAACGTATTATTAGAAGTGTTAAACGTATTATTAGAAGTGTTAAACGTATTATCAGAAGTGTTAAACGTATTATCAGAAGTGTTAAACGTATTATTAGAAGTGTTAAACGTATTATTAGAAGTGTTAAACGTATTATTAGAAGTGTTAAACGTATTATTAGAAGTGTTAAACGTATTATCAGAAGTGTTAAACGTATTATTAGAAGTGTTAAACGTATTATTAGAAGTGTTAAACGTATTATTAGAAGTGTTAAACGTATTATTAGAAGTTTATCATTTATGTTTAGTCTTATGGTTAATTCAAGAACAGAGTTTTGGGGGAAAAGGTCATTATTATCAGTTAAAATAAGAATATAATCAACATAGCGTACATAAATAGAGGGTTTTATAATGTTATTAAATATTTTATTTTCTAGGTTTGTTACATAGAATTCAGTAAAAGTCGGGCCGAGAACCGAATCCATTGAAACTCCGTAAATTATAGTGTAAATATTTCCCTTGGATTCATAAAAAGGTACTTCAGTGATCCGAATTAATAGTAACTTTGTAAGTATTTTTATTGATGTGGTACAAGGCCGGAAGTAAACCAGCGCCCCAGAGGTGGAACACTCTGGCCTCGCAAAAATTGCCTGGGTAGCCCCTGTCGGAATTCCACGGGGGTCCCCTCAGACAGTTAGAAATTAACTACCTCTTTCCAAAAGAATTGGGACATGGTCTGGGAGGGTGGACCTCCAAAGACTACCCAGAACTAATGCCACAACCCGACAGATAAAAGGCCACCGCAATGGCCCAGCCTCTGTCGTACTGATTGTTGAGGATCGATCCTCGACTGGTATGTACCGTGTCAGCAAGTTAAGTTGCTACTTAATTCTTATTTGAGGAACTCTCTACTTCTTTTTATTTACATATACAAAAGAATAATGGTTCACAGTGTGAATGGGATGGCTAATTTGCATATTGATGTTTAAAAACTGATTTTAATTAAATAATTTACAGTTATTATTTATTTCTAATTGTTTGGTTTTATTTCAATACATATTTGTAAATCACATCTTTAATGACGACATCCGAAGGTGCTCCGGCATCGCACCGATTGAGGGCAAAATCAGGAAATGGCGACTCAGATGATTTATATAAATTCTTCGGGCCGACGAAGACACTGTTGCGAAACTTGCTTTTACATTAAAAGTTGCCGGGAAGTAACCGAGAGGAAGGCCGGTGATGATATGGGCAGACGCCCACACAAAGATCTCTGTAAAACCGGCCTTCACTCGGAGCAAGCCTGTGATCGTGCAAAGTGGAGACAAAAATCCATTATTGCAGATTATTAATAGAGTATTTTTATTTGCCTCCTCTCCATGAGGTTAGATACAAGGTCAGGTGTGAGTTTTGATGAAAGTGTTTCTGTGGAACGAACTGGATTCGAACCTGACACACCCAGTTCTTCAGTCCGCGTCGTTAACAACTTAGTCACTCATAATGAGCGTATTAAAAGCATTGAAGGATGTGTTCACGATTATCGAAATTAATTTTGTTGATGGATGCTTTTTTAGATTTTATGTGCATAACTTTTAATATTAGTAGTTTTATTTTGTCTACAATGATTTGAGAGCGAGGCAAGAATGATTAGATTTTAGGTGTTGGACTCTTGCACTAATGTCAGATAAGTGCATAGTTAGACGTCTCGGCAGAGTTGTAGTTATATATATATATATATATATATATATATATATATATATATATATATAATGAAGAAGAATGGAAAGGAATTAGAGAAGCAAAAGTAAAATCATAATTCAATTCAATTCAATTCAATTCTGCTCTATCCTGGATATTGAGCTATATACTCTTCACAATAGGTTTCACTTTTCCTAAAAGTTCGCTTTTAGTACACCACTTTATATATATATATATATATATATATATATATATATATATATATATATGTATATATATATATATATATATATATATATATATATATATGTATATATATTAACGCAAAAGAAAAAATAGAAAAAGAAGAAGAAGAAGAAGAAGAAAATAATTTCATAAATAACTCTGAAAGTAAAGCAATAACAAAATAAATAAATTAATAATTATGTTATCTAATCCTTCCTAATATATAACATTGTTGAGGAATATATTAAACGATTCTTTTTTGGTTTTTTTTACTAATGGGTCCCACTTATCAGGGCCAAAAGCCATTTGAGGATAAGTGTTAATGAGATGGATGGGTTGTTAGTTGAATGATGAAGAATATTATGAGAAGATTGAAACTGATGAATGGAATTTGATTACTTATGAGGACGGTTTTCGGCAAGTATTGGTTGACATTGGATTGGAAGACGGCCATTTCTAACAGTCCTGTGGTAATGTGTTCTATAGATGGGAAGTTCTTGGAAAGAAACCCTGTTCACGGAAATCCTACGTGATGATGATCAAACGAAGTAAGGAAGGAAAGTTCTTTTTAGTTGTGGTAGCAATACGATTTCTTGGAGGAACCAGATGTTATGCCAGTCGAGCATCTTTAATGGAAATAACGATAGAGCAGGGAAAGACTAACAACGTCTCTTCTGTGATAAATGGGGCTGCATATAACAAAAGAGATCTTCCCTTACCTGGTTGCGAAGTCGATGTTGTACTATGCCTTAGGACGTACCTAACTTTTCTAAAAGTAGATGGTTTCATCAAGAGTCAGGTACTTTCTGGAGCAGTAAAATGATCTAACCATTTTTCCAGCGACCTTAGCAACGGATTGAATATACGTCTCACATTTTAGATCTGGAGTGAAAGTGAGTCTTATCAAAACGAGGGGCTTCATCAATGAGCGAGTCATTCATTTCGACCGGAAAAAAAACAAAGATTCAGAGCGTTGGTAGTAAAAGGAAATGAGCTTTGTTTTTGAGGTGTTAAAAGTTACAAGCCACTTCCCCCCTCCCCCCCCCCCCAGTGTACCACATGCTCCATATGATAAGAGAGAGAATCAGTAAATTCTGGTCACCAATGATCTTCCAAATGCTGCCATAGACAGGTGTCTCTTCTATGTAGATGTTAGCAAATGATCCCATACTATGATTTAAAACATCATTAAGAAGATCCGGAAGAGGGTTGGCCAAGAAAAGACCCTTGAGGCGTTGATATATTGTATTTCAGACACCTGCTTATCAACAACTACTTTTATAGACTTATCACACTTGATGGTTGAGAAAACATTACCAGATATTCAATAGCTAGCAAGGTTGTCAAGCAACCTTTATTTTGCCAGACCCTATCAAAGGGCTTTGATATATCGAGAACTAGTTCGCTAAAAACACAGCCTCCACCTAAAGATTTTCTGATCCTATGTGATATCACACTTAACACACACCAGTATTTGATCTTGCAGGATGAAATCCATGTTGCTTGTCACTACGTATATTATATTTGCTAAGGTGATTAACAACTTCTTGATTCATCACAAATTCAAACAACTTTCTTATGATGCACAGGAGACTGATCGGTCTGTACTGAAATGCAGAAGACGGATCACCAGTATTTTTAAACAGAAATTTCTAACAAGATGGAACGCATTTCCCCTTTAAGCAACATTTGAATAACTTTGTAAAGATATGAGCAAGTTCCGGCAACGTAATCTTCTTACTCTCCCATTTATGCTGCAGCAACTACTACTGCTACTACTTCTATTTCTCTCTTCCAATCCCCTCTCGTCTACCATTCCTACAACCACAATTCGCTTTTCTACCATGTAATACATTCAATGTGCAAACAAGCAAGCAGTATTATCAGAGTTTCGGCTTCAGACATGCAGAAACATCTATCAGTAATAGATATTGATAGAAAAGTAATCAGTATAGTTTCGGCTTCAGACATGCAGAAACTTCTATCAGTAATAGATATTAACATAAAAGTAATCAGTATAGTTTCGGCTTCAGACATGCAGAAACTTCTATCAGTAATAGATATTAATGTAAAAGTAATCAGTATAGTTTCGGCTTCAGATATGCAGTAACTTTTTTCAGTAATAGATATTAATAGAAAAGTAATCAGTATAGTTTCGGCTTCAGACATGCAGAAACTTCTATCAGTAATAGATATTAATATAAAAGTAATCAGTATAGTTTCGGCTTCAGACATGCAGAAACTTCTATCAGTAATAGATATTAATAGAAAAGTAATCAGTATAGTTTCGGCTTCAGACATGCAGAAACGTCTATCAGTAATAGATATTAATATAAAAGTAATCAGTATAGTTTCGGCTTCAGACATGCAGAAACTTCTATCGGTAATAGATATTGATAGAAAAGTAATCAGCATAGTTTCGGCTTCAGATATGCAGAAACTTCTATCAGTAATAGATATTGATAGAAAGATAATCAGTATAGTTTCGGCTTCAGACATGCAGAAACGTCTATCAGTAATAGATATTAATATAAAAGTAATCAGTATAGTTTCGGCTTCAGACATGCAGAAACCTCTATCAGAATTAGATATTAATATAAAAGTAATCAGTATAGTTTCGGCTTCAGACATGTAGAAACCTCTATCAGTAATAGATATTAATATAAAAGTAATAAGTATAGTTTCGGCTTCAGACATGAAGAAACTTCTATCAGTAATAGATATCGATAGAAAAGTAATCAGTATAGTTTCGTCTTCAGACATGCAGAAACTTTTATCAATAATAGATATTGATAGAAAAGTAATCAGCATAGTTTCGGCTTCAGATATGCAGAAACTTCTATCAGTAATAGATATTGATAGAAAAGTAATCAGCATAGTTTCGGCTTCAGACATGCAGAAACTTCTATCAGTAATAGATATCGATAGAAAAGTAATCAGTATAGTTTCGGCTTCAGACATGCAGAAACTTCTATCAGTAATAGATATCGATAGAAAAGTAATCAGTATAGTTTCGGCTTCAGACATGCAGAAACTTCTATCAGTAATAGATATTGATATAAAAGTAATCAGTATAGTTTCGGCTTCAGACATGCAGAAACGTCTATCAGTAATAGATATTAATATAAAAGTAATCAGTATAGTTTCGGCTTCAGATATGCAGAAACGTCTATCAGTAATAGATATTAATATAAAAGTAATCAGTATAGTTTCGGCTTCAGACATGCAGAAACTTCTATCGGTAATAGATATTGATAGAAAAGTAATCTGTATAGTTTCGGCTTCAGACATGCAGAAACTTTTATCAATAATAGATATTGATAGAAAGGTAATCAGTATAGTTTCGGCTTCAGACATGCAGAAACGTCTATCAGTAATAGATATTAATATAAAAGTAATCAGTATAGTTTCGGCTTCAGACATGCAGAAACTTCTATCAGTAATAGATATTGATATAAATGTAATCAGTATAGTTTCGGCTTCAGACATGAAGAAACTTTTATCAATAATAGATATTAATATAAAAGTAATCAGTATAGTTTCGGCGTCAGACATGCAGAAACGTCTATCAGTAATAGATATTAATATAAAAGTAATCAGTATAGTTTCGGCTTCAGACATGCAGAAACGTCTATCAGTAATAGATATTGATATAAAAGTAATCAGTATAGTTTCGGCTTCAGACATGCAGAAACTTCTATCAGTAATAGATATTAATATAAAAGTAATCAGTATAGTTTCGGCTTCAGACATGCAGAAACTTCTATCGGTAATAGATATTGATAGAAAAGTAATCTGTATAGTTTCGGCTTCAGACATGCAGAAACTTTTATCAATAATAGATATTGATAGAAAGGTTATCAGTATAGTTTCGGCTTCAGACATGCAGAAACGTCTATCAGTAATAGATATTAATATAAAAGTAATCAGTATAGTTTCGGCTTCAGACATGCAGAAACTTCTATCAGTAATAGATATTAACATAAAAGTAATCAGTATAGTTTCGGCTTCAGACATGTAGAAACTTCTATCAGTAATATATATTGATAGAAAAGTAATCAGTATAGTTTCGGCTTCAGACATGCAGAAACGTCTATCAGTAATAGATATTAATATAAAAGTAATCAGTATAGTTTCGGCTTCAGACATGCAGAAACTTCTATCAGTAATAGATATTAATATAAAAGTAATCAGTATAGTTTCGGCTTCAGACATGCAGAAACTTCTATCAGTAATAGATATTAACATAAAAGTAATCAGTATAGTTTCGGCTTCAGACATGCAGAAACGTCTATCAGTAATAGATATTAATATAAAAGTAATCAGTATAGTTTCGGCTTCAGACATGCAGAAACTTCTATCAGTAATAGATATTGATATAAATGTAATCAGTATAGTTTCGGCTTCAGACATGAAGAAACTTTTATCAATAATAGATATTAATATAAAAGTAATCAGTATAGTTTCGGCGTCAGACATGCAGAAACGTCTATCAGTAATAGATATTAATATAAAAGTAATCAGTATAGTTTCGGCTTCAGACATGCAGAAACGTCTATCAGTAATAGATATTGATATAAAAGTAATCAGTATAGTTTCGGCTTCAGACATGCAGAAACTTCTATCAGTAATAGATATTAATATAAAAGTAATCAGTATAGTTTCGGCTTCAGACATGCAGAAACTTCTATCGGTAATAGATATTGATAGAAAAGTAATCTGTATAGTTTCGGCTTCAGACATGCAGAAACTTTTATCAATAATAGATATTGATAGAAAGGTAATCAGTATAGTTTCGGCTTCAGACATGCAGAAACGTCTATCAGTAATAGATATTAATATAAAAGTAATCAGTATAGTTTCGGCTTCAGACATGCAGAAACTTCTATCAGTAATAGATATTAACATAAAAGTAATCAGTATAGTTTCGGCTTCAGACATGTAGAAACTTCTATCAGTAATATATATTAATAGAAAAGTAATCAGTATAGTTTCGGCTTCAGACATGCAGAAACGTCTATCAGTAATAGATATTAATATAAAAGTAATCAGTATAGTTTCGGCTTCAGACATGCAGAAACTTCTATCAGTAATAGATATTAATATAAAAGTAATCAGTATAGTTTCGGCTTCAGACATGCAGAAACTTCTATCAGTAATAGATATTAACATAAAAGTAATCAGTATAGTTTCGGCTTCAGACATGCAGAAACTTCTATCAGTAATAGATATTGATATAAAAGTAATCAGTATAGTTTCGGCTTCAGACATGCAGAAACTTCTATCAGTAATAGATATTAATATAAAAGTAATCAGTATAGTTTCGGCTTCAGACATGCAGAAACTTCTATCAGTAATAGATATTAATATAAAAGTAATCAGTATAGTTTCGGCTTCAGACATGCAGAAACTTCTATCAGTAATAGATATTAATATAAAAGTAATCAGTAAAGTTTCGGCTTTAGACATGCAGAAACGTCTATCAGTAATAGATATTAATATAAAAGTAATCAGTATAGTTTCGGCTTCAGACATGCAGAAACTTCTATCAGTAATAGACATTAACATAAAAGTAATCAGTATAGTTTCGGCTTCAGACATGCAGAAACGTCTATCAGTAATAGATATTAATATAAAAGTAATCAGTATAGTTTCGGCTTCAGACATGCAGAAACTTCTATCAGTAATAGATATTAATATAAAAGTAATCAGTATAGTTTCGGCTTCAGACATGCAGAAACTTCTATCAGTAATAGATATTAACATAAAAGTAATCAGTATAGTTTCGGCTTCAGACATGGAGAAACGTCTATCAGTAATAGATATTAATATAAAAGTAATCAGTATAGTTTCGGCTTAAGATATGCAGTAACTTGTATCAGTAATAGATATTGATATAAAAGTAATCAGTATAGTTTCGGCGTCAGACATGCAGAAACGTCTATTAGTAATAGATATTGATAGAAAAGTAATCAGTATAGTTTCGGCGTCAGATATGCAGAAACTTGTATCAGTAATAGATATTAATATAAAAGTAATCAGTATAGTTTCGGCTTCAGATATGCATTAACTTGTATCAGTAATAGATATTGATATAAAAGTAATCAGTATAGTTTCGGCGTCAGACATGCAGAAACTTGTATCAGTAATAGATATTAACATAAAAGTAATCAGTATAGTTTCGGCTTCAGATATGCAGTAACTTGTATCAGTAATAGATATTAATATAAAAGTAATCAGTATAGTTCGGCTTCAGATATGCAGTAACTTGTATCAGTAATAGATATTGATATAAAAGTAATCAGTATAGTTTCGGCTTCAGATATGCAGTAACTTCTATCAGTAATAGATATTGATATAAAAGTAATCAGTATAGTTTCGGCGTCAGACATGCAGAAACTTCTATCAGTAATAGATATTAACATAAAAGTAATCAGTATAGTTTCAGCGTCAGACATGCAGAAACTTCTATCTGTAATAGATATTGATAGAAAAGTACTCAGTATAATTTCGGCTTCAGACATGCAGAAACTTTTATCAATAATAGATATTAACATAAAAGTAATCAGTATAGTTTCAGCTTCAGACATGTAGAAACTTCTATCAGTAATATATATTAATATAAAAGTAATCAGTATAGTTTCGGCTTTAGACATGCAGAAACTTCTATCAGTAATAGATATTAATATAAAAGTAATCAGTATAGTTTCGGCTTTAGACATGCAGAAATTTCTATGAGTAATAGATATTGATATAAAAGTAATCAGTATAGTTTCGGCTTCAGACATGCAGAAACGTCTATCAGTAATAGATATTAATATAATAGTAATCAGTATAGTTTCGGCTTCAGACATGCAGAAACTTCTATCAGTAATAGATATTAATATAAAAGTAATCAGTATAGTTTCGGCTTTAGACATGCAGAAACTTCTATCAGTAATAGATATTAACATAAAAGTAATCAGTATAGTTTCGGCTTCAGACATGCAGAAACGTCTATCAGTAATAGATATTAATATAAAAGTAATCAGTATAGTTCTGGCTTCAGATATGCAGTAACTTGTATCAGTAATAGATATTGATATAAAAGTAATCAGTATAGTTTCGGCGTCAGACATGCAGAAACTTCTATCAGTAATAGATATTAATATAAAAGTAATCAGTATAGTTTCGGCTTCAGACATGCAGAAACTTCTATCAGTAATAGATATTAATGTAAAAGTAATCAGTATAGTTTCGGCTTCAGATATGCAGTAACTTTTTTCAGTAATAGATATTAATATAAAAGTAATCAGTATAGTTTCGGCTTCAGACATGCAGAAACTTCTATCAGTAATAGATATTAATAGAAAAGTAATCAGTATAGTTTCGGTGTCAGACATGCAGAAACTTCTATCAGTAATAGATATTGATATAAAAGTAATCAGTATAGTTTCGGCTTCAGACATGCAGAAACTTGTATCAGTAATAGATATTAATATAAAAGTAATCAGTATAGTTTCGGCTTCAGATATGCAGTAACTTGTATCAGTAATAGATATTGATATAAAAGTAATCAGTATAGTTTCGGCTTCAGACATGCAGAAACTTCTATCAGTAATAGATATTGATATAAAAGTAATCAGTATAGTTTCGGCTTCAGACATGCAGAAACTTCTATCAGTAATAGATATTGATATAAAAGTAATCAGTATAGTTTCGGCTTCAGACATGCAGAAACTTCTATCAGTAATAGATATTGATATAAAAGTAATCAGTATAGTTTCGGCGTCAGACATGCAGAAACTTGTATCAGTAATAGATATTAATATAAAAGTAATCAGTATAGTTTCGGCTTCAGATATGCAGTAACTTATATCAGTAACAGATATTAACATAAAAGTAATCAGTATAGTTTCGGCTTCAGATATGCAGTAACTTGTATCAGTAATAGATATTAACATAAAAGTAATCAGTATAGTTTCGGCTTCAGATATGCAGTAACTTGTATCAGTAATAGATATTGATATAAAAGTAATCAGTATAGTTTCGGCTTCAGATATGCAGTAACTTATATCAGTAATAGATATTAACATAAAAGTAATCAGTATAGTTTCAGCTTCAGACATGCAGAAACTTCTATGAGTAATAGATATTGATATAAAAGTAATCAGTATAGTTTCGGCTTCAGACATGGAGAAACTTCTATCAGTAATAGATATTCATATAAAAGTAATCAGTATAGTTTCGGCTTCAGACATGGAGAAACTTCTATCAGTAATAGATATTCATATAAAAGTAATCAGTATAGTTTCGGCTTCAGACATGGAGAAACTTCTATCAGTAATAGATATTGATATAAAAGTAATCAGTATAGTTTCGGCTTCAGACATGGAGAAACTTCTATCAGTAATAGATATTCATATAAAAGTAATCAGTATAGTTTCGGCTTTAGACATGCAGAAACTTCTATGAGTAATAGATATTGATATAAAAGTAATCAGTATTGTTTCGGCTTCAGACATGCAGAAACTTCTATCAGTAATAGATATTGATATAAAAGTAATCAGTATAGTTTCGGCTTCAGACATGGAGAAACTTCTATCAGTAATAGATATTGATATAAAAGTAATCAGTATAGTTTCGGCTTCAGACATGCAGAAACTTCTATCAGTAATAGATATTGATATAAAAGTAATCAGTATAGTTTCGGCTTCAGACATGCAGAAACTTCTATCAGTAATAGATATTGATATAAAAGTAATCAGTATAGTTTCGGCTTCAGACATGGAGAAACTTCTATCAGTAATAGATATTCATATAAAAGTAATCAGTATAGTTTCGGCTTCAGACATGGAGAAACTTCTATCAGTAATAGATATTGATATAAAAGTAATCAGTATAGTTTCGGCTTCAGACATGGAGAAACTTCTATCAGTAATAGATATTGATATAAAAGTAATCAGTATAGTTTCGGCTTCAGACATGGAGAAACTTCTATCAGTAATAGATATTGATATAAAAGTAATCAGTATAGTTTCGGCTTCAGACATGGAGTAACTTCTATCAGTAATAGATATTGATATAAAAGTAATCAGTATAGTTTCGGCTTCAGACATGCAGAAACTTCTATCAGTAATAGATATTGATATAAAAGTAATCAGTATAGTTTCGGCTTCAGACATGCAGAAACTTCTATCAGTAATAGATATTGATATAAAAGTAATCAGTATAGTTTCGGCTTCAGACATGCAGAAACTTCTATCAGTAATAGATATTGATATAAAAGTAATCAGTATAGTTTCGGCGTCAGACATGCAGAAACTTGTATCAGTAATAGATATTAATATAAAAGTAATCAGTATAGTTTCGGCTTCAGATATGCAGTAACTTATATCAGTAACAGATATTAACATAAAAGTAATCAGTATAGTTTCGGCTTCAGATATGCAGTAACTTGTATCAGTTATAGATATTAACATAAAAGTAATCAGTATAGTTTCGGCTTCAGATATGCAGTAACTTGTATCAGTAATAGATATTGATATAAAAGTAATCAGTATAGTTTCGGCTTCAGATATGCAGTAACTTATATCAGTAATAGATATTAACATAAAAGTAATCAGTATAGTTTCAGCTTCAGACATGCAGAAACTTCTATGAGTAATAGATATTGATATAAAAGTAATCAGTATAGTTTCGGCTTCAGACATGGAGAAACTTCTATCAGTAATAGATATTCATATAAAAGTAATCAGTATAGTTTCGGCTTCAGACATGGAGAAACTTCTATCAGTAATAGATATTCATATAAAAGTAATCAGTATAGTTTCGGCTTCAGACATGGAGAAACTTCTATCAGTAATAGATATTGATATAAAAGTAATCAGTATAGTTTCGGCTTCAGACATGGAGAAACTTCTATCAGTAATAGATATTCATATAAAAGTAATCAGTATAGTTTCGGCTTTAGACATGCAGAAACTTCTATGAGTAATAGATATTGATATAAAAGTAATCAGTATTGTTTCGGCTTCAGACATGCAGAAACTTCTATCAGTAATAGATATTGATATAAAAGTAATCAGTATAGTTTCGGCTTCAGACATGGAGAAACTTCTATCAGTAATAGATATTGATATAAAAGTAATCAGTATAGTTTCGGCTTCAGACATGCAGAAACTTCTATCAGTAATAGATATTGATATAAAAGTAATCAGTATAGTTTCGGCTTCAGACATGCAGAAACTTCTATCAGTAATAGATATTGATATAAAAGTAATCAGTATAGTTTCGGCTTTAGACATGGAGAAACTTCTATCAGTAATAGATATTCATATAAAAGTAATCAGTATAGTTTCGGCTTCAGACATGGAGAAACTTCTATCAGTAATAGATATTGATATAAAAGTAATCAGTATAGTTTCGGCTTCAGACATGGAGAAACTTCTATCAGTAATAGATATTGATATAAAAGTAATCAGTATAGTTTCGGCTTCAGACATGGAGAAACTTCTATCAGTAATAGATATTGATATAAAAGTAATCAGTATAGTTTCGGCTTCAGACATGGAGAAACTTCTATCAGTAATAGATATTGATATAAAAGTAATCAGTATAGTTTCGGCTTCAGACATGGAGAAACTACTATCAGTAATAGATATTAATATAAAAGTAATCAGTATAGTTTCGGCTTCAGACATGCAGAAACTTCTATCAGTAATAGATATTAATATAGAAGTAATCAGTATAGTTTCGGCTTCAGACATGTAGAAACTTCTATCAGTAATATATATTAATAGAAAAGTAATCAGTATAGTTTCGACTTCAGACATGGAGAAACTTCTATCAGTAATAGATATTGATATAAAAGTAATCAGTATAGTTTCGGCTTCAGACATGCAGAAACTTCTATCAGTAATATATATTAATATAAAAGTAATCAGTATAGTTTCGGCGTCAGACATGCATGAACGTCTATCAGTAATAGATATTAATATAAAAGTAATCAGTATAGTTCTGGCTTCAGATATGCAGTAACTTGTATCAGTAATAGATATTGATATAAAAGTAATCAGTATAGTTTCGGCGTCAGACATGCAGAAACTTCTATCAGTAATAGATATTAATATAAAAGTAATCAGTATAATTTCGGCTTCAGACATGCAGAAACTTTTATCAATAATAGATATTAACATAAAGGTAATCAGTATAGTTTCGGCTTCAGACATGTAGAAACTTCTATCAGTAATATATATTAATATAAAAGTAATCAGTATAGTTTCGGCTTTAGACATGCAGAAACTTCTATCAGTAATAGATATTAATATAAAAGTAATCAGTATAGTTTCGGCTTTAGACATGCAGAAATTTCTATGAGTAATAGATATTGATATAAAAGTAATCAGTATAGTTTCGGCTTCAGACATGCAGAAACGTCTATCAGTAATAGATATTAATATAATAGTAATCAGTATAGTTTCGGCTTCAGACATGCAGAAACTTCTATCAGTAATAGATATTAATATAAAAGTAATCAGTATAGTTTCGGCTTCAGACATGCAGAAACTTCTATCAGTAATAGATATTAACATAAAAGTAATCAGTATAGTTTCGGCTTCAGACATGCAGAAACGTCTATCAGTAATAGATATTAATATAAAAGTAATCAGTATAGTTTCGGCTTCAGACATGCAGAAACTTCTATCAGTAATAGATATGGATATAAAAGTAATCAGTATAGTTTCGGCGTCAGACATGCAGAAACTTGTATCAGTAATAGATATTAATAT
Organism: Sepiola atlantica; assembly: GCA_963556195.1. NCBI lineage: Eukaryota > Metazoa > Mollusca > Cephalopoda > Sepiida > Sepiolidae > Sepiola > Sepiola atlantica. The sequence goes on along the minus strand of OY744532.1, from coordinate 14,000,546 downwards.
AAAAGTAATCAGTATAGTTTCGGCTTCAGATATGCAGTAACTTATATCAGTAATAGATATTAACATAAAAGTAATCAGTATAGTTTCGGCTTCAGATATGCAGTAACTTGTATCAGTAATAGATATTAATATAAAAGTAATCAGTATAGTTTCGGCTTCAGATATGCAGTAACTTGTATCAGTAATCGATATTGATATAAAAGTAATCAGTATAGTTTCGGCTTCAGATATGCAGTAACTTATATCAGTAATAGATATTAACATAAAAGTTATCAGTATAGTTTCAGCTTCAGACATGCAGAAACTTCTATGAGTAATAGATATTGATATAAAAGTAATCAGTATAGTTTCGGCTTCAGACATGGAGAAACTTCTATCAATAATAGATATTCATATAAAAGTAATCAGTATAGTTTCGGCTTCAGACATGGAGAAACTTCTATCAGTAATAGATATTCATATAAAAGTAATCAGTATAGTTTCGGCTTCAGACATGGAGAAACTTCTATCAGTAATAGATATTGATATAAAAGTAATCAGTATAGTTTCGGCTTCAGACATGGAGAAACTTCGATCAGTAATAGATATTAATATAAAAGTAATCAGTATAGTTTCGGCTTCAGATATGCAGTAACTTATATCAGTAATAGATATTAACATAAAAGTAATCAGTATAGTTTCGGCTTCAGACATGCAGAAACTTCTATCAGTAATAGATATTGATATAAAAGTAATCAGTATAGTTTCGGCTTCAGACATGGAGAAACTTCTATCAGTAATAGATATTGATATAAAAGTAATCAGTATAGTTTCGGCTTCAGACATGCAGAAACTTCTATCAGTAATAGATATTGATATAAAAGTAATCAGTATAGTTTCGGCTTCAGACATGCAGAAACTTCTATCAGTAATAGATATTGATATAAAAGTAATCAGTATAGTTTCGGCTTCAGACATGGAGAAACTTCTATCAGTAATAGATATTCATATAAAAGTAATCAGTATAGTTTCGGCTTCAGACATGGAGAAACTTCTATCAGTAATAGATATTGATATAAAAGTAATCAGTATAGTTTCGGCTTCAGACATGGAGAAACTTCTATCAGTAATAGATATTGATATAAAAGTAATCAGTATAGTTTCGGCTTCAGACATGGAGAAACTTCTATCAGTAATAGATATTGATATAAAAGTAATCAGTATAGTTTCGGCTTCAGACATGGAGAAACTTCTATCAGTAATAGATATTGATATAAAAGTAATCAGTATAGTTTCGGCTTCAGACATGGAGAAACTTCTATCATTAATAGATATTAATATAAAAGTAATCAGTATAGTTTCGGCTTCAGACATGCAGAAACTTCTATCAGTAATAGATATTAATATAGAAGTAATCAGTATAGTTTCGGCTTCAGACATGTAGAAACTTCTATCAGTAATATATATTAATAGAAAAGTAATCAGTATAGTTTCGACTTCAGACATGGAGAAACTTCTATCAGTAATAGATATTGATATAAAAGTAATCAGTATAGTTTCGGCTTCAGACATGCAGAAACTTCTATCAGTAATAGATATTAATATAAAAGTAATCAGTATAGTTTCGGCGTCAGACATGCAGAAACGTCTATTAGTAATAGATATTGATAGAAAAGTAATCAGTATAGTTTCGGCTTCAGACATGCAGAAACTTTTATCTGTAATAGATATTGATAGAAAAGTAATCAGTATAATTTCGGCTTCAGACATGCAGAAACTTTTATCAATAATAGATATTAACATAAAAGTAATCAGTATAGTTTCGGCTTCAGACATGTAGAAACTTCTATCAGTAATATATATTAATATAAAAGTAAGCAGTATAGTTTCGGCTTTAGACATGCAGAAACTTCTATCAGTAATAGATATTAATATAAAAGTAATCAGTATAGTTTCGGCGTCAGACATGCAGAAACTTCTATCTGTAATAGATATTGATAGAAAAGTAATCAGTATAATTTCGGCTTCAGACATGCAGAAACTTTTATCAATAATAGATATTAACATAAAAGTAATCAGTATAGTTTCGGCTTCAGACATGTAGAAACTTCTATCAGTAATATATATTAATATAAAAGTAATCAGTATAGTTTCGGCTTTAGACATGCAGAAACTTCTATCAGTAATAGATATTAATATAAAAGTAATCAGTATATTTTCGGCTTTAGACATGCAGAAATTTCTATCAGTAATAGATATTGATATAAAAGTAATCAGTATAGTTTCGGCTTCAGACATGCAGAAACTTCTATCAGTAATAGATATTGATATAAAAGTAATCAGTATAGTTTCGGCTTCAGACATGCAGAAACTTCTATCAGTAATAGATATTGATATGAAAGTAATCAGTATAGTTTCGGCGTCAGACATGCAGAAACTTGTATCAGTAATAGATATTAATATAAAAGTAATCAGTATAGTTTCGGCTTCAGATATGCAGTAACTTATATCAGTAATAGATATTAACATAAAAGTAATCAGTATAGTTTCGGCTTCAGATATGCAGTAACTTGTATCAGTAATAGATATTAACATAAAAGTAATCAGTATAGTTTCGGCTTCAGATATGCAGTAACTTGTATCAGTAATAGATATTGATATAAAAGTAATCAGTATAGTTTCGGCTTCAGATATGCAGTAACTTATATCAGTAATAGATATTAACATAAAAGTAATCAGTATAGTTTCGGCTTCAGACATGCAGAAACTTCTATGAGTAATAGATATTGATATAAAAGTAATCAGTATAGTTTCGGCTTCAGACATGGAGAAACTTCTATCAGTAATAGATATTCATATAAAAGTAATCAGTATAGTTTCGGCTTCAGACATGGAGAAACTTCTATCAGTAATAGATATTCATATAAAAGTAATCAGTATAGTTTCGGCTTCAGACATGCAGAAACTTTTATCAATAATAGATATTAACATAAAAGTAATCAGTATAGTTTCGGCTTCAGACATGTAGAAACTTCTATCAGTAATATATATTAATATAAAAGTAATCAGTATAGTTTCGGCTTTAGACATGCAGAAACTTCTATCAGTAATAGATATTAATATAAAAGTAATCAGTATATTTTCGGCTTTAGACATGCAGAAATTTCTATCAGTAATAGATATTGATATAAAAGTAATCAGTATAGTTTCGGCTTCAGACATGCAGAAACTTCTATCAGTAATAGATATTGATATAAAAGTAATCAGTATAGTTTCGGCTTCAGACATGCAGAAACTTCTATCAGTAATAGATATTGATATGAAAGTAATCAGTATAGTTTCGGCGTCAGACATGCAGAAACTTGTATCAGTAATAGATATTAATATAAAAGTAATCAGTATAGTTTCGGCTTCAGATATGCAGTAACTTATATCAGTAATAGATATTAACATAAAAGTAATCAGTATAGTTTCGGCTTCAGATATGCAGTAACTTGTATCAGTAATAGATATTAACATAAAAGTAATCAGTATAGTTTCGGCTTCAGATATGCAGTAACTTGTATCAGTAATAGATATTGATATAAAAGTAATCAGTATAGTTTCGGCTTCAGATATGCAGTAACTTATATCAGTAATAGATATTAACATAAAAGTAATCAGTATAGTTTCGGCTTCAGACATGCAGAAACTTCTATGAGTAATAGATATTGATATAAAAGTAATCAGTATAGTTTCGGCTTCAGACATGGAGAAACTTCTATCAGTAATAGATATTCATATAAAAGTAATCAGTATAGTTTCGGCTTCAGACATGGAGAAACTTCTATCAGTAATAGATATTCATATAAAAGTAATCAGTATAGTTTCGGCTTCAGACATGCAGAAACTTCTATCAGTAATAGATATTGATATAAAAGTAATCAGTATAGTTTCGGCTTCAGACATGGAGAAACTTCTATCAGTAATAGATATTCATATAAAAGTAATCAGTATAGTTTCGGCTTTAGACATGCAGAAACTTCTATGAGTAATAGATATTGATATAAAAGTAATCAGTATTGTTTCGGCTTCAGACATGCAGAAACTTCTATCAGTAATAGATATTGATATAAAAGTAATCAGTATAGTTTCGGCTTCAGACATGCAGAAACTTCTATCAGTAATAGATATTGATATAAAAGTAATCAGTATAGTTTCGGCTTCAGACATGAAGAAACTTCTATCAGTAATAGATATTGATATAAAAGTAATCAGTATAGTTTCGGCTTCAGACATGCAGAAACTTCTATCAGTAATAGATATTGATATAAAAGTAATCAGTATAGTTTCGGCTTCAGACATGGAGAAACTTCTATCAGTAATAGATATTCATATAAAAGTAATCAGTATAGTTTCGGCTTCAGACATGGAGAAACTTCTATCAGTAATAGATATTGATATAAAAGTAATCAGTATAGTTTCGGCTTCAGACATGGAGAAACTTCTATCAGTAATAGATATTGATATAAAAGTAATCAGTATAGTTTCGGCTTCAGACATGCAGAAACTTCTATCAGTAATAGATATTAATATAAAAGTAATCAGTATAGTTTCGGCTTCAGACATGCAGAAACTTCTATCAGTAATAGATATTAATATAAAAGTAATCAGTATAGTTTCGGCTTCAGACATGTAGAAACTTCTATCAGTAATATATATTAATAGAAAAGTAATCAGTATAGTTTCGACTTCAGACATGGAGAAACTTCTATCAGTAATAGATATTGATATAAAAGTAATCAGTATAGTTTCGGCTTCAGACATGGAGAAACTTCTATCAGTAATAGATATTGATATAAAAGTAATCAGTATAGTTTCGGCTTCAGACATGCAGAAACTTCTATCAGTAATCGATATTGATATAAAAGTAATCAGTATAGTTTCGGCTTCAGACATGCAGAAACTTCTATCAGTAATAGATATTGATATAAAAGTAATCAGTATAGTTTCGGCTTCAGACATGCAGAAACTTCTATCAGTAATAGATATTCATATAAAAGTAATCAGTATAGTTTCGGCTTCAGACATGGAGAAACTTCTATCAGTAATAGATATTGATATAAAAGTAATCAGTATAGTTTCGGCTTCAGACATGGAGAAACTTCTATCAGTAATAGATATTCATATAAAAGTAATCAGTATAGTTTCGGCTTTAGACATGCAGAAACTTCTATGAGTAATAGATATTGATATAAAAGTAATCAGTATAGTTTCGGCTTCAGACATGCAGAAACTTCTATCAGTAATAGATATTGATATAAAAGTAATCCGTATAGTTTCGGCTTCAGACATGGAGAAACTTCTATCAGTAATAGATATTGATATAAAAGTAATCAGTATAGTTTCGGCTTCGGACATGGAGAAACTTCTATCAGTAATAGATATTAATATAAAAGTAATCAGTATAGTTTCGGCTTCAGACATGCAGAAACTTCTATGAGTAATAGATATTAATATAAAAGTAATCAGTATAGTTTCGGCTTCAGACATGTAGAAACTTCTATCAGTAATATATATTAATAGAAAAGTAATCAGTATAGTTTCGACTTCAGACATGGAGAAACTTCTATCAGTAATTGTAATGTAAAAAGAAGACACGAATAGAAAAACCTTTTCTAAGGCTTTATTCAATTAATTCAAAACTACAATGCCAACAAGGCAGAGGCCAAGAACGTATATATGGTAAAATAAAGAGAACGCATTTAAATTAAAAAAAGTCACGTGGACAAGAAAACCCAGTAATTTTACTTTAACGGAAATATATGCAAGTGCACGTAATCCATCTCGTAATCCCAAGGTGCTGAGTTCAATCCTGGGCAAATGCAGCTGAAGAAATATAATATACATAACATTCTCCCCCACTTGTAACAGAGATTGTTATCAGAAAGTTTTATAAATCCAGACGCTGGACTGGTTTGCGAATCCTGCTAGACCGGCGGGGAAGTAGTTCACTATCAGAAGCACCATATCTCTGGGAAGGTTGATTCTCTGAATTCTGATTCACTAATTCATTTTCTGTATAACTTTTCCTAGGTGAAGGAGTATTTGTGGAACTTGTATCAGGCAAAGGGCCCATGTCAGGTAGAACGTTTTCAGCAGAATCTTGAGATCGACCCGAGCGTGGAAAACGTGCTAAATGTCTTAGTGCTACTGAATCTTCCCGGCCATCATGATATCGTATTCTTGCATGTGTAGGGTTAGCCTCGAGGAGTTCCACTACCTCAACGATCGGGTCATATTTACTCCTGTTACCAAATCGCTTTAATAACACCTCCCCAGGCTCACAGAGCCAAACAGGTAATGCAGTGCCAGTGGAAGAGCGCCTTTTAAAATTGAACATGCGTTCGTGAGGCGTAGCATTTGTGGAGGTGCATAGTAGAGAGCGAATAGTTTGTAAAACATCCTGTAGAACATCCTGCCAAGCGCTAATGGGTAACCGTTTTGATCCCAAAGCTAATAAGATGGTGTTCCAAATAATGCCGTTATAGCGCTCACATTGGCTGTTACCTCTTGGGTTATACGCAGTAGTGTTACTGGATCCAATTCCAAGTCGCAGCAAAAATTGTTTGAATTCCTCCGACATAAACGAAGTTCCTCGATCGGAATGGATGAATGAGGGAAGTCCAAAAATAGAAAAAATATTCACCAGGCACTGAATCGCGGTTTGAGAGGAGCAATCACGACAAGGGAAAGCAAACGGAAATCGACTGTATTCATCGACGACTGTAAATATGTAACGGCAACCTGATGAAGATGCCGGGATAGGTCCTTTGTAATCGACAGAAAGACGCTGGAATGGAGCAGTAGAACGGATAAGAATATTATTAGTAGAAGTAAAGAATTGGGGTTTTATTTTGGCGCAAGTAGTACATTGAGATGTCACACGTCGGATTTCATCAAGTGAATATGGCAAATTTTGTGACCTTACAAAATGCCAAAAGCGTTGTACTCCAGGATGTATTAAGGAATCATGAATTGATTTTAGTTCCTCCAAGGAAGAAACAGCAGCACCACATACTCTGGATAATGTGTCAGCGACAATATTTTCATTCCCGGGACGGTGTTTTATATCATATGAAAAGGGAAGAAGTTCCATTTTCCACCGTATAATTTTATCGTTTTTAATTTTTCCACGATTAGCAGGTTTAAACACAAAAGATACGGCTTGTTGATCAGTAATAATAGTAAAATGTTTCCCAACAATGAGATCTCTCCATTTACGAACACATTCGACTATGGCATATGCTTCTTTTTCGACTATATGAAGTCGCATTTCAGAGAGGTTTAACGACCGAGAAAAGAATGCTACAGGTCTCCCAGCTTGTAAAAGAGTGCCTCCGATAGCCTTTTCTGAGGCATCGGTTTCAATAATAAACGGCAATTCATCATCAATAACTTTTACGGATGATTCAGCAATGTCTTTCTTGAGTTTTTCGAAAGAATTTACAACTATAGGAGGCATAGGGAATTGTTTATTTTCGACCAGTGGACGAATTTTGTATGAATACTTAGGTATCCATTTCGCATAGTAAGCAAACATACCAAGACACCTTTTTAACGATTTTGAATCGGAAGGGGGAGGCATTTGCAAAAGAGGTCTCAAACGCTCTGGATCAGGTTGAAGAGTTCCGTTACAAATTTGGTATCCAAGCACGTTAATAGAACGAAGTGAAAACTTTGATTTTTCCCGGTTTATTTCGAGGTTGTATGTCGAGGCAGCTTTTAAGAAATACTCCAAATTGACGTCATGCTCCTCCTGGGTTTTACCGCAAATAGTTATATCATCTATATACGAGAAGGTTCCAGGTAATTTGTTATCAGAAATGAAAGAATTCATAAATCGTTGAAAGGCAGAAACCCCGTTTGTGACCCCCATGGGTATTCGTTTAAATTGGTACAGACGGTTTCCAGCCTGAAAGGCCGTATAGGGGCGATCTTCAGGGCAAATTTCAATCTGATAGTATGCTTTGGACAAGTCAATTATACTAAAGATACGATACTGGGCTATTTGGTCAACGAGATCCCCAATTCGTGGCAAGGGGTATGCATCAAGTAAGGTGAAACGGTTAATAGTTTGGGAGAAATCGACTACCAATCGTTTCTTTTTATTAGTTGACGAAGTCACAACAATTTGAGCGCGCCACGGAGAGTAACTTGGTTCAATTATATCATCCTCAAGCATTTGTAGAATTTCTTTTTCAATGAATCGAGAGTCCTCCGCACGGTAATTTCGGGACCCAGTAGCAATAGGTTTGCAATCACGGGTCAAGTTTCGGAACAATTTAACGGGTGCACAACTGATTTTGGTTAAAGCGCAGATTTTTAGAATATCCTGAGACCCTCCAAAAGAAATAGTGATACTCTGGTGTAGTTTTAAGAAGGGCACTCCGAGTATAATATCCATACAGGAATCAGGAAGTACTGTGAAGTCAATTTCTTTATATTCGTAACCATTGAAGATAACGTCCTCAGTACAATATTCAGATAACTTGAGGGAAATGGCCGATGATGCCATGGAAATTACGGAATTCCGTTTAGAAGTAGACAGTTTCATTGTTTTAACAATACGAGCACTGATAAAGTTATCAGAACTGCCGGTGTCTATGAGAGCAGTTAATCGTTTACCCTTTAATTTTACAATTTTAGTAATAGGAGGGAACCTATCATCATCTTTAGCACGGGCTACTATAATAGCTGAGGTGGAACGTGAAGGTGTAGACGTGGTAGAACGGCAAACTTTGGCAAAATGGCCGAGTTTGCCACAGTTTCGACATACTTTATCGCGGGCAGGACAGTGGCGGCGATCATCCTTAATGTGACGTTTCCCTCCGCAGTTGTAGCACTTTCCATGAGCAGGAAGGGCAGCAGACAATTGTACAGATTCACACTCCATAGGAGCAGTAATAGTGGCCTCCTCGACAGAATCAGTAAACACATTTTTAGTCGTGGTAGCAGCAACGGTAGGTCCAATCTGAGAAGCGTATGACTCAGCACGAAAATGAGCCTGTTCTAAAGCTCTAGCACATTGAGTAGCCTCCTTGAGATTTAACGTATCATTTTCAAGTAGTCTGGCACGTATTACGGAAGACCGGAGACCACGTATAAATGAATCACGGACAGATTCATCTCTGTAAGTAGTAGCAGTAACATCTTTGAAGCAACAGTCTGCGGAAAGTCGGTTCAAGGCCTGAAGGTACTGGTCTACAGACTCATTTTCCTGTTGTAGACGTGTAGAAAGCAAATGTCTAGCATGAATAACGCTTGGAGACTTATCATAAACACTTTTCAGCAATTCAACAGCATGTTCGAATCCAGAACAACCCTCGATAGTGTCAGCAACGGTAGCACCAATGTTTAAATAAAGGACTTCGAGTTTGTCTGGATTTAAAGAAGCAATAGTAGATAAGTAATAAGTAAAATTACGGTACCATAGTCTCCAGAGCTTGCCAGCCTGAGGGTCTGCAGAAGATATATCAAACTTGTCCAGACGAATAATCTTATCCATGAGAAATTTAGTAAATGAATTAATTGAATAAATTGTAATGTAAAAAGAAGACACGAATAGAAAAACCTTTTCTAAGGCTTTATTCAATTAATTCAAAACTACAATGCCAACAAGGCAGAGGCCAAGAACGTATATATGGTAAAATAAAGAGAACGCATTTAAATTAAAAAAAGTCACGTGGACAAGAAAACCCAGTAATTTTACTTTAACGGAAATATATGCAAGTGCATATTGATATAAAAGTAATCAGTATAGTTTCGGCTTCAGACATGGAGAAACTTCTATGAGTAATAGATATTGATATAAAAGTAATCAGTATAGTTTCGGCTTCAGACATGGAGAAACTTCTATCAGTAATAGATATTGATATAAAAGTAATCAGTATAGTTTCGGCTTCAGACATGCAGAAACTTCTATCAGTAATAGATATTAATATAAAAGTAATCAGTATAGTTTCGGCTTCAGACATGTAGAAACTTCTATCAGTAATATATATTAATAGAAAAGTAATCAGTATAGTTTCGACTTCAGACATGGAGAAACTTCTATCAGTAATAGATATTGATATAAAAGTAATCAGTATAGTTTCGGCTTCAGACATGGAGAAACTTCTATCAGTAATAGATATTGATATAAAAGTAATCAGTATAGTTTCGGCTTCAGACATGGAGAAACTTCTATCAGTAATAGATATTAATATAAAAGTAATCAGTATAGTTTCGGCTTCAGACATGCAGAAACTTCTATCAGTAATCTATATTAATATAAAAGTAATCAGTATAGTTTCGGCTTCAGACATGCAGAAACTTCTATCAGTACTAGATATTAATATATAAGTAATCAGTATAGTTTCGGCTTCAGACATGCAGAAACTTCTATCAGTACTAGATATTAATATATAAGTAATCAGTATAGTTTCGGCTTCAGACATGCAGAAACTTCTATCAGTACTAGATATTAATATAAAAGTAATCAGTATAGTTTCGGCTTCAGACATGCAGAAACTTCTATCAGTACTAGATATTAATATAAAAGTAATCAGTATAGTTTCGGCTTCAGACATGCAGAAACTTCTATCAATAATAGATATTAATATAAAAGTAATCAGTATAGTTTCGGCTTCAGACATGCAGAAATGTCTCTCAGAGACATTTGGAATGCTCCGACTTTTAAATATTTATATGATTAAGGTGATTCTTTTTGCTACAACTAAAGTTAAAACATTTGAACTTTACTTTCTTTAACATAATGTATATATATATATATATATATATATATATATATTTACACATATTTCAATAAATGCGATGGACAACTTTTTTCCTGATCCGTTTCAATTTCCTAATGTATTTTCTTTGTTTCTAGCGGGAACTCGCCGATATACCAGCCATACTCACGTTTAACCTTAGTACTTACTGATGCCTCCGGATCCATCATCAGGGTGGATTATAAGTAAAGGTCATATTTATAGGTAATGTTTTTTGCCATGAATCACGTGTTAGTCACTGTATAAATAGGGTACTATGTTAGTGTTATAGGCATTTAAGGATATTGTCACTATTGTTAACAGTTATTCTGTTGATGGTAGGCTTTTTTGTTTTAATGTGTATGCTTTCTAATATATTCATTTTTTAGTAGTGTGTTGTTTAATGGTCATATACAAGTAGTTTTCCGAATTGAGAGCAGGGGCAAAAATGTTGGTTTATTAGGTTTTGAGCTATAGCGCCGTTGTCAGATAAATGCATTGTTAACCTCCTCGACAAGGTTGTGGTGGTCAAGCGTATGTATATGCTTTTTCCTTCACTGTCAAAGATGCAGTCTCCCAAAGTACATTTAAATTCATACACTAGGGTTAAAAGAGAATATGGCAAATACATCGGCCAGTTCTCGCTAAAAACAAGGAAATACATTAGGAAATTGGAACGGATCAATACAAAAGTATGCAGAAAGAATTTGTTAATCACATTTAATGAAATATATATATATATATAAATATATATATATATATATATACGTTAGTACAGTGTAGTTCCATGAACAGAACAGTTTTGCACCACTTTTATGTCTCCTTACAAGGATTAAAATCGAGATATAAAGATAATACACTTTATATCGGGAAAGTAATCAGTATAGTTTCGGCTTTAGACATGCAGAAACTTCTATCAGTAATAGATATTGATATAAAAGTAATCAGTATAGTTTCGGCTTCAGACATGCAGAAACTTTTATCAATAATAGATATTAATATAAAAGTAATCAGTATAGTTTCGGCTTCAAACATGCAGAAACTTCTATCTGTAATAGATATTGATATAAAAGTAATCAGTATAGTTTCGGCTTCAGATATGCAGTAACTTCTATCAGTAATTGATATTAATAGAAAACATTCGATGGTTTTGATCGAAACATAACAGAATAACGAACTGATCAGACCAAGCGCCACAATTTTTCTCTTAATTTTGACCTCGGCTTTATAATTGTGTACACAAACACCATAAACGGTTTGTAATGGCCTTCACAGTTTGAAACGATTAATAGTCTCACCGAGATTTAATAGTTATTTCGAAACTATCTTACTCTATTTAAGTATTCTTATTAAATTAGTAAATAGTTCACCAAATGTTACTTCCTTTGGAGTAGTTTAAATGGTTTCATGGGACATTTGAAAATCCAAATAGTTCAGGTGTACATTGAATGGGATCCATGGTCATCAGACAACAATTAAACAAGATTCCATGAATTTCAATTTCTCCTCATGACCACATAAGCCTCAAATGGGTTTTCATCAAAATTGGAATAAGGACTCCCGATATAAAGTGTATTATCTTTATATCTCGATTTTAATCCTTGTAAGGAGACATAAAAGTGGTGCAAAAATGTTCTGTTCATGGAAATACACTGTACTAACGTATATATATATATATATATATGTAGAGAGAGAGATTTCTTGAATGTGAGGTGATATATATAATTATTTCCACAATCAGACAACGCCGCAGCCCACAACCTATGAAAGAAACAAACCGGAAGTCCTAGACTCGAGTTTCGCCCTCCTTTGGGCTCATCAGTAGAACACATCCGAACTCAGGATTCGAAACCCGAGTCACTTGCATGGTAAGCGAGTACTCTGCCACTGAGCTACCTCGCCACATACAAGAATGTCTATTAATTTACACAGATTAAGCAAACCGCAGCGATGACCGACTGTGGAATTTACCTACTCTTTTCAACAAGGGGTGTAGTCATCCAACTACTATGAACCCAGGCCGATGTCTCACAAGTAGGATTTTATACTCGCTAGGACGATGTCATCCAACAAACTCGAGTCTAGGACTTCCGGTTTGTTTCTTTCATAGGTTGTGGGCTGCGGCGTTGTCTGATTGTGGAAATAATTATATATATATATATATTTCATTAAATGTGATTAACAAATTCTGTCTGCATACTTTTGTATTGATCCATTCCAATTTCCTAATGTATTTCCTTGTTTTTAGCGAGAACTGGCCGATGTATTTGCCATATTCTCTTTTAACCCTAGTGTATGAATTTAAATGTACTTTGGGAGACTGCATCTTTGACAGTGAAGGAAAAAGCATATACATACGCTTGACCACCACAACCTTGTCGAGGAGGTTAACAATGCATTTATCTGACAACAGCGCTATAGCTCAACACCTAATAAACCAACATTTTTGCCCCTGCTCTCAATTCGGAAAACTACTTGTATATGACCATTTAAAAACACACTACTAAAAAATGAATATATTAGAAGGCATACACATTAAAACAAAAAAGCCTACCATCAACAGAATAAATGTTAACAATAGTGACAATATCCTTAAATGCCTATAACACTAACATAGTACCCTATTTATACAGTGACTAACACGTGATTCATGGCAAAAAACATTACCTATAAATATCTTAACACATGACCTTTACTTATAATCAACCCTGATGATGGATCCGGAGGCATCAGTAAGTACTAAGGTTAAACGTGAGTATGGCGGATATATCGGCCAGTTCCCGCTAGAAACAAAGAAAATACATTAGGAAATTGAAACGGATCAGGACAAAAGTTGTCCATCGCATTTATTGAAATATGTGTAAATATATATATATATATATATATATATATATATATATATATATATATATATATATATATATATATATATATATACATTATGTTGAAGAAAGTAAAGTTCAAATGTTTTAACTTTAGTTGTAGCAAAAAGAATCACCTTAATCATATAAATATTTAAAAATCGCAGCATTCCAAATGTCTATGATACAAATGAATACTGCAGGTGCAATATAGCTCAATTATTAGGGTTTAAAATCCAACAGAGCTCATATACTAAGTTATCACTATATATATATGTATATATATATATATATATATATATATATATATATATATATATATATATATATATATATAGTAAGCTATAAAAATATATTTACGGCAATTAAGCTACGCAGAGGCTCCCGCGTTTCAACCCCGGGGGGGGGGATCTTCAGGCTAAAATGCCCCCCGGAGATGAAACGCCGGAGCCTCTGTATAGCTTAATTGCCATAGATATATTTTCATAGCTTACTACCTAGCTCTACTTACATATCGAGCACTGTTGAAGTAAATACTGAAAATTGATACATAAAAAATGATATCTCCTTATAAAATTTTATGTAGATACATGAAATAGTAATATATATATATATATATATATATATATATATATATATATATATATATATAATTATTTCTACAATCAGACAACGCACAGCCCAAACCACCCATCAAAGCAACAGACCGGAAATCCTACACTCGAGTTACCTCCTCCTTTTAGTTCATCAGTAGAACATATCCAAACTCAGAATTCGAAACCTGAATCACTTGCATGCAAGACGTGTACTCTGCCACTGAGCCATCACACCAGATACAACAAAGTCTAATGACTAACACAAATTAAGCAAACTGCGCCGAAGGCCGACTGTGGAATATACCTACTCTTCTCAACAGCGGGTGTACTCATCCAACTACTGAGAACCCAGGCCGATGTCTCGCAAGTAGGATTTTACACTCGCTAGGACGATGTCATCCAATAAGCTAACTCAGCGAGCAAATTACTTTTAGATTTTGAATGGGAGATGACATATAATTATTTACACAATCAGATAACGCCGCAGCCCACACAAACCATGAAAGCCACGGACCGGAATTCCTAAACTCGAATTAAATATATATATATATATATATATATATATTTATATATATATATATATATATATATATATATATATATATATATATATATATATATATATAAATGACTCAATACTGGTCACCCCTGAAGAAGGAATTTTATTCCGTAATCGATAGGATTAATGTAAGAAAAAAAAATAATAATAATAAATTAATCTTGTATTGCTAATTTGGCTTTTATTTCAATTTTATATATATATATATTAGAAAAAATGTGACGCGTTTGGTCACCTATTTAGTTCAGTTTAGATTGTTTGAATCAGGAAAAAGTGAGTTTGCTAAAGCCAGTTACATTTTTTTCAAATAAAAAGATAAATCCTAAATTAGTCACTTTCTTCTTCCTATATGCCCCTTCCCTATTTCTCTGTTTCCCCCTTTACATCTCCATCTACGAGTTTAATAATGTGACCACCGGAAATTCAGTATAGAAGTCTGTATCGAAAATCCACTTCATAAATCAAAAGGTAAAAATGTATCTATGAATCCACCATGTCGAAAGTCGAAAGTCGAAAGTCGAGGAGGTAAATAAATCAAAATACAAAATACATAAACCTACATCCGATGGTGAAGTCCCAATGTGGAAGCTTTAGAGATTGTGGAGTAATCCATTAGTTGCCATTACTCCCAGGTCCATTCTGACTTGAAGTCGTAGTCTCTGTCAGGGTTCCAGCTATGGGTTGAATAGAATCGAGTAACATACTATGTATTCACAAAATATACGACCGCAAGCCAAATCTGAAGCGTGTGATGCACTGGGGAAAGCGTGACCTGTTACACTTAACACCTTTAAAACCAAGGTTCTCTCTTTTCACCACCAACGCCCGGATCCCTGTTTTGCCCCAATCAAAATGAATGGCTCTCTGCTCAAAGAAGCCTCTAATTTAGATAATCTCCTAGGCTTGACGTTTACTCCAGATCTAAAATTGAAGATGTACATCCAGTTCGCCACAAAGGTCATTGGGAAAATGGTTGGATCATTCTACCGCTCCATAAAGTACCTTACCCCTGATACGATCCTTTACCTATATAAGAGTTAGATGCGCCCAAAGATGAAATACGGCTGCCGAATTTTGGAAGAAGCTCCACATAGCACCCTTTCCTGCCTTGACAGAGTACAAACTCGACTTCGAAATCTAGTGGGTGGTGATCTTTCTCCTATCCCCTGCAACCTCTTTCTCATAGAAGAGACATTTTTAGTCTCTCTCTTTCTCTCTCTCTCTCTCTCTCTCTCTCTCTCTCTATCGCTTTCTCTCTCTCTCTCTCTCTCTCGGTTTCTCTCTCTCTTTCTTTCTCTCTCTTTCTCTCTCTCTCTCTCCTCTTTCTCTCTCCCTCTCTCTATGCTCTATCGTTATTACCATCGAAGGTACTCGACTGAGCTCCAAGCTTTGGTTCCTCCTTGTAAAACATTCACAGCAAGAACTCGAATAAACACTTTCCTTTCTCCAACCTAGCGCCAGGTGGAATTTTCATAGACAGAACTACTTTGCAAGGACTTCCAGTTTGTGGAACACATTGTCGCGGGACTGCTTCTCTGCTGATTACAACTTTGTCGTTTTCAAATCCAGTGTCAACAAATCATTATTAAAGACCCCATTCATAAGTAATCAGTTCATACAATGAATTTTAGTGCTCCCATAGCTGGCAAACATTTCCAGATTTCCAGAAATATTTGTCAGCTGGATGCTGACAAACATTTCAGTCTCATTACCCCTTATCCTCGAGTGGCTTTTGGTCTTGATAAGCGGTGACTCAATAGTAAAAAAAAAAAAAATTAAAAAAAAAAAAAAAAAATTAAAAAAAAAAAAAATTGAAAAAAAAAAAAAAACTTCTTTCCATTGAAGCATGAATAAATATTTGAAGATTTTAACAACTTGACGTATAACAACTTTATCAAAATAATTGGATTCGGAATTAAATAACCCGAAAAATCTCGAAACATGAGGAACCAAAAGAAACCAATAAAGAAAAAAAAGAGGTAAAAAATCACCTTTTTGATAGTAGCAAGACGAACTGAACGTCGCCGTAACCTTCGTTAAGAGAAGGCCATTGCGATCGAAAATGACGTCATACACGTTAGGGTAAGCGAGACATGCTGAAAAGTCAGGCTGTCGATAACGAAGGTTAGCTTCTTTTTTTTTTAATTTAGACATTAAAAACTGCATTTAAAAAGAAAAGAAAAGAAGTGTGTTGTTGCTGTGTTACAGTTAATAAACATCACGTTGTGTCATGGATTTTAAAGACTTCGTTTATTATTTTGATTGTGAACAATTTGAAAACAATTTTCTTTACATGCAAAGTCAAGCAATTTCCGATTATGAGTGTTTAACGTTAAAATAATAACCTATTTGTTGTGTAGAAAATCTGTTTGGTTACGATGTATGTATGTATGTATGTATGTATGTATGTGTGTATGTATGTATGTATGTATGCATGCATGCATGTATGTATGCATGTATGTATGTATGTATGTATGTATGTATGTATGTATGTATGTATGTATGTATGCATGCATGTATGTATGTATGTATGTATGTATGTATGTATGTAATCCTCTAAATACTTAATTGTTTCCCCCCTTTTGTTTTGAAACTTTTCTTTTTATCTGATTCTTGAGAAACGGACATCGCTAAATAGTTAAAGAAAAAAACGTAGAATGACTTGAGACGACTAGGAGTAGGCTGAGTCTTGCTCCCTCCCCCTCCCCCCCCCCCATTGCACTTCTTAACCTAGTGCACTGGTATAGTGCCACAAACCTTAGTTGAAGCTAAGTTGTCTTAAAGGCCGCACGTTAAAATGATGAATTCTTATGAAGGTAACTAAAATCGTTATCTCATCTAAATTGTTATTCCCCCTCCCTTTCCGGACAACGCTAAATAGTTAAACAAACAAAAAACATTGTAAAGACTTGAAACGACTAGAAGTAGACCGAGTCTCCCTTCCGCTTTCCGCACTTCTTGACATGCGCACTGACATAGTACTACAAAACCTAGTTAAAGCCATCTTTCGTTTAGTACCCTTATGCATTTTATTTCTGCTTTCAGCCAATAGGAGAGGTACAAATATCCTAATTCCCGAGGAGAGAAAAACTCAACTAAGTATGTACTCAGTTGAGTTTTTTTCTCTCTCTACCAAATATCCACCATCTTTATATATATATATATATATATATATATATATATATATATATATATATTAATACTAATTTAAAGATAAGTAATGTATCCTTAAATAATATCTATCGTGATAATATAAAGCTCAATATATTGAATAGAGCAATAAATTCAGAAGATGAAAGATGAGAATAAAAAATTGCATAGATGCAATATTTATTAAGACCTCAGAAGTTCAAAGCAAGGAGTGTCATTATCCTTAATCCATGAATTTTCAAAGACAAACTCTTTTCATCAGACGATAAAACTCGGTAATGTTACTAGATATTACCGGTGACATTTAACTTTGAAAATTATTATAGATACAAAAAACAAAAGAGAAAAAAACTCTTGGCTGAGAGGAACATGAAGTTAGGGTAGTCACTATCAAACAAAAAAGCTGTTATAGTGAAAATAAGTGAAGGTATATGTTTGTATGCTTATATATATATATAAGATTGGAGATTGGAGGTATGCTTATATATATATATATATATAAGATTGGAGATCTTTAATGATTCAAAGCCACAATAACGTTGAGAGATTTACCTTTTTTTTCTTCTCTCAATCGTTTCCTCCAACTGAAACAATTTTTCCCCTCATATCTCATTCGACTTTTAGTTTTTAATTTACCATTCTGAAGTTTCCTCTTAGAGGGTCAGACAATAAGGCCTTAATGTTATTTTAACAATTTTCCTTTTTTTCCACCCGTCTGTTTCATTGATTAAAATAATGCTTCCTCTAAAATTCATCCTATGAGTCTGTTGTACACGAAATTTACTTACATATATATATATATATATATATATATATATGTGTGTGTGTGTGTGTAGGTGTCAAAAGTGGGCATCTTCCCCACACCTGATCTTTTTTCTCCCCCTCTCCCTCTCCCTCGCTCCCATCACCTCCTACATCGTCTTATTACACAACCCTGATATTTTAACCCTCCCGTTTTTCTCATCTCAAGGCTAATTTAAAAAGCTTCAATAAACATGTATCATGTCCCCTCCTTTCTTGATAATTTTAATTAATTCTAGCCGCTACCAATGTTCGCCCCCACTCCCTCCACAATTATTGTAATATCTCTCCCACTACCTGATGATCTAATAACTCCAACCACCATTTTCCACTGCCACCATCTATGTGTATCTACTAATAATTTTTTCATAAGCGACCGCAAATTTTAAGCCCACACCCGCCACCACCTATTGTTGCAAACATTTTGTACTTGTGTTTTGTTATTCTTCAGACAACTATCCTGAGAAAATCTTGAAATAAAAACGAAACGTTAGGGAATACATAGATAATATTTTTCGGTTTACCTTTTTCAATTTCCACATATATATATATATATATATATATATATATATATATATATATATATATATATATATATATATATATATATATAGACGAACCTGCTTGGAATATAATCGCGTGGTGTCTATCCCTCCTCCATTCATCTAGTTACTGTATTCTCTCAGGCATAGAAAACGTACTTGGTACCAGGATGGCAAACTTCAAGTTATGAACGGTAAAATGCTACTTTCAAATGTTTCTTATTTTAAACCACATATCGCCTTTTAATTTCTCATCCAGCGTCGCTTGAAAATTCTTTATTTTTTTCTTAGCAGCATGTTACATAAAGTGTTGTAGTTAAATAACTCTTCAATGGTAAAGGAATTTTATCTCCAAATTTTCAATATAATTTAAGAAAACGTATTTAAGAAGATACTCAATCTATATATACCCAGCAGGGGCGTAGAAATACATAGAATAGAACCCAGGCGCAGGAATAAACCTCTCGGCGAGAAAAACTTTGATTTAAAACCTGTCCCATGACTTTCGAAGCCTTAACACCAATTCTTTAGACCTGGACAGTCAACTGTCATAGAGCTGGAGACTCATACAAATTATCCGATTTGAAACCTAAAATTGCTTTTAAAATAGGTAGACTCTCCATATCGTCCGGTATTTACACTCCTTCTTTGTCAGCCAGGCGCAGAGATACCATCACAGGGACTCCTCAGAAAAAAAAGCCGTTGTTCAAAATGACGAACTACTTCAAAAGTGGTGGATTGGGAATTCATCAGAGATCACATCGGAAACGTCACATGGAGTAAAATATTTTCTTTTCCTACTGAGCAGTGCGCAAATGAAGCAACTAAATGGGTCAAAGCAGGCATTGAAGCACATGTCACCACGCTGAAATTCCATAGCAAGCCCTCATTCTCCCTAATAGTTCACTTCAACCTGTAACATTGCTATTGCGCATAGGCAGCAAGGGGTTCGCCGATACAGCCGTCATAAGTCAGATACAAATAGGCAAATATTTGTGGCATCTAGAAATCATTGTAAAAGTAAAATAGCCGCAGCCAAGAGAAGGTATACACAAATTACCAGAAAACACATTGAGTCGCAAAAATTAAGGACTCAACAATTCCCCCACTATCCAACCATCATAATGTTACTTGCACGACAACCGAGAAGCCACACTCGATGATCTGATCATCACTCCTTCCTATGTCCTGAATATCATAAAAAACTAGACACCTCTAAGGAGTGTGGGCCTGATCTTATCCGTATTATATTAATTAAAAAAATGTTCTGCTGAGCTAGCCCATCTTCTCTGCAAACTCTACAACAAAAGTCTTGCCGAATCTTGCTACTCGGATAGCTGAAAAATTGCCTCTGTGATCCCAGTGTTCAGGAATTGAGGTGAAAGAACTGACTCGCTTAATTATCGCACCATCAGCTTCCTCCTTCTCTTCGCTAAAATCTTTGAATTGCTAATCAATCTAGTGATAGTCTAATACCTCGTAAATGCTAAACTTCTTTCTGACCGACGGTATGTATTTGGGCAAGCCCGTTCTACTGCGGATATCCTAACGATCATCTCTGAAGGCAAGGTGAAGTTAGGGCGGCAGCCCTTGAAATATCCAAAGCCTTTGACAAGATCTTGCATAATAGTCTTTTGATGACAAGTTAATCATACGGTATTACTGGACGAATATTAAATATAATAAGATCCTTCTTAGCTAATAGAAAAATGCAGGTTGTCCTCGATCGCCGTACATCCAAGCAACATGGCATTAATGTGGGTGTGCCCCAGGGGTCGATCATTGGACCTTTATTATTCCTGATATTTATAAACGATCTACCTGATGAAATCGTGTCCGAGATGGGTATATTTGCTGATGACACCAGGTTCTATTCTAGACATGTGGGCAGAACGAATGCACACATATCTAACGCAATGTCCGAATCCTTAGAAAATGACGTCCAGTCTGTAGTGGAATGGGAACGTAAACAAATGGTAACATTTAATGCTACTAAGACAAAGGTTCTTTTCTTTTAACAATTATAAGAAACAGTTTCATCTACTTTTTGCCATGGCTAATAGCACTCTACATGAGAGTTCATCATTCTGACATTCACAGGCAACATGAATTGGAACGGATACATAGAAAACATTGCCAAGGTTGCTGCAAAGAAAGTGGACAGCCTCTATCGTGCTAGAAAACTTGTCACACCTGCCAGTATCCTATATCTCTATAAAGCCACCATTCGCCCATGCATGGAGTATTGTTGCAACATCTGTGCTGATGCACCAGCCACTAGCCCCTTCCTCTTGGACAGGGGATATAAAAGAGTCTCTAACCTAACAGGTCTCGCACTGTGTACCAAGCTCCAGTCCCATCGCTGCAGTGTTGCATCTTTGCGCTTGTTTTGCAAGTACTTCCACTGAATGTGCTCCGATGAACTTACTGCACTTGTACCCCCTCAACATAAATACCCTCGACAACCCAGACTAGCAACAATAAAAAAATCACCTCTTCACCGTGGAGGTACCTAGGTGCCGGAAAAAAACATTTTACTCTAATAGCTTCTTTAATCGGACCACTTGCTTTTGGAATTCCCTCCCTGTTTCCCAACTGTACCAACATACAGAAATTTAATCTGATATCTCTACAAAGCCATAATTCGCCCATGCATGGAGTATTGTTGCCACATCTCGGCTAGAGTATCAACCACTAGTCTCTCCCTATTAAACAGCGTCTAAAATGAGTCTGAACTCTAATAGGTCTCGTACTGTCAACCAGACTCCAACTCTCGTCACATCGCAGCAATGTTGCATCCATATGCTTTTTTACAAGTACTTCAATGTACTTCAATGTATTCAATGTACTTAAATGTACTTCAATGTATTCAATGTACTTCAATGTACTTCAGGGTACTTCAATGTATTAAATGTATTCAATGTACTTCAATGTAGGTAGGTAGGTAGGCCCTCCGTTCAGTCTAGGGAGACTATGGATACCCCTATAAGGGACTGGCTGCGCGTGTAATTATGAAGCAAGGGTTGCGCAATCTCTAACAACACCTATCCTGAGTCGGCACTGCTTGATTCCAATGGCAAGCAGTTCAAGACGACTGGAAACAATGCCGAGATAAACAGAGATCACATACAGCACCTGGTAGTCCCAAATGGTCACCCATTTAATACTGGCCAGGCTCAACGTCGCTTAACTTCGGTGATCTAACGGGAACCGGTGTGTCAACGTGATTTGTACCGTATATGTATTCAATGTACTTCAATGCATTCAATGTATTCAATGTACTTCAATGTATTCAATGTATTCAATGTACTTTAATGTATTCAATGTATTTCAATGTATTCAATGTATTCAATGTACTTCAATGTACTTCAATGTATTCAATGTACTTCAATGTATTCAATGTACTTCAATGTACTTTAATGTATTCAATGTACTCAATGTACTTCAATGTATTCAATGTACTTCAATGTACTTTAATGTATTCAATGTACTCAATGTACTTCAATGTATTCAATGTACTTCAATGTACTTTAATGTATTCAATGTACTTCAATGTACTTTAATGTATTCAATGTACTTCAATGTACTTCAATGTATTCAATGTATTCAATGTACTTCAATGTATTCAATGTACTTCAATGTACTTCAATGTATTCAATGTACTTCAATGTATTCAATGTACTTCAATGTACTTCAATGTATTCAATGTACTTCAATGTATTCAATGTATTCAATGTACTTCAATGTAATCAATGTATTCAATGTACTTCAGTGTATTCAATGTACTTCAATGTACTTCAATGTATTCAATGTACTTCAATGTACGAAAATGTGCTTCAATGTACTTCAATGTACTTTAATGTATTCAATGTACTTCAATGTACTTCAATGTACTTTAATATATTCAATGTATTCAATGTACTTCAATGTACTTCAATGTACTTTAATGTATTCAATGTACTTCAATGTATTCAATGTACTTCAATGTACTTCAATGTATTCAATGTACTTCAATATATTCAATGTACTTCAATGTACTTCAATGTTTCTAATGTACTTCAATGTACTTTAATGTATTCAATGTACTTCAATGTATTCAATGTATTCAATGTACTTCAATGTATTCAATGTACTTCAATGTATTCAATGTACTTCAATGTATTCAATGTACTTCAATGTACTTCAATGTATTCAATGTACTTCAATGTATTCAATGTACTTCAATGTATTCAATGTAATTCAATGTACTTCAATGTATTCAATGTATTCAATGTACTTCAGTGTATTCAATGTACTTCAATGTACTTCAATGTATTTAATGTACTTCAATGTACTTGCAATCCTACAAGCAGCAAAATCCCTTCACTGTAGAGATCCTCAGGTACCTGAAAGCTTTCTATTCTAAAAGTTTATTCCCTCGAACTGCTAGCCTTTAGAATCCCCACCCTGTTCTCTGCTTCCTTGACTCTACTAACACGCAGAAATTTAAATGTAATGTGCTGCTCAACTCCCCATTTAGAATGTTCTTGTAGGTATGATCCCTAATTCACAGTAGATCCTTACGTCTCAGTGACAAGGTGTCTTATTTGGGGTGAATAAAGGTTAAAAAAACAACTTACCTGTGTTCCAATTAAATTGGCTCTCTACAAGGGCAGAGTTAGACACAAGGTCGGTTTTTAATGGGGAGATCCAGCTCCTAAAAATGAGCATTCTGGAGTAGGACAAAACTAAATTTCCTAGTTTATAAGGATTTATCGTTTACTGACAAAGCACCGAAAAGATGTGTTGTTGTAGGAGAACAGATACTACACTTGTAATTATTTATTTGCAAAAAAATATAATTTAAAAAAAATTTGGCACAAGGCCACCAAAAGTATGGTGGAAGGGTGTCATTGATTGTCGTCCTTCTATCTTACTTTTTCTATCATACTCTTAGCTAGAATCATTACAGTCACCAATATACTACATTGATTCTAGGGAGCAACCCTATCTAAAATATCACCAAATGTGTTGAAAATGTAATTCTATTCATATATATATATATATATATATATATATATATATATATATATATATATATGAATAGAATTGTATATATATATATATATATATATATATATATATATATATATATATATATATATATGAATAGAATTGTATATATATGTATATATATATATATATATATATATATATATATATATATATATATATATATATATATAATCCGTTTCTTGGCTAAAATAATAAATTTCTTCAATGTTACAAATAAAAAATGGCCTTATGGAAAACGTAAAAGCATGTGAAATTATGGGTGTCATAATTTCAATATTTCGAGCGTTCCTCCGTTCTTTGTCAAAAAATAATGGAAAATGAATTAAAATGAAACCGTTGAGATAATCTGGGATTTTCAACTTTGTGCAACATTCCTTCTTTGTCTTAACGTGCAAGTCAGTTAATGTGAAATCTCTCTACCGATTGGCAAAGAAAACCGTTTTATTTTTTTTTTAATGCACGTGTGCGTGTTCATCTCGTCGTGAATTACAGTTAAAACAACTGATCTTTTCAGCAAACAAAGTTGAATTCGAAAACAGATATTATTCTCAGTCTGTAAAATATTTATACATATTCAAGATTTCAAACCTGTTTTGTGTGTATTCAATTTTACAGGGTGACCCCCCAAAACGGGCCCCGTGTACACTTTATGTGATATCTCCTTTATTTATTTACCGATTTCCCTTATTTTACAGGGCATGGCAGAATCAACGACCGTGAGTACACCAAGACCTCAGTGGGAGCTGGGACAAAAAATACACTGTGTTAAATTTTACTACAAAACAGGCTCGTTTAAGAAAACCCAGGACAGTTTCATGCATCAGTTCGTATGTGAAAAGGCTCCACCCAAAAGCAGAATTCAGAACTGGGTGGACCACTTCGAGAAGTATGGGACCGTTGAGAACCTCAACGCTGCCAGTGAGAACCGTCCAAGCCACTCGGGACGCCCCAAGAAGCGGACAGCCGAGCTGGTCGAAAGTGTGAGATGGTCTCTCCAGGAGAGTCCGAAACGCTCTGTGCGTAAGCGAAGTCAGTCCCTCGGTATCTCCCGTGAGACTTGCAGGAGAGTGCTGGTGAACGCTATCAGGGCTTACCCATACAGAATACAGACGCTGCAGACCCTTACAGCCTCAGACAAGAAGCAGAGGAGCGCTATGGCAGTCAAGATACTCGATAAGATCGTGGAGACACCAGGTTTCATTAACCTCCTTTGGACCTCAGATGAAGCCAACTTCCATCTTGACGGAAAGGCGAACTCCAAGACAAATGTCTTCTGGGGGTCTTCCAGACCCAATGAAGAAGCCACCAAGCCCCTGCACATTCCTAAGTGCACGGTGTGGGCTGCAATCTCGGTCAGAGGCATCATCGGACCAATCTTCATCGAAGAATCTGGCGCAGCAGTTACAGTCACCAAGGAGCGGTATGTGGAGGTCCTCAAAACCTTCAAGAGTGAGATCCAGACCCTCTACCCGTCGCTCATGAGCAAGTTCTGGTTCCAGCAAGACGGAGCAAGTTCTCACACCTCAAATCTGTCCCGAGACGTTTTCAGGCGGTTGGTCGGATTGTGCGGGTTTGAGGGAGTTTGTCTGGAAAGGCTCGCCAAACTGGAGTTTGTTACCGACTTCCCTGATGCCATCTCCATCAAACTCTAACATGCGCCAAAAATTGAGACCCTGATTATGAGGGACCTGATAGCGAAAGCAAGGGTTCTGACAACGACTGGAGACCAAAGCCAACATGTTGCCGCAGCCGTGCATCAACCCGCGGTTAAGCCGCAGTTCCTACCAAGAGCGGCCCTAGCACCGGTGTAACCATCTACAGGTGCGACGGTAAAGGTCACATAGCGAGAGACTGTCAAATACGTGGGACACATTGCTACCAATGCGGCGAGGTTGGTCGGTGGGCGCACGACTGTTCGGGAAACAAGACAGGGGTCGTGGCATCAGCGCCAACCTTCTCCTCCACCAGGATGTAGATGCGCCGTTCCGGGGGATTATTGACCATGTTGATGGAATGCGGTGTTCGGCGCTAATTGGCGCGGGCTGCTCGTAGACGCGAATCGATGCCGATCCTGGAAGAAAGCAAGCGTGGACATCATGACGATTGGAGGCGCGTCCCGTGCATGGTGCGGTAACAGATTGTCACCATTTCCATAGACGAAAAATAATATAATCGAGGTTCTGGTATTACGTGGTAAACCACTTAGGTTTGATTTGTTCTTGGGTATCGATGCGATAAAGGCATCACTATTGAGCCGACAAGAGCGGTTCGGATCGGCGACAGAAAAGTCACCACGTGTGCAGCCATTGGAGACGAGTGTTGATCGCGGTGTGGAAGTCGTCAGATGATCTCCCACCCGAATGACTGAGCAGTAGAGTGTCTGAATATCGGGTGGCTGCGAAAATTCAACCAGAATATGATTAGGGGCCCCCGCGCGTGAATGGACCAGAGTTGGCTCGTGCCATACCCGGAAAAAAAGTTAGGACCTCTCAAGGGGTTAATTCCGTTGATGGTCGTGATGCAGCGGGATAAGGCAAAGGTGCGCCTAGTTATGGACTATCACGAACTTAACTATCATGGAGACACATTCACGGGGAACGTAGATATCTGAGCTGCTAAGATGTGCGAATGGCGCCAAACAAGGGCTTACACGTCTCTGCTGGACTTCAGGAAAGCATACTTCCAAGTACGAGTCCACGAGACGCTGTGGCCGTGCGAGACTGTGAAGATCGACGGAAAGAGGTAATATCTGACACGTTTGGGGTTTAGATTAATCGTGTCCCTCCTCTTGTCATGAAGGTTATCGTCAGCACATCCCTATGCAAGAGGAAGTCATGAACCGCGCAACACCAGCTTACATCAACGATATCCTTGTCAACGAAGATGTTGTGCCCGAGTCTCATGTTAGGGAATATTTGGCTCGCTTTGGGCTGGAATGTAAGGACTCGGGGCGGTTTGGAGATGGAACACACGTTCTGGGATTGATTGTCTGGATGGAGTGCGGCTCCCTGCGCTGGAAGCGAGGAAACGCGGTTCCAGAATTTCTCAACGTTGTCACGCAACGAACCGTATTCTGCTTGTGTGGAAGGCTTCGTGTGGCATGCAGAGTAATCAAGAGAAGAGATAGTTCGATCACGAAGGGCTGGGATGACAAAGTGGCAGACTCCCTCCCCGGCGTATGATTTACGAGATCATGGATGCAATAACGCGGAGTTATCTGGCTTGTGAAGACGGACTCTGTGAATGTGTGCCACTGGGTATCGGACATTCTCACCGGGAATGTGCGAGTTCACACCAAGGCAGCCAGTGAGATGCTCATTAGGAGACAGTTTAGCACACTCAAGGGGCTGGTAAATGGAGTACGAGCTCTCAGTGGACAGCCCGAGTTATGGCTATTCAAAAACGAAGTAGGGAGTGTGACGCACCAAATATTTAGCCAGAAAAGTTAGTTACGTCTGCTATACGGGTGTGCGTTGAATGTCAATCGATAAATCCAGCGCCAGTCTACTTGGAGAAGGGAAAACTGGAGGTAAGCAGCAATTGGCAGAAGTTAAGGATGGACATTGCACATGCGCCTAGTGGTGCTTACCATTTCCTAATGATCACAGATTGTGGCCTGTCGCGGTTTTCCGTATGGAGGCAGTTGCCACGGTAGGACTTGGTAAGCGTGATTCGGCAATTGTAAGTGGTCTTTTTTACCGCGAGAGCTACTCACAGATACAGACAAGCCTTCTCGTAGCAGAAAATTCAGGACGTTCAAGAATGAGTGGGGCGGGATCCTCAGATTTTGTTGCACGTATACATAGCAGAGCGATGCCACCATACCATAAAACGGCTTGCAGCCAGGATGCGCTGTTCCATATAAGAGGCTGTCTACTGGCACAACGTGACCCCTAAATGATGGTGGCTCACATTTGATCGCACCAACCAATGCGATCTACTGTCATGAAGTTCGGGGTAAAAGGGGTTGATTTCATGCCACGATTATCAGGTTTTGAAAACAGCCCTTACCAGGTGGGTTAAGGCGCTGCAAGGTCGGTACACCATGAAATTTGGTAGGGGTTGGGTGACAAAAATAATCAGCCCACAGCTGTCCTGGTCGACTGAATGTCCCGACCTGTAAAGGACGTGTACCCTGTTATAGTGCCATCTCGTTGGAGGAAGATTCTGGCAGCACAACGTCTTCAGGAAGCGGGTCAGAGAGTCTGATACATGATGACGAAACAGTAAGAGTCGGATGATTTACGCGAGACGGAAGTGGAAGTCCACGCCTCCGAAAAAAGCCTTTGCGAAGAAACACCCGACAAAAACGACGCCGCCGGATGATCATGAGATCAGGCGTGGTGTAGTTACAATGCAAAGAGACCGAACGATAAGCGGCCACGACTGACATACGCCCGCTGCAAAGAAACAGTAACTGCGCGGGGTAGCGAACCAGGAACTATCTAACTTCGAGGTGACGGTCGAACGTGCGTGCTTATGCAAAGTAAGCGCTTTTGGCAGTCCAAAAGAGCTCAATGAAAGGGAGTGAGATTTTTTTATTCGAGCGAGATCGTTTTTTGACGCCATGCAGCTAGCGTCATTAGCGTGTGTTTGGATTGTTGTTGGTAACATTAGTCAAGCATACTTTTGTGGTTTCAGCATTTGCTTTATGCTGTAGCATTATTTTTCTGGGGGCATAAACCACTATTTTATTGAATTGGAGCGAATATTGCTGCTGCTGCTGCTGCTACTAGAACGTAACAATGTTTGCTCGTGAAGAAAAGAAAGAAAAATATTCCGGCACCGAAAAAAATCATACATACTGAGAGCTGGTATTTTTTGTGTTCTCGATCATCGCTATCACTTGCCTTCACACATTAAATAAACGCAGCCGATTCAATATGCATCAAAGAATGTGAAACGGAGTATCTGTCATTGTTGCTATATTTTACGTTTTAAATATAATTTTAATCGTTAGATGTATACATTAAATAAACGCAACCGATTTCGGACGAATAAAAGCATCTTGATATTAGTGTTGTATTGCTGGTTATTGGCTTCCCAATAACTCTTTGGTCGTCGTAGAACTTCGCTGTTGATTCGTACGAACGGCATTGTTACTAAATGGGACGAGATGCCGTTTCTCTGTTTGACCTCACGGTTGTCAGAACCATCTGCACTAACCCTTTTTTCTTCTCTCTTTTCTTTCCTGTCGTCTCGCCGCCATTTTCGCCCGTGCAGCTATTGTGTGATACTACTCGCACCACCGTTTCTCTTCGCCTGCAACCATTTTTCGCGGCTGCTATGGCTGTCTTGTCATCATTCCTTTCGGGCTGTTGTCTCCGCTCTGAAATCAATTTCTTAACAGTACAACAAAATCTTTTTCTGTTTCAAAGAGCCGCTTTTATTTGACTATTTTAATCAGCCGACTTGAACGAGTTCGTTGCGATCGAGAGAGAGGTTACGCTAACTAAATTCACTAGTTTATATTCTTACGTTAGTCTGTAATCCTTAATTACTTGCAGAGGAAGGAATACAAAAGATTCTACTAGATTTCACTAAGGCCCTTATATTTTTCCGTCATTCAGAATCTTTCTCGTAACCGCTACATCATTTGGTTGTTGACTCTTGGCTCCCAAGTCAGTAACTGATTCAATCTCGATTTAATTCTCCCACGATGGGGACTCTGACGTCATCAAACCTCGTGATCGCCAGGTGCAAACTGAACCCTTAACCTTCTCTTGAACCTAAGGTCAATCAACGTCCGTCGCGTTCGTGGGAAACACATCGAACTGAACCTGCACGGGATGACTCCGCTACAAATCGCGTAAGTCAAACCCGTCTCGAATAGATGCGTCCAACTCTCCCAAGGCATTATCTAACATTAGTCTCAGTTAGCCATCGTTCATTTTTACGTTTTAAATATCATTTTAATTGCTAAATGCATACATTAAATAAACGCAACCGATTTCAGACGAATCAAAGCATCTTAATACAAGTCTGTCAACCATCGTTCACTTTTACGTTTCAAATATCATTTACATGGCTAAGTGCCAGCATTAAAAAAAGCAACCAATATCAAATCTTTAACACATCGCAATTAGAGTCTCTCTCAACCATCGTTCAATTTTACGTTTAAAATATCATTTTCATAGCTGTATTCACACATTAAATAAAAAGTAATCGATTTCACTAAGAGTCTCTGTAAGCCATCGTTTATTTTTACGATTTAAATAATATTTCATCGCTATATGCACATATAAAATAAACGCAACCGATTTGAGCCGCATCAACGCATCTCAATAAAAGTCTGTCAGCCATCGTTCACTTTTACGTTTTAAATATCATTTTAATCGCTAAATGCACACATTATTTGAACGCAACCGATTTCAAACGTTTCAACACGTCTCAATTAGATTCTATGTAAGCTATCGCTCACTGTTTTGTTTTGAATATCATTTGCATTCGGTTTCAATAAGAGTCTCTGTCCGCCATCTTTCACTTTTCATCGCTAAATGAACGTATTAAATAAACGCAACTGATTTCAGACGAATCAAAGCATCTAATTATGAATCTCTGTCAACCATCGTTCACTTTTACATTTCAAATATAATTTCCATTACTAAGTACAAACATTAAATAAAGGCAAGCAATATCAGATCATTAACGCATCGCAATAAGATCATCTGCAAGCCGCCGTGCACCTTTACGTTTTAAACATCATTTTCATCATACGTAATTAAATTAAATATCATTTTCATCATACGTAAACGCCGCCGATTTCAAATAAGAGTTTCTGTCTGTCAAGCGTTCACTTTTACGTTTGAAACAGCATTTGAATCGCTCTTCACGCACAGATAATGCTTGCCAATACAAGTGTTTAAGAGAAAACCTCTTTTTAAAAGTCAATTTTTCTTGACTCGGCAAGAAATACTATTCAAAACATAGAAATAAAAAAAAAACAGTAAATGTGATCATTATGTTTACGTACCCTCTAAAAGGAAAAAGATGAATATATTATCTTTTCAGGTAAGCTACAGCGGCAATTGGCGGCTATTATTTATTTTTATGATTCATTATGTGCAAGTTATAAATGTTCTAAATTTGTAAATTGACTAAGATTAAATCGTAATTTTGATCTACAATAAAAACCGTAATTCGTATGAATCCAAATGTTATGACCACTTGATCCACTTTCTTCTGACCTACTTCATTGTTTTATTATAATGGGCGTTTCCGATTGAATCGCGTACTTACAGGAGGAACCACATAAAGGCTGCCAACATTCCTAGGGTTATGGAACCCACAGTACTTGAATAATAATAATAATAATAATAATAATAATAATAATAATAATAATAATAATAATAATAATAATAATAATAATAATAATAATAATAACTCCCCCCCCCCTCAAAAAAACACAGCTGATACCATACAAATCCTAGTGATGGATCGAAAGACCAAGGAGGCTGGGCACTAACCAGACCTCCACTGGAAGTGTGTGAATAGTACTTAGACCGTGGAGGGGGTACTGCCACCGAAATCCAAGAGACGATAATATTCGTTGCCAGTGAGAAATCAATGTTATGTGACTGTTGCGATAAGGCAATAGCATTTGCAATCGTTATCGAAAGATGTGGAGAGTACTGTAAATCTGGGGAGATTTGTTGTCACTCAGGTTCCAGGAAACACCACCGAGTATTGCCAGTGAGTGACCACTTATGATGAACTGTATGAGAACTCCCAGTGAGTACATAATAACACCCCCTAAAGAAAATGCAGTGGCACCAACATCGGTTGTTACCACACAAATTGTCCATGAAGTGTCTAAGAGGATAAAAAAGAGCGTGGAGATAAGGCACCATCCAGAGCTGTACAGGAAGGGTATGGTGAGTGCTAGAATCCTGGGGACGCTTATTTTCACTCAGGAAAAGAAAACGCTGTTACTAATAACTCAATGGTAAACGGCTGTTGCCAGAACGTAAAGTGAATTGCACGATGATCGTGGAAGAACTCCTAGTGAGTAAAAAATACTAATAATTGCTGGAAAACGGTTGTACTGGTTTACTTCGATGATCAAAAGAAGGGGGGGGGGATTACCTGAAATCTTGGAAGACTTGTTGCCAGTCAGACTCCAACAGGGATCACTACCTCCTCTTACTCTCTGTCTCTCTCTCTCTCTTTCTCTCTGTTTCTCTGTCTCTCTATATCTATATATCTCTCTCTTTCCATCTGTGTGTATATATATATATATATATATGTATATATATATATATATATATATATATATTATATATATATATATATATATATCATTATTTATAAATAAGATTTTCAAATTAACCCATATACACATGTTTCATGCCAAACCTGCAATCATCAGTATGGGAGGAGACAATGCCTACCGGTCACACGGTTGTGACTGTAAAAAAATTCTATGAGAATGACCGGGTTACTACGTATTTGTTTTTTGTTTTTTGTTTTTTGCTGTTTTTTTTTTAAACTTAATTCACCCCAAACAAGGCAAGTTATCACTGTAGACGTAAGGGGCTACTGAGAATTAGGGTTCAGTTTAGAGTGTCATCCTAAATTGGGCAGCTATATGTTTGTTCACATTAGTTTTAAATGTTTGCATGTGAGTACAGTCGCGGAAACAGGGAGAAAGGAAGGGGGTTCCAAAGGCTGCCAGCTCATGGAAAGAAGCTCTCCGGCATCTGGGGATCTCTATAGTGAATGGATGGGATTTAGCTGATTGTCGGGTTGATCGAGTGTATATACGTCGAGGGAGAAGCAACACAAGTTCATCGGAGCACATTCCATTGAAGTACTTGTTAAACAAGCACAAAGATGCAACACTGTAGCGATAGGGCACGAGCTGAAGCTTGATGGATAGTGAGGGACCTCTCGGATTAGAGACTCTTTTTGGACCTTTTCTAAGAGGCAGAGACTAGTGGATGGTTCACCAGCCCATATGTGGCTTTGTAGAGATATAGGCATTATCATGCGTGACAAGTTATCTAGCACGGTAGAGGGGGCCCACTTTCTATGTATTTGTTCCAATTTAGGGGACACTTTAAATTCACTCGTTTCACATATGCTACCATATAATCTCAGTTTTAATACACTACTGTTAAACATCCAGACTATACTAGGCTAAGACGTCTTATCGAATCTAGTCTTACTTTACGAACAAAAATTAGAATAAAGCAAATACTTTTATTTCTCAACATTTCCGACATCACCGTAAAACAAATTCACATAGAGAAAAAACTGACCCAATTTGACACAGGTTAAGTAAAGCACCGCACCCGTGTGGCTCTTTTCAGCCTTCCCGCCTCTCTCATTGTCCTTCCTCTAGTTTCATACCGAACCTAAAATTTATCTTCCTCAGTTAATATTAGCATTGCCACTACCCTCACTGCCATAATCAATTTCCCCTCCATTTTTACTAAAACTTATTTGACAACTTATCCCTCGATTACCCTTTCCTTACCCCTCTCCTTTAATAACTGACATACTCTTTCCCTTTCACGGTCGTCGGCCAACATCAGCACTCTAAATCGCTCCCTCCAACGCCTCCCCATCACCATTATTTTTATTCTATTTCACATGGTCCCTGTTCCTACGTATAAATATCCATAACAATTAAATATCCACCTATCCCGCCGCTTTCTCGCCTACTTTTGTATATAATATACTCCCCGCTTCCCCGTTTCTTTGAACTTCAGATTTCACCCTCTCACTGGATCTTCTTCAGCGTTGTTTTTTGCATAAATAGGCATTTACTTTTCAATAAAGCCTTTCTATCATGAATAAGATTTGAGTTCAAGACCGAAATATCGGTATTTTAAACATGTGCTTGTGTCATTATTTTAACTATGCTTATTCACTAACTCCATATATTAACCACGTTATCTATCTATCTATCTATCTATCTATCTATCTATCTATCTATCCATCTATCTCTCTATCTATCTCTCTCTCTCTCTCTCTCTCTCTCTCTATATATATATATATATATATATATATATATATATATATATATATATATATATAAATATATGTATATATGTATATATATGGAAAATGAAAAAAGGAAAACCAAAAAATATTATTTAATTATTAATCAACGTTTCGTCTTTATTTCAAGACTTCCTCAGGATGATTGTCTGAAGAAAATAACACACAAGTGCAAAATGTTTGAAAACAGGGTAGTAGGAGGAGTGGTCTTTAAAGGCCGCTTATGAAACGAATAAATTATGAGATACAAATAAATGGTAACAGTGAAAAAGAAAATTATTAAAGTTACATATAAAAGTCTATAGCTGGAAAGAAATAAGAAATAAGAAACATAGAATATGTGTGACCCGTTTAATTTAATTAAGATAATTAAGCCTTCTTTTCATAGTCTATATTAGAGGCATAGTAAATATGTAGGTTTGTGCAAATAACATCTAGAGTACATGGAACTAAGAATACCCCCTTCGAATTTATATTCCTTATATCATGCTAAGAACCTTATTTCTAAGTATAGTGAAGACAGGTTATGAACAGGCCGAAACAAGCATTGAAAAACTGTTTAATTAGGTAACCACATATGACCAAAATGTTTTGCTTTTGTTATGTAAGTAAAATATCGTACAGGTACCCAAACCTGAAATAATGTTAAATTACGACACCAAAATATTACCGGATTTACTAATATTATATATTAATACATACGACCAAAGGTTTGTGTTTTACTGGTCCCATTAAATCTCTCTCTCTCTCTTTCTCTCTCTCTCTCTCGCTCTCGCTCTCATTTTCTCTCTCTCTCTCTCTCTCTCTCTCTCTATCTATATATATATATATATATATATATATATATATATATACATATATATATTTGCCTGTACGTCTCGCCGCCTTTAAAAGTGTTAAATTATCATTGTTTATAAGCTGTTCAGAACTGGCCTATCGGTTAGCGACGTTGGATTGGGGTTGAAAAATACTTGTAATCCAGGGTTTCGAATCGTGTGACCGGTGGTGAATAGTCGTACTTCTATGCTGATGAGTCTTGAGTGAAAAGAGACGAAACGTATACGTCCATAGATAAATAAACAATAACAAATATATATATATATAGTTTTGGAAGTTTTTCAACCATTAAAACTATATCGAAAAAAATAACATTTTTAGTCCCAAGTCCTTCGTTGGAAAATTACTTTACTTTTTACAGTCCCTATATTAGTTTGCTTCCAAGAATTTACGCTAATCCTAACATTATTAGAGGGATCATCGGTTGTTTACCATGAAAAACTGTTTTGGGAATTTAATATATATATATATATATATATATATATATATATATATATATATATATATATATATATATATATATATATTTCATGTATCCACATAAAATTTTATAAGGATATATAATTTTTTATGTATCAATTTTCAGTATTTACTTCAACAGTGCTCGATGCGTAAGTAGAGCTAGGTAGTAAGCTATGAAAATATATTTATGGCAATTAAGCTACACAGAGGCTCCCGCGTTTCATCCCCGGGGGAATCTTCAGGCTAAAATGCATGGAGTTATTTTTGCCGGGTGTTTTTATATACACAGCTAGTTAGTTAACCAATAATATTCTTTGTTGTTCTCGCAGCCAATCGTTGGGCTTTCCACGAACAAACGTGTGGTTAGTGTTACTTCCTATATCCTGTTCTATTGTTCTGTTTTCTATAGATTGGTCTATATCCCATTTCTTTGTTGTATTAATATAATGGGTGAATTTATTTTAACAAGTGGTTCCTTGTATTTCGATTTTAGGTTTAATTTTAAAATTGTTCCTTTTTTGTTTTGTTTAGTTTTTTACGGATTTATTTATTTATTTATGTATCGTTAGCCTAAGGTAAATTTATTTCTGTGTAGGCAGCTGTTTGCTATCTCACTTCTACAGTGTAATAGATTTCGGGGGTCTTTAAAGTTTAGGATTTCAAATTTTTCATTCAGACATAATCGACACGGGTCATCTAAATTTCTACATGTACTGGCCTGATCGTATTATTTTCCATTCAATTATTGGTGAGCGTCTATTTTCTTTGAGCTCCCAATAGTGGTTTGCTAGTGCTGTTTTAATTCGAAGTTCTCTGTTTTTAAATGTGCTTTGGTGGTCATAATATCTGGTTTTAAAATCTAGGGAGGTCATATCTACGTAGTACTTCTTGTTATTCGGTCTTTCCTTGGCGAGAGACAGGATGGGGGGTAGAAAATGGGAGGGGTTAAGAAAACAAGTTTCTTAAATCTCATTGGCAATTCATATTTTGATCGTTCTATTTTGTACGAGTGAAAGTAGACACTAAAAAAACAAAGAAAATCGTCACCTTCGTCTTTCAGCTATTATTTTCTAAAAGAATCTAAACGCCTAATTATTTATGATAGTCTTAATGAAAACTTTTATGTGTGTAAAGTATGCATGGGCAACCATTTGACAGTAACGAGCCGCATAGAATTTACTTCATCAGCAGTTAGGACGACACAACTAAAGAAATTCAACGTATTTTTCTTTTTAACTGAAATTACCTCAACCATTTTTTTACTACGGAAGACCCTACGCGTAAGAATCTACCTTAAAAATTGGGAAAAGCGAATCTTCTGTTCGGTAAAAAAAAAATTGTTTCTCTAAACAAACGCAGCATTTAATATACTATAAATAATGGTATCAATGGGATGAACATACGCTGCTGGTTTGATGTATTATCAAGCAAATTAAAAGAAGAAAAACGTGAACACTTGAAAAATCAATGTATCCAATAGACAAAGAATCGAGAATTGCGTAATCCGTGTACCAAAAGTTTAAGAAAAGTATATTCTTAACATTACAGCGTCGTATTTAACACTGGCAGTTCTATAAATTTCTTCAGAATGAATTCAGTAGAAGTAAAAGACACCAACATTCCGTGGATGGTGTATATATTGACATTCTCGGCCAATCTGAATTTGATCGTTCACGCCTATGACATGGGAGCCACTTCCGGTTCCATTTTACTCATCCAGAAGATTGATTATCTCCGTATCACTCAACTATGGAAACAACTCATCACAGCCGGCTCACTGCCGGGAGCCGCGATCTGCACTTTGGTCGGGGCCCATTTGGCTGACAAATTCGGACGTAGGATATCTATCATTATA
>OY744532.1:13790551-13958051 GCA_963556195.1 Sepiola atlantica | reverse complement strand
TATATATATATATATATATATATATATATATATATATATATTATGTATATATATATAATTTCTATTCACCCCAAACAAGGCACACTGCCACTGAGAGGTAAGGTTCTACTGTAAATTAGGGGCCTAATTTATAAGGATATCATAAGTGGGGAGTTGTTCAGTGAGATGTTTGTTCACATTACATTTAAATTTATGCATGTTTGTACAGTTGGGGAAACAGGGACCAAGAAGAGAATTACTAAAAGTAAGTGGTTCGACGAAAAGACGCTATTAGAGTAGAAAGCGTTCCGGCATCTGGGGATCTCTACAGTGAAGAGGTGTGATTTTGCTGCTTGCCGGGTTTGTTGGACGTATTTACGTTGAGGGGACATAAGTTAAGCAAGTTTGTCGGAGCACATTTCGTTGAAGTTCTTGTAAATCAGGCACATGAATGCAAAATTGCAGCGATGGGACAAGGGATTGAGCTTGGTAGACCTATATGTGAGACTTATAAGTTTAAATACTCTTTTTTTTACTCTGCCTAAGAAAGAACGACTAGTGGTTGGTGCACCAGCCCAGATGTGGCAACAATACTACATGCATGACTTGTATAGTGGCTTTGTAGAGGTATAGGATACTGGCAGGTATGAGAAGTTTTCTAGTCCAGTAGAGGGCGCCCACCTTCTTTGCAGCAGTCTTGGCAGTATTTTCTTTGTATTTCTGTTACCCGTGAATGTTAGGCCGAGGAGTTTAAGTGTTAGACCCTTGGGAAGGGTGCTATCAGCCATGACAATCAGTGGTTGGTAAAGTTTTTTATAATAGTTAAAGGAAAGGAGCTTTTTCTTGGTACCATTAAATGAAGCACACCATTTTTTGCCCCATTCCACTATATAGTGAAGGTCATTTTCTAAGGATTCAGCCATGCCTTGGATATTTGTGGGTTTGATTTGCCCACATCGAGAATAGAACGCGGTGTCGTCAGCAAATATACCCATCTTGAATGCGATTGCATCAAGAAGATCGTTTATGAAAATTAGAAACAATAAAGAGGCATGGTGCAACCTTTGGGGTACAACAGTATTAATGATATTGTTTCGATGTCTGGTCATCTAGGACGAACTGGATCTTTCTTTTAGCTAAGAAAGATCTGATTATATTAAATACTCGTCCGTATGAATTGATTTTCTGCAGGAGACTTTTATGCCAGACGTTGTCCAAGGCTTTGGATACGTCAAGCGCTGCCGCACTAGCCTCACCTGCCTTATCCAGTGTACGGTATATACGTTGAGAGATGACCGTTAGGACATCAGAATAGATTAAGGTGTCCTACATCCATACTGTAGGTCAGGAAGACGTTTAGCATTTTCGAGGTGGTGGACTATTCAAAGATTTTACTGAAGAGTGGCAGGAGACTTATGGTGCGATGATTTTCACCAGAATTCTTGAAAACTGATAACACAGAGGCAATTTTCAGCTATCAAAGAAACAACATTTGGCACTGCATTTTTTTCAGAATTTGGAGAGGATGGGGGCCAGCTCAGCAGAGCATTATTATTACTATAGCAGGAATAAGATCAGGTGCACATGTTTTGGAGTTGTCGAGGTTTTTATTATATACAGAATATAGGAAGAGGTGATGATCAGATCATCAAGTGAGGTTTCTGTCCGTTGTGGGAAATTTGGGAGGGAGTGATATGTAGAGTCTAATGTGTAGTTTAACGCGAATCGCTGGACAAGAAGTGCAGCCTTATCCATTGCCATGCAAACGACATCATGGTGGTTTGATAGTGGGGAATTATTGATTGTCCTTATATACTCGGCACCTTTTACAACATTGCTTTCCCTACAGCTTCATATATTGCAATATATAGAGTGTGTACTCTTATCTTGGCCTTTTGGCTAAGATCAAAGTGTAGTATCTGTTCCGATGGATACTGCACCCCATACTGGTGTTGTCTTGGCCTTCGGGTCTTGATTTA
Organism: Sepiola atlantica; assembly: GCA_963556195.1. Taxonomy (NCBI): domain Eukaryota; kingdom Metazoa; phylum Mollusca; class Cephalopoda; order Sepiida; family Sepiolidae; genus Sepiola; species Sepiola atlantica. The sequence continues at coordinate 13,956,093 of OY744532.1, read as the reverse complement.
CGCCCGTCAATGGGTCTGTCCTGTGCAGTTCTGGGAGGTCCACCTTCCCAGGCTTTGCCTCCCCTCTTTGGGGAGGAGTAAGTTTATTGTTTACTGCCTGAGGCGCCTCTACCGGGGAATGCCGACGGGGTTGCCCAGGCAATTTTTAAACCCCACTTTCCCGACCCGACCTTGGGTCACATCTTACTTGTGGGAGTAAGATAAAAACTGGCTTTGTGCCTAACTCCTGGAGAGGAGTAAGTCAATACTCTTATAAAATAGACACGTTTTTCTTTTTCAGGAATTGGAAGTGCCAGTATGCCTGTATATGTTGCTGAATGTGCTCCTAAATATCTGCGGGGGCGTCTGTGTGGCGTAGGTGAACCACTTAAGGCCATTGGAATTTTACTTGGCACCTTGACTTCTGCACTCTTCAGCACCAACAAGAAGGACGGATGGCGGTAAGTACTGCGATAAAACGAACCACATTCTATTAAGGGAGGGTGCATTATGTCGCTAGTAATGCCAATAGCGTCGTGGCACACTTAAATCGAGTCACCTTGGCGACTATGTTCCTCCTTGTTTATTCTTTTCATAGTTTGAACCTGTTTTGGGAGAAAGGGGATGGGGATTCGAACATTTAGTATACTCTATTTTTTATGGAAATCGCTCCAGACAAGGCATGAAGCCACTTGATGTAAGGAGCTAACAAGAACAAATATGATTATCGCAAAGACAGGAGATACTTATTGACCTTAGTCTTAAAAAGGCCAAGAGTATAGGTAGGAATAAAACAGTCAGCAGGAAGAGAGTTGCACAAACCTGCAGTTCTTGGAAAGAAGCTACTGGAATAGGAAGCTGTATTACAATGAGGTATCAAAACAGTGAATTGATGGAGACAACGAGACCAACAAGTCAAACGAGCTGGTACAAAAGAAGCTTAACAATGTCGATATCCATAGTTGCTTCTGTCTGGATCATAAAACATTATCTCCGAATGTCGCACTAAATGTTTCTTCTCTACAGTTTTGTAGCAGTCTAACATATCTTTTCGCAGTGCCATGACAAACCATGCGCTGTCTACCAAGCTTGAACTCCTGTTCCAGCGCCTTTACTACGAAAACAATATGTCACTGGCTATACGAGGCGATACAAAATCATTATCGGTTGTGTTTTCGGACACCTCATTTCTTTTTACTGTTATCTTCATTGGGTTAACCCTTAAACCATAGCAACACAACTATCCGAAGATTGACCAAATTGGACTAATTGAAAAGAATACGCTCATCCGAACTTTGCCATGAAACGCGCGTAAGGGTTAGGAATAATAATCACATTTGAATAAATTATTTTAGTGTATAAGATGAGAGCTGTAAAAAAAATTATTTTAAAATAAAACTCATCGTTAAATTATAGTTTTGGATTAATTCACTATAGTCGAATAGTCTATGGAATGCAAATATAAGATATATATATATATATATATATATATATATATATATATATATATATATATATATATATATATATATATATATATATATTGTATTATTATATATATATATATATATATATATGTTTTGTATTATTCTCTACACAGTCAGAGAAGAAAAAAAAAATTCTTCTTCTGGTCTAATTATTTTTGACAAAGGGATGTCTTTTCCCGAAATATCAAATAGTGATTTTTAATCACCCGGACATCACACGAACAGCTAAAACACTCTTGCTGTTATGTAAGAAGAAAAAAAAAAAAAAAAAAAGGAAAAATAAATAGTAAGTCTTATATCGTATTCGATTTATTGTTATTGTTTTTGTTCCTTTCCTTTCAACTTGCATCTTACCCGGAATTGCATTGCCCACAGCCTTTCAAAAACTTATTACTACTATACCCAGCAATGCTTCAAGCAAACTACCATTCTATATATATATATATATATATATATATATATATATATATATATATATATATATATATATATATATATATATAGTCTCGGAAGTTTCTCAACCATTAAAACTATATAAAAAAAAAAAAATAAATAAAACAAAAAACTTATAGTCTCAAGTTTTCCAGTGAAAAATCACTCATGTAAGTCAATTTATTTTTTACAGTTATTATATTAGTTAGTTTCTAACACTATTTTAAGGGATCATCAGTTGTTTACCATGAAAAACTGTTTCGGGAATTTAAAAACAAGACAGTATTTAATTTCATGGCTTCCCAGCAGAGTTTATCAGACCCCACTTCCCTTAAAAGACAAAAACATAAACGTTCCTTATACTAAATCTATGTTGTGTTCCATATAAATGTTTTGCTAACTTATATTAGTTATTTAAGACACAAAAAAAAAATTCTTTACCTGTGCTGTTCGTCTGTCTAATAAAATTTATCCGTTACTCACAAAAATGTTGCTGCATTTTAAAGTGTTTGGACGAATCCATATATATATATATAAATTCCCGAAACAGTTTTTCATGGTAAACAACTGATGATCCCTTAAAATAGTGTTAAAAACAAACTAATATAATGACTGTAAAAAATAAATTGACTTACATGAGTGATTTTCCACTGAAAGACTTGGGACTTTAAGCTTTTTTTTGTTTTCTTTTTTAATATAGTTTTAATGGTTGAGAAACTTCCGAGACTATATATATATATATATATATATATATATATATATATATATATAATCTTTTCAAAAGATGTAATTTAAACATTTTGTTTGTACTTTCTAAACACACACACGCTGGGTCTTCCTATTTGTGTGTCATGTAATAACGATTTTGTTGTGTTGTCACTCAGTTCTATTGTTTCTTTTTTTCTGTTGTGATTGCCAGGTACATATGGGGTTTAGGCGCTGTGGTAGCCTCATTTCATTTGATCGCTATGATTTTCCTCCCGGAGTCTCCACGTTGGTTTATTCAGCAATCACGGCAGAAGGAAGCCATGGAATCACTGATGAGAATTCGAAATAGTGAAAATGTTGAAGAAGAACTGAAAGAAATTGAAAATAATTTCGAAAAGGTGCAGAAAGCGATTGGCAAATCAGGTGAATGTTTTCATTTTTATATGAGGAACAAACAAAAAATGCAGTAAAAAAATTGGATTTGAATATTTCTTATTTTACCTTACACTCAGTTATATACGAAGGGCTATCTGACGTTGGTCAAGGCGTGAATTACAAAGTAAAAGAGTTTTAAAATATGTTTAGGTAGCATCTTCTTTTCTACATACATCCTTCATCACGTTACTTTTTTAACACATCTTCCTCGATTGGCTTCCAGCATCTCTCTCTTTCTCTTTTTACCGCTCTCTCTCTCTCTCTCTCTCTCTCTCTCTCTCTCTCTCTCTCTCTATCTATCTATCTCTCTCTCTATCTATCTATCTATCTATCTCTTCTCTGGAAACTGGTTCAATATAATAGAAACAGACAAAAAAAAATGAATAAGAAACCTGACTCACGATTTGACTTTATTTTAGTGCTTTTGTTTGTACTTTTTAAACAACTACAAGTAAAATAAAATTGAAATATGTGTTTGACACCCCATGTACTTATTCGGCCTCTTCTGATCCAAAGCGAATAAATATTACAGTATTTTTTACCATAACCAGCTCGGGATCCTACTGAATCGGAATACGTAAGGTTTGTAAGCGTATATATATATCTAGGGTCTGAGCCTGACGCACAGAAACAGAAAATCAAACTTTGTCGATGAGGTTAAACAATGCATTTATTCCCTACTAGCGCCATAGCGCAGCACCTTACTAACCAGCGTTTCTGCCCCCCCCCCCCTCGCTCCCAATATCAAAAACTCTTAGTAGAAAACATCACAATATTAGAACAGACCAATACTAAACAACAACTCTATATATTAGAAGCTTTATACATCAAAACCAAAAAAAAAGCCATTAACAGAGTCAACTTTAACACTAGTGATATCGTTCTAAAATGTTTATAATGTTAACTTTAGTTCCGTATTAATAATATAATTACCGTCAAAACTATGTATTAATATCACCACTATGGTCTATACCTGATTCCCCTGAAGATCAACCCGGATGGGCTCGAAAGTACTTGGGACACCAACGACTATGACAGATTCATCGATCAATTGCCCACCAAAACAAAGACCCTGATTCGGCAAATGGAAAGGATCATCACAAAGATATCCAGACATAAGTTGTTAGTCAAGGATATTGGTCTTAGAGAGAAAATTTTGACTATATATATATATATATATATATATATATATATATATATATATATATATATATATATATATATATATATAAAGCAAAAATTAGATAAACATTAGAAACAGTGTACGCGGATCAACCTACGTTTCGACGCTTATGCGTCTCGTTAAGGACTCTGAAGTTATTTGAGAAATCAAAATTCTTAAATAACTTCAGAGTCCTGAACGAGACGTATAAGCGTAGAAACGTATGTTGATCAACGTAGACTGTTTCTAATGTTCAATTAATCTTTAATTTATAGTGAGCACTTTTTGAAAAAAAATATTGGTTTTAAGTTCATGGTATCAATATATTTAAACTTATTTAATTAATATATATAGAGAGAGAGGGGTTGGAAGAGAGAAAGAGAGAGAGAGAGTGTGGGTGTGTGTGTGTGTGCGTGTGTGTATTTGTGTGTGTGTGTCGTGAGTGTGGGTTTTTGGAAAATCGATGGCATAACTTTAAGATTATCTTCTATATGTGTATATACGTCCGGAAACACTTGGTTTTCGAGTTATAGGCTATTGAACCAAATACTGATCAACATTTTTCTATTATAAACATCTAACTACCGCGTACAGTGGTTGTGGATAGTGCACTGTTGGTACTGCATATGAAATAGATAATACTATCCGTGTGGTAGGTCTGGTGTTGCCAAATACACCAACAAAACCATGAAAGACGGCACCAAACATATATAAAAGTCGCGGGCTCAAAAGAAATATCTCAATGATCGACAGGAGCTCCTTTGATATCAAACATGACGGATCTGGTCAGCATCCTGCGAATATTGGTTCTTTCTTATTTTGTTGAATATCGGGTCTAGGGTATAACATCTAATTGGAAGAAATAAAACCGGATTAGTTAACACAGACACACACACAGCCGGAAGAAAGTTTAACCGGGTTGATTGATACAGAGACACACCTGAATAGAAAAATAAATGTCCAGCACTTTGATGCAAATACCCCTGTAAAAGTCATCTGCAAAGGTTACCTGTCGACGGAAATACGCCCGTCGCTAAATAAACAATAAAATAAATGAAAGCCACGTCCCGTATGTGACATGGTTACATTAACTGCATAACCGAAATCTCGAAATGGGCGTTACAGTTTGGATATGTGGGTATCCAAAAATGTTATATAAACTGGCTCAAATTGCTTCACTTCTCGCTTACGCTACTCATTTGGCGCCACTTCACTATATATATATATATATATATATATATATATATATATATATATATATATATATATATATATCTGTGAAAGAGTTTATGTCGATATACGTTTAGATCGTACACATAAATACAAGAACGCATGGTAACTGTCAGTTTCTCGACTTACGTTTCTCAAACCAAGTGTTTCCCACGGAGCAGTTATCCATTTCTATATTTTCGGTGTGTCGTTATGGGAAGAGAAATATCTCGTTTGATTCAATTAATTGTCTCTGTTTAAGTGTTCATAGTTTTGCTGAAGCGCGGCTCTATTTTCTATATTCGTTTATGTTCTTATTTTGGGGATTTTCATAAAGTTATTTTCGATTTTTTTAATTTTATTCATTGATTGTTTATTTAAAAATAAGACGACAACATATTCTTTTTTTTTTTTTTGGTGGTCGCGTCCGACGCACATCTTACAACTACAATTTATGTTATTTCATCTTTTTGAAAAGATTTACGGTTCGTATTGATTAATCGCCACATTTCCAGAACATAATTCTCTTCTCTACAGAGAGGCTGTTAGTCTTTCTCTACTCTATCACTATTTTCATGATAGATACTCGACTGAGCTCCAATCTATGGTTCCCCCTGTAAAATATTCACAACAAAAACTCGTCTGGCTACAGCCACTGTAAATAAGTTTCCTTTCTTCTCTGTGTGCTTAAAACTAAATGGAACTGCCATACACATAGTGTGTTTCAAAAACTACCCGTCTATAGAACACATAACCATGACGCTGCTTCCCAGCTGACTACAACATTGTTGTTTTCAAGACAAGTGTTAGCAAATTCTTGTTGGACCGTCTTCTTAAATAAACAAATTCTGTCCGGTTTTAATCATCGTCTCCAGTAAATGTGTTTGTCTCACCGTCCAACTGACAAACTCATTAATCCTTATCCTCGAGTGGCCTTTGGTCCTTGATAAGCAGAGCTTCATTAGTACATCAGTTGATCACCTAATCGTCAGATTATTACCACACATTTTTGAAAAATGACTGTGTAATTTTAGAAGGGGATTTCAAGATGAAATTATCTTTCAACAAGCAAATTGATTATTATCTTATAGCATTAGTCTTACTCTCACTCGTTCCCGGGGAGGGTCGAAGAAATAGCGTCGATAAACACGTCTGAATCCGTAAAGCCCGTCAGCCAAAGAGAATGATTTCACTACCTCCTTCTTCTTTTTATCATAGTTCACCCCAGACAAGGCAGACCGCCACTGTAGACGTAAGGGGCTACTGAGAATTAAGGTGTAAGTTTTTTTGTTTTTTTTTGGGGGGGGGTCATCCTAAGTTTGTAGTTGTGCAGCGATATGTTTGTTCACGTTAGTTTTAAATTTCTGGATGTTGGTACAGTCGGGGGAACAGTGAGCAGGGAGGGAGTTCCAGATACTGGCAACACGAGGAAAGAAACTATTGGAGTAGAAGGCTCTCCGGCAGCTGGAGACGTCCACAGTGAATAGATCGGACTTAGCTTATTGTCAGGTTGGTCTAGTGTATTTACGTCGAGGGTGTACTAGAGCAGCAAGTTCATCGGAGCACCATCCATTGAAGTACTTGTAAAACAGGTACAAGATGCAACATTGTGGCAATGGGATAAGGACTGGAGCTTGGTGGATAGTGAAGGACCTATTAAGTTAGCGACTCTTTTTTGGACCTTTTCTAAGAACGAGAGACTAGTGGATGATGCAACATCCCAGGTGTCGCAACAATACTCCATGCATGGGCGGATGGTGGCTTTGTAGAGATATAGGATAATGTCAGGTGTATGAAGTTTACTACCACGGTAGAGAGAGGCCACCTTCTTTACAGCAGCCTTGGCAATGTCTTCAATGTATTTGTTCTAATTCATGTTACCTGTGAATGCTAGGCCGAGGAGTTTGAACGTTGGACTCTCAAATAGGGCGTTATTTGCCATGGCAATCGGTGGTTGAAGAGGTTTCTTGTAGTTATTGAGGGAAAGGAGCTTTGTCTTTGCAGCATTAAATGTTACCAACCATTTATGATCCCAATCCCACTACAGACTGGAGGTCACTTTCTAAGGATTCAGCCATGCCACGGATATGTGCGCGTCCGTTTTGCCCACATGATGAGAGTAGAGCGTGGTGTCGTCAGCAAATATACCCATCTCAGACTCAATGATATCAGGGAATACGTTTATGAAAATCAGGAACTGTAGAGGTCCAAGGATGGGTCTGGGGTCACCAGCATTTATGTCATGTTGCTTGGATGAACGACCATCGAGGACAACCTGGATCTTTCTTTTGGTTAGGAAGGATTTAATTATATTAAATATTCGTCCAGTAATACCATATAAGTGAATTTTTGTGAGAAGCCCTTTATGCCAGACCTTGTCAGAAGCTTTGGATATATCAGGCTCTACCGCCCTAACTTCATTTGCCTTGTCTAGTGTATGATACATGAATTCAGAGATGACCGTTAGGATATCCGCAGTAGATCATGCTTGCCTAAATCCATACTGACGGTCAGAAAGAAGTTTAGCATTAACTAAGTGCCGGACTATCGCTAGATTGATCAAAGATTCAAATATTTTAGCAAAGATCGGGAATAGACTGATGGGGCGATAATTCTGAGGCTCAGTTCTGTCTCCAGAATTCTTGAAGACTGGTACCACAGAGGCAATTTTCCAGCTATCAGTGAAGCAAGATTCAGCGAGGCATTTGTTGTAGGACAGGGGCCAGTTCTGCGGAGAATTTCTTTATTACTATTACTGGTACAAAATCAGGCCCACACGCTTTGGAGTTGTCAAGGTTTTTTTATGATGTCCATGACCTGAGATGGGGTGATGACCAGGTTTCAAGTGTGGCTTCGGTCCGCAATGGGAATTTAGGGAGGTGCTAGTTTGCTGAGTCCAAAATGGAGTTTGAGGCGAAATGCTTGGCAAGTAGTTTAGCCTTATCAGTTGCCGTGCAAACAACATCATTGTGGTTTGACAGCGGGGGTGGAATTATTGATTGTCCATTGTTCACTACACTATTGTAGACTTTCCAGAAATCGCGAGTACCTAGTTTCGATGACTGAATTCGTTTTTTGGTTATCTCTGTATACCTTATCTTTGATTTACCTATAACTACTGTACAATTATTTATTGACTCTATAAATTCCTGTCTATTCGCAGTTGACTTATGGCGGTCGAATTGTCGGAATGATTGCTACCTCAGTGCAATAGCAGCTGCACATTCCGAGGTGAACCATTGAGGGGAGGGGAGTTTGCTGAGGGAATTTTTGCATGAAGACATATGCTTCAATGCCGACTTTGAACTATTCGGTTAACTCATTTGCGCACTGATCAGCAGGGAGTGAGAAAGTTTTACTCCATGGGGCGTCGTTAATTTGATCTCTGGTGGAATCAAAATCAGCCCGGTTGTTGTATGTCGTCGTTTTGAGCAACGGGTCATCATCTTTGGGACGAGCTTTTAGGGTGATATTAATTATTACCACAATATGATCGGCGTTCCCGAGCCTGCTATGGGCATTGGTCACACAAGCCTCGGGCAGTGAGGTCAAGAATAGGTCGAGAATTGAAGCTTGCTGGTCCATACGATCAGGGAGGTTAGGGGTTAGGGTTAGTTACAGTCTGTGAGAGGGAGTGAGCTAAGGAGAAATTATACGTAGAGTTACCAGCTGCGTCAGTAAAGCTGGAGAATCCCAATCAGTCACGGTGGTGTGCATTAAAATCACCAAACACATGTATTTGGGCATTCGAGTCAAGTGAGAGTGCTGTATCTATGCTTTCAGAGACAAAGTTAATCAAAGTACAATCCTAGGTCGAACGTGTAACTCGGGACTTCCTGTCCAATTTCCCGATTACGTCACCTTAATTTTATAACTTTAATTTCTAATGGAAATTTTCTATTTATTTCATCTAGTTACAAAATGCAAGATTTTTTTTCCACGTCATTCTAAAACCCCACGTCCAATATCGCTACACATGAAAATTGTAAGTGTTAAAAATTTAACCATGAAAAAATAATGTTAATAACCTGAGAAAATTGTGTTTATTCGATAAAATTCGTCAGAATTAAAAATGGAGTGAGATGCGTTTAATATGACCACCATTTTATTTAGTTATCAGTTTATTCTTTTGTTTTTTTTATTTTCAGGTGAAAGAAATATATTCGAGAGAATTCTTAAAACCGCGTCAGTCAGGCGAGCTCTGATGGTCGGCTGTGGCATCCATTTTTTCTCACAGTTATCAGGTGTGAATACAATTATGTAAGAGTTTGGTTTAGTCGATTTTACTTCTAACCGTTTTTATTTGCAGGTTTTACGTCCTGCGAAATCAAGCTCAAACATATTAGACAAAGCATGTTTCTGAGTTAGTTTCGTGTGAAGACATCTCGTTTCAAATTAACGTTAGACAGGAGTATCTTATCAAAGCGGTCGCTTGTGTGTGTGGTATGTAGGTGTGTGTGTGTGTGTGTGTGTGTGCGTGTGTGCGTGCGTGTGTGTGTGTGTGTGTGTGTGTGTGTGTGTGTGTGTGTGTGTGTGTGTGTGTGTGTGTGTGTGTGTGTGTGTGTGTGTAAGGTGGAACTCAATAAACAGATCTTAGATATTAAGAAACGATGAACTGGGATCATAAAATAACAGACACTGACCCATGACCCCTATTTGCTTGCCTACGCAATAGTGGATTTAGATGACAGATGAGATATTCAACGGCTAATATTCGGGACCATATTTTTAGTATAATGGTAGGGTAACACGATTTTTTATGTATATATCTAAGTACTGTGATGGATTTTTCGAATAGCTTGTGCATTTTAACATCTTACATAGAAGAAAGGTATACTGTTTACGTCTGTATCTACCGTTATTTTGAAACTCAAGCTGCTAAAGAGTGCTATTAATTCTTTGACGAGTCTGTCTAAGCATTGTACCTACTCAATAGATATAAACCGTCGTTCTGGTATAAGTTGAAGTCCTAATTTGAGAATCTATCCTTAAGGGCGGTATGTATGAATAGATTGATCAGGTCACAAAAGCACACAGTATCGAAATAACCCATTGCCACATAGAATAGGTTTTCTAGGTCGGATTTCTTAACACAGGTTTTATTATCAAAGAATATAATAGTCTGTCTCACGTTTTATATAATATCTAGCCCCAAATTACTAATATCTAATGTCGTCTTTGCTATGGGGTGGTAAAAATCAACTCTATATCAAACAAAACTATATGTTACATATTTCAGAAACGTACCACGGTTTCATCCAGATGGGCTGACTTTTTACCATTTTTGAAAAATCCTATGCCTAATGGAATCGTCAGCGTTCTGAATGAGATCTCATCGTGATTTGACTTCATTCATTTCTGAAATATGTAACATATAGTTTTCAAATAAATTACATTTGCTCTCATTCCTCTGTGATCGAGAACTTTATTGATTTCTTTTCACACACACACACACACACGCACACACACATATATATATGTGTATATATATATATATATATATATTAGGTATCATGATTTTTTTGTCGACGCTCATGTTTGCGTGAGCAATATCATTAAGTAAACGATTAATTTAATCCTCGAGGTTTGACAAATAAATGAGTCACTATTTTTTTTTTTAGTAATGTCTTTGCAATATCCAATTAATTGAACATTAAGTTCACTAATTGTCATTGAAATGAAGTCTCTTGGCTAGAGTGTGTATTTTAAAGAGATTTTTAAGAGATCTGAAGGGGTCTAAAATGTTTGCTGTCGTTTTTAGTTGAGAGTGTAGGAGTGATGATTATAGATCGTACCAAATTTGAAAAATATTTTTTTAACTACTACTACTACTGCTACTATTACTACTACTACTACTACTGCCACTATTACTACTACTACCACTACTACTACTACTAATAATAATAATCGTCTCGAGACACACGGGGATCGTAGGGGTGCTGTATTTAAACGTATAGTAAGGCTTCTCTGTTGGTTGTGAGCGATTCATGGAGCTCTTCCCAGACCACTCGACGATCAATGTCGGTTAACTTTTACTTTGGCTTGCCCAACCTCTGTTCCTTTTCACTGTACTGGAGTAGATATACGACTTGTTACTTGCCAGTCCCATCGCAGCTTCTTCCTTCCAACTGTCGTCATCATAAGTCACGTGTTGCTCGATGAGGCTGGTGCCTTCTTCATTTATAATACATTATCTAAATAAGTAAAACATTTTCTTTTTAATAAAGGATGGGGTTATGTGCACGGTCCTAAGATCCATTCCACCAAGACAGTCAGTGCCCCCCTCATTGCACCATAGTGGGGACAGGTTTTCTGTCTATCTTTGTCTTCTTTTTTTTATTTTAAAAACAAACAAAACTTGTCTGCATATGACGGGTGACGATTCTCTTTGAGAGACGCAACGCTAAACATTTTCTAAAATCAAAATGAACTTGATTTCTGTCAGTTTGAAAACAAATTTTCATAATAAAGTCATTATATAGAAATATTAAGATAACTATGAGAATAAACACTTTATATTACTCTGTCCATTCTTATCGTGATGACATCACTTCTAGGCATTTCTCATTGTATTATATTGGCATTAATACAACATCGCATGGAATTTATATACATGTATACATGTATAACATTATACATGTATGACATTATACATGTATAACATTATACGTGTATAACATTATACATGTATAACATATGTGGACATCGAAAAGAAAATTCCAAACAATTAGCTATATAATAAAAATTGAGCACTCTTATTTGCATTGAGAGAGTACAAATTGGACTTCGCAATCTAGTGGAAGATGATGTTTTTCTACCCTGCAGCCCATTTCTCACCGAAGAGATGCTTCTAATCCCCTTACTCTGTCGGTATTTCCAGGGTAGATGCTCGACTGGGCTTCAAGCTCTGCCCCCTCCTTTTTTGTGTGTACCTAAAATCTAACTGAACTTCCATGAACAGCGTTACCGGAAAACGTTTCTCTAAACTAAAACACGGTCGTTTTCAAGTTCAATGTAAACAAACAAATATTTGTTAGGTCATCCTCTGAATTAATCATAGTTCTCAATCTTTTCAGAGTACTATTCAATCATCTTATTGAAAATCTCATTAATCCTTATCCTCAAGTTGCTTATGGCCTTGGTAAGTTATGAATCATTAGTTTTTTAAAAGTTAGAGCCCGTCTGTATCTTTAACCTGTGTAACTAATAACTTGTAGCAGTCACATGATTGACCGGAAGTGCGCTCTTTACTGCACAAGATTCACGCGTGATCACTGGGGTCTGATCACGTGATCAGCAGAATACTCTCAGTTCGTGACTTCTAGCCAACAAGGCAACATGTGATCCTGCGATTCTCTGCCATCGGTCTGACAGAGAATCTACGAACTCCGGGAAAAGGTTATTTCGTCTTGTTATTTCAATATATATGTATGAAAGATGTTCTGTTCCGTTGTTCCTGCAAATAAACCCCCCTCTCTCTCTCTCTCTCTCTCTCTATATATATATATATATATATATATATATATATATATATATATATATATATATATATAGTCATCCACATACAGACTGTTTCGCTGTTTCACAGCTCATCAGTGCGGCTAGACCAGTTAGTGCTCAAGTCGGGATGCTAACCCCTACGCCATCATACGACACTGACTGAATGTAAGATGTATCTCAATGTAAACATTGCAAATGCCGGGAGCTCGGATTAGTTTTACCTTATGAGCTATGCCTTAAAGCTAATGGCAGTTGGCGATACCCTTACAAATAAGCTCTACCTGGGGGGGAGCTTCATAAAGTAATCCACATACAGACTGTTTCGCTGTTACACAGCTCATCAGTGCGGCTAGACCAGTTAATCCCTCAATCCGGGATCGAAACACAACCGTCGAGCTGACAGTCGGCGCTATTCCTTTAGTTGATGTATCTCATTTAATCCGTGTACAACAGCTAAAAACTTTTATTTTAGTCACGTAATTTATGAATGAATATACAGCATAATCACGTTGATACACCGATTCTCGTAAAATTCATGAATGAATATACAGCATAATCACGTTGATACACCGATTCTCGTAAAATTTATGAATGAATATACAGCATAATCACGTTGATACACCGATTCTCGTAAAATTTATGAATGAATATACAGCATAATCACGTTGATACACCGATTCTCGTAAAATCACAGACGTTAAGCGATGTTTAGCATGGACAGTACCAGATGGGTGACCATTTGGGAATATCAGATGCTCTATGGAGAGGGACGGCAACACCCTCCCCCTGCAAAAAAAACTGCAAAAAAAAAAAATAACGTCGTTCAAATGATCTCGCCTGAGTGGGATACATACGTTTTTGTTTCATTTTACTTCAGTTGAAGTTCTCCCGCTTGTGAGGAAACTTGCTAAACCCGTCGATGGCGCCTACCGCACCAGGACAGGAAATTATGAATGAATGTACAAAGAATCAAGGTTTGGTATGGACAGCGAGTGTTGAATATTTCGCGTGCGTCTACAATCAATTTAAGTATGGTAGACTGTAAATACAACAATCACGCATTTGTTTATTTTTTGCAATCTATGCACATTTATGATACTTAGTGTAATCAATAATTTTCAATGGAAACGTCGGATTTGTTGCCTAAATATATATATATATATATATATATATATATATATATATATATATATATATATATATATATATATATATATATATATATAGTCTAAAGAAGCTTTGAGTCATTTTAAACAAAGGAAAGAAAGAAAGAAGTAAAATGCAGTTTAAATTCCTAGAGAAACTAACTAAATCCAAGATATTGCAGACTTAAAATTCGTTGGAAAATTCATAAATAAATAAATAAATAAAATAAAAAAGGGGGTTAAGTATCTAACAGTGAAACAAAAACAGGAGACCTTAAGCGTCTAATATTAACACGGGGATCATCAGCTGTTTACCATGTAACTGTTTCGGAGATTTAAAAACAGGACAGTTATGATATTCATATATATATAGTCATCCACATACAGACTAGACCAGCTAGTGCCTCAACCGTCGAACTGACAGTCGGCGCCTCTACCCGTGCGCTATCATATGACACTGACTGAATGTAAGTGATATGTCAATGCGAACATTGAGACTGTAATTATTTTTTAAATATTAAAGTGTTTTTGTACCTGTAGACGATATCGTTTCGGGCTTTCTACCCTCATCAGTGCGGGAGTGGACATTGCAGGCGGTCACATGTGATCGAACGCAGTTCGTAGATTCAGCCTAGAATCACAAACCTAACGCCCATGCCAACGCGGCCTCGAGAAATCGCCACAGACAGTAATTGAAATTAACGTACACCTACCCGAGAGGCGGGGACAGGCGTTATTGTTGTCTAAAGTGTTCGACGCTCAAACAGAACTTTACATAATCGCTAGCGACAACAAACTTTGTAATTCCAAACAGGGATCTACTATTAAGACTATTAATCTGAAAAGAGCATTAACTGTAAATATTTTTAAATATTAAAGTGGTTTTGTACCTACAGACGATATCGTTTTGTTTCTTTACACTCATCAGTGGAGAAGTGACGATCGCAGGCGGTCTCTCTCTCTCTCTCTCTCTCTCTCTCTCTCTCTCTCTATATATATATATATATATATATATATATATATATATATATATATATATATATATATATATACACTGGCAGAATGATTAGGCGGTGCTGCTGATTGAATTAGAAATCGATGACCTTTGCTTTCCCAACCTATAGCACTATATTACTTATTTTATTTTTACTTTTTACTTTTTATTATATTGAATTTTTGGAGAGGGGCTGAAAGTTGTAATCGGCAGTGTGACTGGAGTAAGTATCGTGATATTAATCGAAATAAAGGTCCGTAAATTTCTAGTCTCTAATCGTCTCCAAACACACTAAGATTTTTCCTAAAATGAATGAGGATTCCTATGTACTTCGTCTCCAAACCATGAACTCCTTATTGAAATCTCTTTTCTCATTTTTTAAATTTCTATAATTTTTAAGTTATGAATAAAATAAAGTAAAGCGTCGTATTTCTTTTTTATGGATGTTAAGCGCAAATGGTGGCCGCACGATAATGGTTTGCCTCCTGGGGTCAAAAATAATATATACTTATCCAAGTAACCTGGGTAATGTTGTTTCAGAATATATATGGGTATGGGGGTCTATCTCCAAAATCAATAAGCGGTTTTCGTGAACAATAAGACAGAGGGCAAAAATTACAATTTTATGATAAAACAATGTTTGAATCCGTTGAAATAATATTTCTAATAAGCCATCAAATTATTCCATTTGTCTTCGATACAATAGACAAAATATGGTTGCTAGTTTTTAATAAAATATGGTTGTTAGTTTTTGAGAAAATATGGTTGTTAGTTTTTGAGAAAATATGGTTGTTAGTTTTTTGACAAAATATGGTTGTTAGTTTTTAATAAAATATGATTCCTAGTTTTTAATAAAATATGATTGCTAATTTTTAATAAAATATGGTTGTTAGTTTTTAATAAAATATGGTTGTTAGTTTTTAACAAAATATGGTTGTTAGTTTTTAATAAAATATGGTTGTTAGTTTTTAATAAAATATGGTTGTTAGTTTTTAACAAAATATGGTTGTTAGTTTTTAATAAAATATGATTCCTAGTTTTTAATAAAATATTATTGCTAATTTTTAATAAAATATGGTTGTTAGTTTTTAATAAAATATGGTTGTTAGTTTTTAATAAAATATGGTTGTTAGTTTTTAATAAAATACGATTCCTAGTTTTTAATAAAATATGATTGCTAATTTTTAATAAAATATGGTTGTTAGTTTTTAATAAAATATGGTTGTTAGTTTTTAACAAAATATGGTTGTTAGTTTTTAATAAAATATGATTGCTAATTTTTAATAAAATATGGTTGTTAGTTTTTAATAAAATATGGTTGTTAGTTTTTAACAAAATATGGTTGTTAGTTTTTAATAAAATATGATTCCTAGTTTTTAATAAAATATTATTGCTAATTTTTAATAAAATATGGTTGTTAGTTTTTAATAAAATATGGTTGTTAGTTTTTAATAAAATATGGTTGTTAGTTTTTAATAAAATACGATTCCTAGTTTTTAATAAAATATGATTGCTAATTTTTAATAAAATATGGTTGTTAGTTTTTAATAAAATATGGTTGTTAGTTTTTAACAAAATATGGTTGTTAGTTTTTAATAAAATATGATTGCTAATTTTTAATAAAATATGGTTGTTAGTCTTTAATAAAATATGGTTGTTAGTTTTTAACAAAATATGGTTGTTAGTTTTTAACAAAATATGGTTGCTAGCTTTTGACAAAATATGGTTGCTAGCTTTTAATAAAATATGGTTGCTAGCTTTTGACAAAATATGGTTGTTAGTTTTTGACAAACATGGTTGTTAGCTTTTAACAAAATATGGTTGTTGTTTTGTTGTATTACGAAAAGAAAATCGCATGTTTCACTGAATACCCTTTTACCACTCGAAAAATATTTTTTTATTTTATCTAAATTAGTAAATACGAAAGTCAGAACCATTTCTCGCACCAACGGTAAAATCAAAACGCCTTATTTCAAGTTAATTCAACTTTACACAATAAATGCATAATCTGTTTTAAATGCTGCTAATGTATATGCGATATCTAGTATAACTAATTTGAATATTAGTTTTGAAAGAGTACATTATATTAATTAACTATTATTTATTATTGCTTTTAATTCAATAATAATTTTAATATAACAAGTAGTTCTGTTTCGCAACACTGTTTGATTTCCTGGACAAATAATTGGAATTTGTACTCAAATTTACCTTTCTTTAAAGAGATCGACTTGATTTTCAACAAGTTGTCATCTATTTCTAACTTCCAAGTAGTAGGACAAATTGATTTCTTCTTTCTTTTCCCTTCTTTACGATCACATTTAAAAGATGAATAAATTTGTATATGAACTACGGAGAAAGATTTTGGTTTCGTGTTTACAACAAAGTTATCAATGAAATATTTATTATTTAAAATTAATGTTTCACCTATTTCAAGTAGCGAACCCTGTCGAAGCGATAGCGAGCCGACAGGGCCAGCTGGGAAAGCGATACAAATGAAAAACGCTGTTTAATGTCAGGAAATTGACATGTAAATAGCACGAGAAGGAAATTGACATGTAAATAGCACGAGAAGGGAATTGACATGTAAATAGCACGAGAAGGAAATTGACATGTAAATAGCACGAGAAGGAAATTGACATGTAAATAGCACGAGAAGGAAATTGACATGTAAATAGCACGAGAAGGAAATTGACATGTAAATAGCACGAGAAGGAAATTGACATGTAAATAGCACGAGAAGGAAATTGACATGTAAATAGCACAAGAAGGAAATTGACATGTAAATAGCACGTGAAGGAAATCGATTAATCACTGTTGTTTGTTGTTGTGTTGGTAATATCTTTGCAATATTCAATTAATTAATGAAATAGGTGAAATAATAAAATAAGGTGCGAATCAAATTTTATTAGAATTCAATGTTCAGGCAAAGTACCTTAAAGTCCTTAACTCATGAATTTTCAAAGAAAATTCTTCTCCTCAGAGGACCATTACCACAATGACAGTACTGCAGATAATAAAATTAAACTTTGAAAATATATAAAAATACATAAAAGTATATCAAACATTAAATATATCAGCCCAAAACATACTTTTTTGTTAAAGCCATACAGTTCATCCAAGTAATAAAATTTAAAACATTCAGGAAAGATATCAAGAGGTTGATTGAAACGTGATCCAGGTGGTGAGTGGTAGTCCAAAAACGAAAATAGTTATCCAGGTGGTAAATCTGTCTGCAATTGATGCAGTAAATGACAGTGAAAAATGTATCCAAGGTGTATGCAAATTAATAAAACGATAGAAAAAACCAAATCATATGAAAAGTTCAGAATGTTCAAAATTCAGGGTTCTTATGAGCTGATCGGAGTAGTGCAAACCATAACTTCCTGGTTAGATGCA
Source organism: Sepiola atlantica (assembly GCA_963556195.1). Classification (NCBI taxonomy): domain Eukaryota; kingdom Metazoa; phylum Mollusca; class Cephalopoda; order Sepiida; family Sepiolidae; genus Sepiola; species Sepiola atlantica. Next base: position 13,937,646 of record OY744532.1, on the reverse strand, counting down.
AGCTCCGCTAAATCCAATTCGAATAAAATTAAACTGACCTGATGTATTCGGCCATTTTGTCTTCCGGGTTCGATAACATTATTCCAATGAAGAAAATTACATTCGAAGATAATCACTCTCCCGCAAGCCAAGTAAAAAGCGTAACTAATCCGAAAAAAACCTCTTCTTCTCGATAAGAAAGCCACACGATATATATATATATATATATATATATATATATATATATAGAGAGAGAGAGAGAGAGAGAGAGAGAGAGAGAGAGAGAGAGAGAGAGAGCGAGAGAGATAGAGAGAGAGAGACAGAGAGGGAAGGAGAGATTTTTAGAATACTACATTTATATACAAAACATAACTTTAAAATTTATTAATTTCTATTCTCTGCGGGACTGGTTTGCCCCTACCCTACACTCTGGCATCCATTTTGGTGAATTCTTTACACAGACGGATTTTTCCTTTGGTGTTTATTATTTTTGACAAAGGGAGTTTCTTTTTTCGCAAAATATTAAATAAATGATATTTACTAATCATCCGGACAACACACAAACAGCCAACACCACACTTGCTGTTATGTAAGATTTTAAGAAAAAGTAAATAGTAAGTCCCAATTTCGATTTATTATTTTTGTTCCTTCCAGCTTACAACCTATCCGGCACTTTGCATTGCCCTCAGCCTTCTTAAACATACTACTAATATATATATATATATATATATATATATATATATATATATATATAATACGCGTCCCGTGACGCTTATAAGCAATAAATATAGAACACATTACTCGCCCTGTTGCCTAGAATACATATTCCATAATTCATAATAATAAGTTTAATAGTTTAGGAATTTGCCAAGCACATGCATATTATTTATGCTCACGCGCGCACCTATCCTTTTAAAAATGTATTACTTAATATGAAAGCAAACTTGTATGTAGATCAAATTATTTCTCTATTAATTTGTTTCTATCTAACTTATTTTTTAAATTTTGGTAGCTAGGGTTCGTGTTTGAGTGTGAGCCCCCACCCCTCCCTCAATAATAAAGTCTACAAAAAAAATGTGTGAGGGAGAGAGAACATGGCTTTAGCAACTGAAGTTTGATTAAGCAAATTTACCTAATCTTTTCAAAGAGTTTCCGTATTCTTGTTTCAGCAAACGTGACGTGTGTATTAGCGATTTTATTCAAAAAGTGTACATTACATATTCCAGAGATATACCATGGTTTTATTGACACGGGTAGACCTTTACTGTTTAAAAAACCTATTTCAAATCATCAACGACTCAGGGAATGGAGATAGTTCGAAAAATGGAAGACGATGATCACCGCTTTTATCCCCGGTGATTTCCATCAAGTGTCCCTGTTGGAAATAGTACCGAATTCACCCGTCTACATGAATATATGGGGCTTAAGTGTAACTTAATATTGTTTAAATATAAGGTCCATGTGTTGAAAAGAAATAAATAAAGTGCTCAATCGTAAAAACGCGAGAGCTAAAATACAAATTGGAACTCCCTCCCTGCTCCCCGTTTCCCGACTGTACCGACACGCAGAGTTTTAAAAACTAATGTAAACAGACATCTCGCTACACAGATCCCAACTTAGGATGACACCCAAAACCTACACCCTAATTCTCAGGAACCCCTTACGTCTACAGTGGCGGGCTGCTTTGTTTGAGGTGAAATATGTTAAAAAGAAGAAAAAAATTAATTATACATTACATATTCCAGAGCAGCACCATAGTTTCATTAACACGGATAGACTTTTACTGTTTAGAAAAGGCACTTACAACCATTTCAAATCACCAGCTACTCACGGAATGGAGACATTTTAAAAACTGGAAGTCGATGATAACCGCTTTTATCGTCTGGTGATTTCTCTCAAGTATCCCTTTTTGGGGAGTACCAAGTTTACGGGGGCTGTCTATATGGATGTATGGGGTTAATTTATTGCTAATCGCCTGATGCCCCCTTACCGGATAATGCTGACGAGGATTCTCGGGCAATTTTTGTAGCCTAGAGTGCTCTTATCTTAGTGTACTGGCTTCCTAAAAGCGCATCTGACATTATGTCTAACCTCCAGGCAAGATGGAAAATAGTATTCCTTCAGGTTCCTTGAAAATGTATCCCTTCTTGAAACTTATTTGAATGTTCTAACTGTTAACATACCAATTTCTATAACACACAAACAAATAAACATTGACTTTTATATAAAAGGCTTTAACTACTACTACCATTACTACTACTAGTAGTAGTAGTAGTAGTAGTAGTAATAATACTACTAGTAGTAGTAGTAGTAGTAGTAGTAGTAGTAGTAGTAGTAAGTGTGCGAGAAGAACGAAAATGTTATTTGAAACTTAAGCCTAGCAGATACATGAAATTGCTATTTCAAACTTATGGATGACAGACCGACGAAAATGCTATTTCAAAGAAGCGTGACAGACCAACAAAAATGCTTTATCGTGTGTAAACACGACATATTGACAAAACTGCTATTTGCAACTTAAAGTGACAGATCGATAAAATTGCTATTTTAACATTAAGCTTGACAGACCGACGAAAATGCTATTTCAAACGTAAGCCTGACAGACTAACGAAAATGCTATTTTGACATGTAAGCGTAACAGAACAACGAAAATGCTATTTCAAACGTAAGCCTGACAGACTAACGAAAATGCTATTTTGACATGTAAGCGTAACAGAACAACGAAAATGCTATTTCAAACGTAAGCCTGACAGACTAACGAAAATGCTATTTTGACATATAAGCGTAACAGAACAACGAAAATGCTATTTCAAACGTAAGCCTGACAGACTAACGAAAATGCTATTTTGACATGTAAGCGTAACAGAACAACGAAAATGCTATCTCAAACGTAAGCCTGACAGACTAACGAAAATGCTATTTTGACATGTAAGCGTAACAGAACAACGAAAATGCTATCTCAAACGTAAGCCTGACAGACTAACGAAAATGCTATTTTGACATGTAAGCGTAACAGAACAACGAAAATGCTATTTCAAACGTAAGCCTGACAGACTAACGAAAATGCTATTTTGACATGTAAGCGTAACAGAAAAACGAAAATGCTATTTCAAACGTAAGCCTGACAGACTAACGAAAATGCTATTTCAAACTGAACCGTGACCGACTGCCTGACGGACAGACCCTCTTTTTGTAAGTGTTTTGACGCATCTAAAAACGCTAAAAATATGTTTATCTTTCCAAAGTTTATAAAACGTATACCCTTTTCTTAGCTTTCCAAATAGTTTTACTTATATTTTCATATATCATTTACCGATAAGGATACTAATTCAAACTGAATCAGGATAAACATCGTATTTTATATATATATATATATATATATATATATATATATATATATATATATATATATATATATATATATATATATATGCTTTCCAAATGTTTTTTGTTACTTACATATTGTTCTTTCTTTTTCCTCAGTTATTACAGCGGAATCATTATCCAAATGTCTGGAATTGGAAATGTGACAGATGCCCTGTGGAATTCTGTCATTATCTATTGCGTCTGCATCGTATTTGCTGTCCTTGGTGTTTGGGTGATAGACAGAGTTGGAAGAAGGAAACTGGCTATCATTGGACTCTTTGGTAACTATTATTTTACTTTGATGAAGAAATATTATTATAAAATATTTTGGATGTTTTTCTGTAACCGAAAATACGTCACATTCATCAAATATATTAATTTATATTCCTCAAAGATATTTTTGAATACAGAAACATTGATCATTATTGTTGGAATTTAATATTTAAAAAAAACGCTAATCTACGTACATCCTGAAATAGATTTAATTAAAAAGGACATTTATGTATTATTAATATACAATGTATGTAATTACTGCTGCATATATACACTTATATTATAAGATAATATTGTTGCATAGCCCTCTACTTGGCCGCGGCGGTTCTTGTTCTGTATACTAGTCCCGGAAAGGGCCGTGGCAGTTCACATTTAATACTCGTCATTTTTAAAACATCATAAATCACATAGTTCATATATTGTTTGCATACCTTTAGATTTCTCCCTCGCCGTGTAGAGGGTCGCCGTCTCGATGTCGTCTAGTGGATGAATTATTTCTTTTTCCTTCCTGTCGTGAACCACGTCGTCCGTTGTCTGCAGCAAAAGCTTCCTGACCGACTCACCAAACAACAATCTTTTTAACTTTCAATTCTTTTTATTACAAGCGTTAGTTATTTAATCAGCTGGGAGACATTCACTAGGTCGAGAGAGAGAGAAAGAGAGAGAGAGAAAGAGAGAGAGAGAGAGGGAGAGCACTTCACTACTTTATCGTAGTTACTTAATAATTATTTCCTTAACCATTCATGGAGGGGGGAAAGGATATCTCTCGCCTGTATTTTCTTAGGGAAATATTTCCCTTATCTGTTGTAGTTTACATGGTAACAATCACGTCTCATCGGTTCGCCTCCAAAACCCAGACTGACTAAAACTCGCTTCTCACGAAGAACGAGTGACGTCACGGATCCCTTTGTTTCCAACGCTAGGGCCTGTGACGTCACAGAGCCTCTCGCAGGTGCACATTGACCCTTGATCTGGGATCTCGTCACACGGTGAACTTGTCACGTCTGTGATTTCCGACTGTGAGAACAGGCCCTATTCTGCACTCGACTGCCGGGTCCACCCCGCGTAAATTCGCGCAAGTCAAACCAACGACTTCCAACAGGTACGTCCATTCCCATAGGGGCATTATCCAACAATATATTATGTATATATTTTTGTTTCAGGTTTTACTTCACCATTTCACAGTACATAAGTAGAGCTATATAGTAGTATAAAATATACTAATTGCAAGTAAGCTACAATGAAACACGTCAGTGCATTTAGCTTGACAGATTCCTTCGGAGATAAAACACAAACGTTTCGGTGTAGCTTACTTGTTATAATATATATATATATATATATATATATATATATATATATATATATATATATATATATATATATATATATATATATATGTAGTTTCACGGTAGGAAAATGCCCACCGCCGCCGAACTAGAGAATAAATGTACGAACCGTTCGTGTTTGTCAGCCGGTTATAGAAGTGAACAGAAAATAGGGACAAACAAGGCGCCCTTCAAAAATGGGGAGAAGGAAAACACGCCGGTGATGAGCCGACAACTTATACGGCAATATTTTGGTCCTTCTGTGTATATGATCATTTGAATCCACCAACGACGTCACTAAAGTAGATAAAATAAATACTAAACATGTCTCTTTCTTATACCTAATGGCGCCCCAAGTTCCAAACAGTTCATATTATGTAATGCCGAAAAATCGAAGATTCTGCGAGCGATTTACGATCCTTCAATAACCTGCCTTAATGTAGAGTCAGAGATTTTCACGATTTTCCTTCATAGCTTACTACTTGCTCTTCTTACGTATCGAGCACTGTTGAAATAAATACTGAAAATTGATACATAAAAAAGTATATCTCTTTATAAAAGTTTATGTGGATACATGAAATACTAATATATATATATATATATATATATATATATATTTGTTTTTTTTATTATCTATGTACGTATACGTTTCATCCTTTTTAATCAGGACCTGTCAGCATAGAGATATAACTATTCACTACTCATCGCGCGATTCGAACCCCCGGGCTTCGAGTATTTTACAACTCAAATCCCGACACACACGACCACCGCTGAATAATTTTAAAACTTATTTCGGCGGCTTGACGTCATAAGAGTGTTCAACTTAATGAAAGGAGCGATGTATTTATAGTTGTGTTAATACTACACTTACAGTGCCCATCTAGGGATTTTTCTAGGAGCTACAAATAATAAATATTTGTTTTGTGTATTATCTATGTACGTATACGTTTCGTCCTTTTTAATCAGGACTCATCAGCATAGAGATATAACTATTCACTACTGGTCGCGCGATTCGAAACCCCGAGCTTCGAGCATTTTACAACTCAAACCCCGACATCCAGAACCACATGACCACCGCTGAATAGTGATAATTTTAAAACTTATTTCGGCGGCTTATTTCGGCGGCTTTAATGCAAATCGGAAATATCTAATTTCCAAATGAGAGGGCGTGCCTATATTATGCAACCTAAAACCCTTCAAAATATTCGAAAGAAACTAAAAATTGTGGAATATTTATTAATTGATGTCTAATACCTATTGTAAAAAATATCACAAAATTGGAGGTATCTGAATTTTCACGAAGGTCTTCCACCCTCCATTAGCCCCATTTGTATAAACTAAATAAAATAAATACAGTTCACATTTATACTCCTCACATCTGGCAGCTGTTTTCAAAATTAATATATATATATATATATATATATATATATATATATAGTCATCCACATACAGATATATATATATATATATATATATATATATATAAAGAGAGGGAGAGAGATATTTATGCTTCAGATACATAAGCAATATATAAGAGTAAGGTAACGTTTAGGTGTGTATGTGTGTGTGCTTGTGTAGCGTTTCTCTATTTCTGTGTGTGTTGTGGGGGTGCGTCTTTATTAAATAGTATAAACATGTGTAAACAGCTGTGTTACCGCCAGGTAGACTTATGTTAAAAGGAGAAAATAGAAACAGTGTCTAGTGTGTTTTTTTACTCCAGTTTCCCGTAGAAAAGTTCGGGATACGGAAATGTTATCATCTAAAATATTGGTTATTTAATTCTTTGAAAAAACATTCTCAAATTATTAATCACCAACTTACTCTCCAATTTTTAGACTATAGTTTAAGTCTGTTATATGAATTTAAAGAAAAAGAATACCTCCTGGCGCGAAATTCGAAAAAAGCCGTTTGTAAACGGGATTTTTTCACAAAATATTGTTAAAAAATAAGGGACACTTCGTGTTAAATTTAAATGCTAAACTGACTCCCCCCCCCCCGCTGCAATTTGACCAAATAATATTTTCTAAATTCTGTTAGCTTAAATATATCATAAAAACTAACTCCCAATTCATTTAATATTATTTTATCTCTGTTGTTTTATATATATATATATATATATATATATATATATATATATATATATATATATATATATATATACAAGTGTAATATCCTGGATGCGAAATGTAGTACTACATTATTCTTGTTCGAAATTTTGAAAAGGCGTTTGTTAACGGTATTATTTCATGAAATGTCGTTCGAAAGAAATGGATGGCAAAGATAGAAAAGTGCAACAAGCCATGTAAAAGGAAAGTCTGTCTGAATGTTTGTCGATGGCGACTTTAAACCTGGTAGACGGTTCCGCAATGCAGAATAACGGACAGAGAATTCTGTGTTTCTTCTTATAACACGAAAGCGACTATGGTACATCTTTTGTTGGCTTTCGTGGAGACCACAACTTGGCGCTGGGTGAAAAACTCCTTGAAAAGTATATTTAAATTCTGGTTGATGATGCCAGAATCGCGTCCCCACGCACCCTCCGTTGCTCAAGTCGGGAGTAATTATCCAAAGAATAGCGACCATGATGTGGTATAGTCGTCTGCAGGCTGACCACAGCTCCTGGCAGCCTGTTCCACAATATTTATAATACGAGCTGTACGAAAGTGGACCAATTTTAAGAAGGTTGGTTTGCTATTAAGAAAATTGGCTACGGTTGAACATACCAAATTCGTCAATTATATATTGCCACAAAAAACAGCGACCTTACATTTGTTGAGGCGATGCAATTATTGACTAAATTGTTTAGCTCCAAAACGTCTCTTTTTCACAAAAGGTGGAAATACATAAATCCCACAAGGAAAGACGATGAAGACTAGACAACTTTTGCTAGCATAGTTAACAAACACTGCGATGATTTCAAGTTGTCGGAGTTGAGTGCTAACAATTTTAGATGCCTTATATTTGCGCAAGAATTAATATTGAATACGGATGCAGAAATCAGAAGAAGGGTTCTTCATGAACTAGAGAATGAACCTAGTTCAACTCTCCAACTTTTCATTTTATTAACGTTCGTCAAGATTTAAAAGATATTAAACAAAGTGGAGTGTCACATATTAAAATAATCAGTAACAAAAAATTACTTCACCAGCTAAATTTTATAATCAAAAGAAAAATAATTTGCCTCCTAAACCGTGTTTCAGTTGCGGGCAACTGTATTGGTACAAAGATTGTCCATATAAAATGAAATGAAAAATAGTTTCAAGTGCGATCGCATGGGACACAAAAGTACACACTGCAGAGTAAAAAATAAAATAAAAAAGGCTGTATCAGAATTGCTAAAAGTGACGAAGTAGAAAATATTAGAATTTTTGTACAAGTAAGAATATTGAATAAAAATGTTAAAATGCAGCTTGACTTAGGCTAATATTTTTTTATTATAAATCTACAAACGGAGAACAAATAAAATTTAACGGCGAAAATTTTAAACATATTCAGGAAAGATATCAAGAAGGTTGATTGAAAAGTGATCCAGGTGGTGAGTAGTAGTCCAAAAATGAAAAAGTTATCCAGGCGGGAAATCTGTTTGCAGTCGATGCAGTATATCTTTCTTGAATATGTTTTAAATTTTATGACTTGGATGAACTGTATAGCTTTAATAAAAAAGTATGTTTTGGGCTGATGTATTTGATGTTTTATATACTTTTATGTAATTTTATATATATTTTTATATATTTTCAAAGTTTGATTTTATTACCTGCAGTAATGTCATTGCGGTAATGGTCCTCTGAGGAGAAGATTTTCTTTGAAAACTCATGAGTTAAGGACTTTAAGGTACTTCGCCTGATCATTGAATTCTAATAAAATTTGATTCGCACCTTATTTTATTATTTCATTTTATATAATGCTATTAATGCTCTACTCAGTATATTGAGCTTCAGTTTTATCCGGATGTTCACTAATTAAAGATATTAGTTGCCTCTTAATATATATATATATACATATATATATATATATATATATATATATATATATATATATATATATATATATATATATATATATATATATATGCATGTTTGATTAAACAGGAGTGCCAACTTCTGCTTATTCAGCTTTTGATCAGTTTTTTTCTAGTCTTCGTACGACGGATTTGATGTTATAATCCAAGGAGTGTCAACAATCTCCGTATTTTGTGCGAACGTTTTCGACCGACATCGGTCGTCGTCAGGCGGTTGCAAAATGAAATAAATTGGTGAATCTATCAAGAGGGCGCTCTTTTAATTATTTCAACAGCACTTCAATACACCTTCAACCGCCATCATAACGGGAATGGTTGATGTTTGGTTTATTAATGCGTATAAACAATGCTTCCATTATGGGGAGGCGAACACTGCAACCCGAAACCACCAGAATGGATGTGTTATTTGTTAAAATGTTCTTAAATTCGTTCTTTGGGATGCCATGCTTTATAATATGTTAGTATATAGAGCTTTGAGGGGAGGTGAGGTGGCAAGTAAGTCGACGTGATATGGTAGTCCTAGTCATGCCAATATACGTGCTGTTTGCAGAGACACATTCTCCGATAGGGCATTTAAACACGTATATAGCATTACTAGTTTTAAGTAAGCCACTATTAGCCGGGCTATTTTTTATTAATAAATTACTAGTTTTTGGCATTTTGTGGTATATAATGAATATATATATATATATATATATATATATATATATATATATATATATATATATATATATATATATATATATATATATGGGAAAATGAAAAAGGAAAACCAAAAAATGGATGTTTTTTATGTGTACATCAACGTTTCGTCTTTATTTATAAGACTTCATCAGGATGATAAAATAGAGAAAAAATGTCATGCAAGCACAGATACATGTAGGGTAGACATATTGGGAAAAATAGAATGAAATAGTGGCCAACTGCTGGGTGGACGTCCGTATTTGTTGGAGAAATAGAAATGAATGTAGAAAAGAATGAGTGGGGAAAAAATGGAAGGATGGGGTGAGCCAAAACTACTGTGGCTGGTGGTAAGAGAAAGAGGTGGGGGATGAGCAGGGGTAAAGTGGATGGCAGAGAGGGAGGTGAGGAAGAGGGGGGGGTGTTTGACCAGATGGCTGCGGTTCAAGATTGAAGGGGAAAAAGTAAGTTGGAATGTTTGTGTATGGGGGGGGTGTATGCAGGGAAAGGAGGATGGGTAGAGAGGAAGGGGGGGGCTGTGATTTTGGTGGATGGGCGAAAGTTATGGTCTTAGAGAGCGTTTTGAGAAAATGAGGGAATTTAAGAAGGGGTATGGGAGAAAATAGTTGAGTGGGGGAGAGGGAGGATTTGTTGTGATAGGGTGTGAAATATTTGAAATATTTGGAAAATGATAGCAATGAGTGAGGGATTGGCGGGGGGTGGAGGAGGGCAGTTTCTAATAATCTTCGCCGAGATTTGTTGTGGATATATTTAGTGGCAGTCATTGCAATACCCCACACATTTTATATCAAATGCCAAGAAAAAAGCCTTCCAAATATTCTCCAGAAACACCACACAAAAAAATCAAACTCCTAACACCTCTCTAATAGACAGACCCCTTCTCCTACCCACGCACTCCAATAACACATCCATATGCAACACGCTTAACAAACTAGTCATTCCTACAGTACAAACCACATCTCAATCCATAAAACAAACTTTAAACACATCCAGACATTTCCAAAAAACACCCACATCCCATGCCGGCTTATATACTGTCCCTTGCAATGACTGCCATCAATTTTACGTGGGAGAAACACAACGTGAATTAAAGAAACGATTAAATGAACACAAAAGGGACATAAAAAACAACAACCCTCTGAGTGCACTTTTCTCCCATGCACTAGAACATGGTCATGCGTTCAAATTTGAACAAGCCAAAATCACTAAATATATCCACAACAAATCTCGGCGAAGATTATTAGAAACTGCCCTCATCACCGCCTCCACCACCATCAAGCAACGTAATGGTTTCTTTAACCTATCACCCTTAATAAGCAAGATCATCCTCACAGAACAAAGACTCTTGCCTGATCATGGTTAAACCCTTTTTTCATCTCCAACCTCTATAACACTCTCCCATTTACTTTTTCCCTTTCTTTCTCTCCTTGAATCTTCATTTTCTCCTTACTTTTTCCTCACACTTTTAATACTGCAGTCCAAATAAAATTTCTCATGTTCCAAATATCTCAAATATTCCATACCCACCCTTTCAATCACCGCACTCCTCCACCCCCCCCCCCCCAATCCCTCACTCATTGCTATCATTTTCCAAATATTTCAAATATTTCACACCCTATCACAACAAATCCTGCCTCTCCCTCACTCAACTATTTTCTCCCATACCCCTTCTTAAATTCCCTCATTTTCTCAAAACGCTCTCTAAGACCATAACTTTCGCCCATCCACCAAAATCACAGCCCCCCCCCCCCTTCCTCTCTACCCATCCTCCTTTCCCTGCATACACAAACATTCCAACTTACTTTTTCCCCTTCAATCTTGAACCGCAGCCATCTGGTCAAACACCCCCCCTCTTCCTCACCTCCCTCTCTGCCATCCACTTTACCCCTGCTCATCCCCCACCTCTTTCTCTTACCACCAGCCACAGTAGTTTTGGCTCACCCCATCCTTCCATTTTTTCCCCACTCATTCTTTTCTACATTCATTTCTATTTCTCCAACAAATACGGACGTCCACCCAGCAGTTGGCCAATATTTCATTCTATTTTTCCCAATATGTCTACCCTACATGTATCTGTGCTTGCATGACATTTTTTCTCTATTTTATCATCCTGATGAAGTCTTATAAATAAAGACGAAACGTTGATGTACACATAAAAAACATCCATTTTTTGGTTTTCCTTTTTCATTTTCCCATCACGTCGGATTACTTTCATCCTTCTCTTCCCAGATATATATATATATATATATATATATATATATATATATATATATATATATATATATATATATATATATATATATATACAGATTTTAATCAGACATATGGACCGGCGGTTTCTGACAGGAAACAGGTTGGATCCCCAAATCCCGTCTTCGTCAGCACAGCCTGAAATGGTAAATAATGAAATTTCTTCAAGGAACATCTGTGTTCAGTTTTAACCGTTATGAAACGCTATATGCAGAAAATTTTTAATGAAAAAGGGGGCAACGGCTTAATCAGGAGAAATCATGAAGAGAAAGCCGTTCTGTTGGTATTTGTATATTTAGAAGGAAAGAAAGAGAAAAAAGAAAAGGAAAAAGAAAAAGAAAGAGAAAAAGGAAAAGAGAAGAGAAAATAAAAATAAAAAATAAAAATAAATAAAAAATAAAAATTCCTTTAGAAACAAAGATCGCGCAAACACATCATTTGCTAAACGAATTTAGGAACTAAAAGAAGAAGGAACCCCTTTTTCTATAAATTGGAAAATCATAGAGTGAAAATCAATTCATTCACCTATTTCGAAAGTTTGCCATTTGTGTAATGCTGAAAAGTTCCATATTTTTAAGGCCATCATAAACCCAAGCACCAGATGTCTAAATGTGCGCGATGAGGTGTTTAAGGGTTGCGTACATCGTAAACAAGCACTCCTTATTAATTGGATGGATCGAGTGACTTAAACCTACCCAGAGTCCTGAATTAATTTTCAGACCCTTATATATTTCCACTGTAGGCTTCTCATCTATGAACCTGATTACAATTCTTTTAAAATTCTTTTTCCTCTTTTTCCCCCTCTTCTCCTTCGGGTTCTTTCTACCATCCCCTTTTTCACCACTCTTTCACCAAGTTTTTCGAATTTTTAAGATTTTAAATTTTTTTTTTTAATTTTTTAATTTTTAAGTTTGCTAATTTTTAATTTTTTTGATCGTTTGATTTTTGATTTTTAAATTTTTAAATTTTTAAATTTTTTATTTTTTAAATTTTTAAATTTTTTAAATTTTTAAATTTTTAAAAAAATTATTAAACATTTTTTGAAACTTGAAAAAAAAAATTTTTTTTTTTTTTTTTTTTTTTTTAATTTATTTTAATTTTTTTTATTTTAAAAAAAAAAATTTTTTAAATGTTTAAATTAAAATTTTTTTTTTTTTTCATTTTTTAAAGATTTTTTTTTTAAGTTTTAGAATTTTGATTTTTAAATTTTTAAATTTTTTAAATTTTTAAATTTAAATTAATAGACCTTTTATTTTTTAAATAACATTTATATTCCCTCTTATAGACCTTATACTTACTTCTATAACATAATAAAATTAAGTCGTTGTCACAATAATTATCAATCTTTAATTTTTTAATAGTATTATTATTAGTATTTATTAATTTTTTTAATTTTAACATTCATTTTTTCAATAAGGGATTTTTTTTATATATTATCTAAACGGATTTTGACAGAGATTTTTAATAAGCGTTACATTTAATATTATTATTATTATTTTCTTTTTATCAATATTTTTTATCATTATCTATTAACAGTTTTATTGTTTATTTCTAACATTATTATTTGTAACATTACTATTTTTACAATAAGGGTTCCTTTGATATATAGTGTAGATCTTGAAGGCTTTTAACAGAGAATTTTAATAAGTGTTACATCTTAATATAAATTTATTACACCTGACATTTTAATATATAATATTTAATGTATAATATTTAATATATAATACTTAATGTATAATACATAATATTATTATTTTACTCAAAATTGTTATTGTATCTTAATTTATCCTTGATTGACATCTGATACCCTTTTCCCTCCTATTATTATATTAAGGGATAAATATTTTAAAATTTTAATATTTTAAAATTTTTGAAAATTATAATTATATATTTTAGGATATTTTTCAGTAATATTATCATATTGTATAGATTTAACACGGTACTTTCCGCAGAATTATAAATGGATTCCTCACTTAAATAACATACGTGTATATATAAATAGCTTTATCTAGTTATAACATTCGGGTTATTACTGCCACACTTGTGTCGAATACACACACGTACATATACAAATGCGCGTGCGCGCGCGTGCATATATATAATAATATATATATATATATAAAATATATATATATATAAAAAATATATATATATATAAAATGTATATGTATGTGTGTATATATACAATCACAAGGACATGCATACGTATATATATAAAATATATATGTATATAAAAAATGTATATGTATATGTGTATACATACAATCAAAAGGACATGCATACGTATATATAAAAATATATATAAGAAATGTATATGTATGTGTGTATATATACAATCACAAGGACATGCATACGTATTTTTAGTATGCATGTGGATATGAGCTGTTTTGTTGTAATATAATAAGGAACGAGATTACTTTTTTGAGTTATTAATAGAACTTCTAGTAAAATTGAATATATATATATATATATATATAATATACATCCCTAAATAGTTACCTCCCCTCATAAGATAATTTAATCAAAGTTAAATACCTTTAACCATCGGGTTTTTTCTTAAACTTTATTTCCCTTTATAATATTTTTAAAATATTTTTAAAATATTTTTTTAATATATTTTTTAATATTTTTTATTTTCTCTTCTCTTTTCCTTTTTCTCTTTCTTTTTCTTTTTCCTTTTCTTTTTTCTCTTTCTTTCCTTCTAAATATACAAATACCAACAGAACGGCTTTCTCTTAATGATTTCTCCTGATTAAGCGTTTGCACGCTTTTTCATTTAAAATTTTCTGCATATAGCGTTTCATAACGGTTAAAACTGAACACAGATGTTCCTTGAAGAAATTTCATTATTTACCATTTCAGGCTGTGCTGACGAAGACGGGATTTGGGGATCCAACCCTTTTTCTTGTCAGAAACCGCCGGTCCATATGTCTGATTAAAATCTGTATTTATAAATAAATAAATATTACGCTCTTAATTTAATTTAATTGAGCACTCTGCTGGTATTTCTCATTTATTCTTTTTGAGTATACCTTTATATATATATATATATATATATATATATATATATATATGTGTGTGTGTGTGTGTGTGTGTGTGTGTGCGTGTGTTAGTGTGTATATATATATATATATATATATATATATATATATATATATATATATATATATATATATATATCCTCACATCAAGAAGAAACCGTAGGATTACGAATTTCATTAAAAGAAACCCGAAAAGAAAAAAGTTATTGACTCCACACAGAGCAAGGCTGAACAGAGGGACATGATGTGATGTTGGTCTACTCTATTGCGGAAATAGACTGACTCTTCCAGTGACTATGAATAGAGTTACGACGAAGTGTCATGGCAGTCGCGCGCCTCCTGTGTCGATATACATACCAGTCGAGGATCCGATCTCGACAATCAGTTTAGCAGAAACTGGGCCATGTCAGTGACCTTTTATCTGTCGGACTGAGGTATTGTCTTGGGTAGTCATAGGAGGTACTTCCTGTCACTCTTGTTGTCCCTCTTTGAGGTGGAGTTAGTTTATTCCTAACTGCTTGAAGGGCCCGACCGGGTAATGCCGATGGGGCTTCCATTCTATTTTGGGAGGCCAGAGTGTCTGTTCTTTAGGGGCACTGACTTGATTCTCCCCACATTCTGGGTTTGTGCCACGTCTTCATGTGATGAGAAGGAAGTTAATACCGCTATGGCTGTAGTCATTTGCCGTTCTGTGTTGGTATACATATCAGTCGAGGATCCGATCTCGACAATCAGTCCGGCAGAAACTGGACAATTCAGTGGCCTTTTATCTGTCGGGCTTAAGTATTGTCCTGTGTAGTCTTAGGAGGTGTCCGTTCCCATCTTTGCGGCCCCTTTTAGGGCGGAGTTAGTTCATTCCTAACTGGCTGAGGCGATCCGACCGGGGAATGCTGACGGGACTGCCCAGGCTATTTTTATGATGGCAGAGTGTGATGGGCGGTGACCTGATTCTCCCCACCTTCCGGTCTTGCGCCACATTTTCCTGCGGTAGGAAGGAAGTAAATACCCTCCTGGTGGCAGCCATACACACAGTATCAGACCCAGACTGTCTGTAACTTACTATTTCTGTACTTCTGTAAATTACATTCTTGTAAATATACCACCGTGTTGTCTTAATTATTATCGGCCCTACAAGATCACACTAGTTATAATCTAAAAATGGTGTTTGATTGATAGTATTCTTTGAAATAGTTTTTTTGTAATTCAATATTTGCCTGATTCTTTTTAGTATACGACCGCCAGACAACGTTTTGAGTTTCATCCGGACCGAATGAAACGCTTTGTATTTTATGTTGTTTTTCTCTCTGCTTTCAGTTCTAAAATTATTTTCATTTTATTTGCAGGCCTTTTTTTGAGTAGTTTGTGTTTAGCAACTACCTTTCTCATGATGACCAAATATTCACCCCGGGTGAACACAACCGGCGATTTACCCGACCACCCCTGTTTCAGATATAGGTAAAACATCAAACATTTCATTCAAGATTAACATGCACAAAGCACAATGACGGTTTCTTTGCTGAAAACAAGATAATATAAATAGGTTAAATACCTAAAATGGGCAACTAAACCAGGAGAAAAAAAACTGGGGAAAATATTTATCTGCTTATCCCGGAACTGTTTTCAGTTGTCTTGGACTTCTACTTGCCACTGGAATCAAGCGTTGTGATGTGTTTGAGGTTAGGGTAAGGGAATGAAGCGTTGTGATGTCTTTGAGGTTAGGGTTAGGGAATCAAGCGTTGTGATGTCTTTGAGGTTAGGGTTAGAGAATCAAGCGTTGTGATGTCTTTGAGGTGTGTATAACAATTTCATTATACATCCAAGTAGATAGACCAACGTCTTGCGATGTCTCTGTGGGGTGTATAATAGTCTTATTATTAACTCTAGTAATTGGACCTACGTTTTCTGATGTTTCTGAGGTGAGTATAACAATTTAATTATACACCCTAGTAATTGGACCCACGTGTTCGTATGTCTCTGTGGTTAGTATAATAATCTAATTATATACCCTAGTAATTGGACCCACGTGTTCTGAGGTCTCTGTGGTGAGTATAATAATCTAATTATACAACCTAGTAATTAGACCCACGTGTTCTGATGTCTCTGTGGTGAGTATAATAATCTAATTATATACCCTAGTAATTGGACCCCCGTGTTCTGATGTCTCTGTGGTGAGTATAACAATCTAATTATATACCCTAGTAATTGGACCCACGTGTACTGATGTCTCTGTGGTGAGTATAACAATCTAATTGTATACCCTAGTAATTGGACCCACGTGTTCTGAGGTCTATGTGGTGAGTATAATAATCTAATTTTACACCCTAGTAATTGGACCTACGTGTACTGTTGTCTAGGTGGTGAGTATAATAATCTAATTATATACCCTAGTAATTAGACCCACGTGTTCTGATTTCTCTGTCGTGAGTATAATAATCTAATTATACACCCTAGTAATTGGACCCACGTGTTCTGATGTCTCTGTAGTGAGTACTATAATCTAATTATACACCCTAGTAATTAGACCCACGTGTACTGATGTCTCTGTGGTGAGTATAATTATCTAATTAATTACCCTAGTTATTGGACCCACGTGTTCTGATGTCTCTGTGGTGAGTATAATAATCTAATTATACACCCTAGTAATTGGACCCACGTGTTCTTATGTCTCTGTGGTGAGTATAATAATCTAATTATATACCCTAGTAATTGGACCCACGTGTTCTGATTTCTCTGTCGTGAGTATAATAATCTAATTATATACCCTAGTAATTGGACCCACGTGTACTGATGTGTGAGTATAATAATCTAATTAATTACCCTAGTAATTGGACCCACGTGTTCTGAGGTCTCTGTGGTGAGTATAATAATCTAATTATACACCCTTGTAATTGGACCCACAGGTTTATATGTCTCTGTGGTGAGTATAATAATCTAATTATACATCCTAGTTGTTGGACCCACGTGTTCTGAGGTCTCTGTGGTGAGTATAATAATCTAATTATACACCCTTGTAATTGGACCCACGGGTTTATATGTCTCTGTGGTGAGTATAATAATCTAATTATACACCCTAGTAATTGGACCCACGTGTTCTGATGTCTCTGTGGTGAGTATAATAATCTAATTATATACCCTAGTAATTGGACCCACGTGTTCTGAAGTCTCTGTGGTGAGTATAACAATCTAATTTTAGACCCTAGTAATTGGATCCACGTGTTCTGATGTCTCTGTGGTGAGTATAACAATCTAATTGTATACCCTAGTAATTGTACCCACGTGTTCTGAAGTCTCTGTGGTGAGTATAACAATCTAATTATACACCCTAGTAATTGGACGCACGTGTTCTGATGTCTCTGTGGTGAGTATAACAATCTAATTATATACCCTAGTAAATGGACCCATGTGTTCTGAGGTCTTTGTGGTGAGTATAATAATCTAATTATACAATCTAGTAATTGGACCCACGTGTTCGTATGTCTCTGTGGTTTGTATAATAATCTAATTATATACCCTAGTAATTGGACCCACGTGTTCTGAGGTCGCTGTGGTGAGTATAACAATCAAATTATATACCCGAGTAATTGGACCCACGTGTTTTTAGGTCTCTGTGGTGGGTATAATTATCTAATTATACACTCTAGTAATTGGACCCACGTGTTCTGATGTCTCTGTGGTGAGTATAATAATCTAATTATACACCCTAGTTATTAGACCCACGTGTTCTGATGTCTCTGTGGTGAGTATCATAATCTAATTATATACCCTAGTAATTGGACCCACGTGTTCTGATGTCTCTGTGGTGAGTATAACAATCTAATTATACACCCTAGTAATTGGACCCACGTGTTCTGATGTTTCTGTTGTGAGTATAACAATCTAATTATACACCCTAGTAATTGGACCCACGTGTTCTGATGTCTCTGTGGTGAGTATAACAATCTAATTATACACCCTAGTAATTTGACCGACGTGTTCTGATGTCTCTGTAGTGAGTATAATAATCTGATTATATACCCTTGTAATTGGACCCACGTGTTCTGATGTCTCTGTTGTGAGTATAACAATCTAATTATATACCCTAGTAATTTGACCGACGTGTTCTGATGTCTCTGTGGTGAGTATCATAATCTAATTATATACCCTAGTAATTGGACCCACGTGTTCTGATGTCTATGTGGTGAGTATAATAATCTAATTATACACCCTAGTTATTAGACCCACGTGTTCTGATGTCTCTGTGGTGAGTATCATAATCTAATTATATACCCTAGTAATTGGACCCAAGTGTTCTGATGTCTCTGTGGTGAGTATAACAATCTAATTATACACCCTAGTAATTGGACCCACGTGTTCTAATGGGTCTGTTGTGAGTATAACAATCTAATTATATACCCTAGTAATTTGACCGACGTGTTCTGATGTCTCTGTGGTTAGAATCATAATCTAATTATATACCCTTGTAATTGGACCCTAGTGTTCTGATGTCTCTGTTGTGAGTATAACAATCTAATTATATACCCTAGTTATTAGACCCACGTGTTCTGATGTCTCTGTGGTGAGTATCATATTCTAATTATATACCCTAGTAATTGGACCCACGTGTTCTGATGTCTATGTGGTGAGTATAATAATCTAATTAATTACCCTAGTAATTGGACCCACGTGTTTTGAGGTCTCTGTGGTGGGTATAATAATCTAATTATACACCCTAGTAATTGGACCCACGTGTTCTGATGTCTCTGTTGTTAGTATAATAATCTAATTATACACCCTAGTTATTAGACCCACGTGTTCTGATGTCTCTGTGGTGAGTATCATAATCTAATTATATACCCTAGTAATTGGACCCACGTGTTCTGATGTCTCTGTGGTGAGTATAACAATCTAATTATACACCCTAGTAATTGGACCCACGTGTTCTGATGTCTCTGTTGTGAGTATAACAATCTAATTATATTCCCTAGTAATTTGACCGACCTGTTCTGATGTCTCCGTGGTGAGTATCATAATCTAATTATATACCCTAGTAATTCGACCGACGTGTTCTGAGGTCTATGTGGTGAGTATAATAATCTAATTATATACCCTAGTAATTTGACCGACGTGTTCTGATGTCTCTGTGGTGAGTATCATAATCTAATTATATACCCTAGTAATTGGACCCACGTGTTCTTATGTCTCTGTTGTGAGTATAACAATCTAATTATATACCCTAGTAATTTGACCGACGTGTTCTGATGTCTCTGTTGTGAGTATCATAATCTAATTATATACCCTAGTAATTGGACCCACGTGTTCTTATGTCTCTGTTGTGAGTATAACAATCTAATTATATACCCTAGTAATTTGACCGACGTGTTCCGATGTCTCTGTGGTGAGTATCATAATCTAATTATATACCCTAGTAATTGGACCCACGTGTTCTTATGTCTCTGTTGTGAGTATAACAATCTAATTATATACCCTAGTAATTTGACCGACGTGTTCTGATGTCTCTGTGGTGAGTATCATAATCTAATTATATACCCTAGTAATTGGACCCACGTGTTCTTATGTCTCTGTTGTGAGTATAACAATCTAATTATACACCATAGTAATTGGACCCACGTGTTCTGATGTCTCTGTTGTGAGTATAACAATTTAATTATATACCCTAGTCTGTATAATAATCCTATTGTACACACTTGTAGCTGGACCCATGTCTCTGTGGTGCGTATAATTATGTCATTATACACCCTAGTTGCTGGACCTCCATGTTGTGATGTCTCTGTGTGTGTATAATACTTCATCATACACCCTATTACATTGACTCACACATTTTGATGTATCTGTGGTGCGTATAATAACCTCGTTCTACTCTCAAGCTTCTGGGCCAACATGTGATTTCTCTGAGCTGTATATAATAATCACATCACAAATCTAGTAGCTTGGCCCACATATTGTGATGTCTCCGAGGTGTGTAGAATATATTCATTATGCACCTTAGTAGCTGTACACACGTGTTGTGATGTCTCAGAGGTATGTATGATAATTTCATTATACACCCTAAGGTAAGCAAACATAAGGTAGGTAAACTAGGAAGGTATAATCAACATTAACGGTGAAGTCAATGGGTGTCGTTTTCAGAACATTCACAGTACGTGTTCTGAGGTCTCTGTGGTGAGTATAATAATCTAATTATACACCCTAGTAATTGGACCCACGTGTTTTAATGTCTCTGTGGTGAGTATAATAATCTAATTATACACCCTAGTAATTGGACCCACGTGTTCTGAGGTCTCTGTGGTTAGTATAACAATCTAAATATACACCGTAGTAATTTAACCCACGTGTTCTGATGTCTCTGTGGTTAGTATAACAATCTAATTATATACTCTAGTATAAATTATATACTCTAGTATAAATTATATACTCTAGTATTAATAAAAACATGCTAACCTATAGACATAAGAAACATTTTCAGACAAATAATAAAGTAGGGAATAATAATTTTTTAAATAGAAAGAGAAAGAACATTACTTGGTTTATCATCATTCTCTCTTAACCTGCAAACCAATATTCTTAAATAATTTTATAAAATAATAGATAATAACTTTGTTGTCACCCCCAAATATAATAAGGTTATTAATTTTAAAAAAACATTATTAAATTATCTTGCTCTATAGTCTAGAATTTGGGCCCGAATATTATTGCATCCAATTATTATAAAATTTAGAACATTTCAAGCAACTGGGGACTCTAGCACAGAGGATTCACGTTGTAATTGTGAGAAAAGGGCTGATTAGCCCTTAAAATGATTGTATGCATCGTTTGCAAATGTGTCGTTAAATATGGAAGCCACAGTAATAATCATAGTCACAATAATACTGAAGTTACCAATAGCACTAGCAAAAACCATCATTAAAGTTTTTCAAATACATGTTTTTTACTCAATACAAACCCCTTGAAGATAGCTCCGGAATGAAATGAAAGTACTAGAATACACAACGAGTACGACAAATTCATCTTCCAGTTCCAACCTAAAACTCGAAAATTGATCAGATATCTACAAAAAAAGGAAAAAAATATGCAGACACAGGTCATCTGTAATATTTAACGAAATATTTCCTCAAGAAAAATGCTGCCCAAATAATATGTATA
Source organism: Sepiola atlantica (assembly GCA_963556195.1). Taxonomy (NCBI): domain Eukaryota; kingdom Metazoa; phylum Mollusca; class Cephalopoda; order Sepiida; family Sepiolidae; genus Sepiola; species Sepiola atlantica. The sequence goes on along the minus strand of OY744532.1, from coordinate 13,915,552 downwards.
TATATATATATATATGTGTGTGTGTGTGTGTGTGTGTGTGTGTGTGTGTGTGTGTGTGTGTGTGTGTATATATATATATATATATATATATATATATATATATATATTTTGATTTTATTCCATTAGTTGCGACAAAACAAGTTTTGTTTCATTGGCGCACTCTTATAAACCCGGTTTCAACTTCCTTCGGATTCATACCCCCTGGATATTTGTAACAAGTTAATTATATATATATATATATATATATATATATATATATATATATATATAACACTTTCGTAGAAAAATTAACCATAATGCTTGATTGTTTAAAGCAATATTGTAAATATGTTTTATTTGTGAAATGATACAATTACCTTCTCATCATGGGGACCCGCGGTTTCGTGAAACGGCGATTGTAACTAGCCAGGTTAGACCAAAGCACAAAAAAAGATAAATTGTTCATCGGATGATGACCAAGTTATCTGTTTTTTGTACTTTCTGCTTTGCTCTGATGGAGGAAAAATATGGCTTTGATGAGAATTTGATTGTATAATCTAATTAAATAAAACTGTTGTCGATTCTTGGCCTTTTGGCTAAGATCAAAGTGTAGTATCTGTTCCGATGGATACTGCACCCCATAGATCGGTATTGTCTTGACCTTCGGGGCTTGATTTATGTCTGTCTATGGGTCTGTCCTGTGCAGTTCTAGGAGGTCCACCCTCCCAGACTTTGCCTCCCCTCTTTGGGGGGGAGTAAGTTTATTGCCTACTCCCTGGGGCGCCCCTACCGGGGAATGCCGACGGGGCTGCCCAGGCAATTTTTAAACCCAACTTTCCCGACCCGACCTTGGGTCACATCTTACTTGTGGGAGTAAGATAAAAACTGGCCTTGTGCCTAATTCCTGGAGAGGAGTAAATCAATACTCGCATGTCCTTGTAATTATCTGAATTGGATCTGGGAGTAATACGTTTTCGATTTAAAGCCCAAAACACAGAAAACAAAAACATGTTGAGGTAATAATTGTTTACAGCTCGAAATGGTTAGGGTTAGAGTTAGGGTTAGGGTTATAGTGTAAGGGTTAGGGTTACGGTGTAACAGCGATAACTCTTGCCATTTTCATTTTCCCTCCCTCGAGAGTTCAAAAAGGTTTTCCATTTGATTGAATAAGTATTTTTTTTTAAGTATTATAAAACTATATATCTAAATATATATATATATATATATATATATATATATATATATATATATATATATATATGTATATATATATATTAATAATGGAGATTATGTATCTGTCTGTCTGTCTAAAGCCAAAATTATACTATTAAAGACTATTGTACTTATGAAATAGTATAGTATATACTATTTCAAACTAATGTACTATCTTTAAATGCTCATTTCAGGAGCATAGTGTGGTGTAGTATCTGCTCTGTTGTCACGATACCATCCTTCCAGGCATTACCTCTTCCTTTTATGAGAGGTGTGGAGGTAGTGTAGTATCTGTTCTGTTGTTATTATACCATCCTCTCATGTATTACCTCCTCCTTTTTTTGAAAGGTGTGGAGGTAGTATCTGTTCTGTGGTCATGATACCATCCTCCCAGGTATTATCTCCTCTTTTTTGAGAGGTGTGGAGGTAGTGTAGTATTTGTTCTGTTGTCATGATAGAACCATCCCATGCATTACCTCCTCCTTTTTGAGAGGTGTTTAGGTAGTGTAGTATCTGTTCTGTTGTCATGATATAATCCTCCCAGGCATTACCTCTTTTTAGGGAGGGATGTAGTATTTGTTCTGTGATCATTATACTACTCTCCCAGGGATTACCTTATCCTTTACTTCTTTTGAGTGGGGAGGTAGTGAAATTGAGAGAGAAAAAGAGAGAGAAATTGAGAGAGTAAGAGAGAGAGAGAGAGAAAGTAAGAGACAGAGAAGGGCAAAAGATTAGGCGCGTTATTTGATTAATAACATGTAACCAACAAATTCTCTGACATTTATCATACTATTTGTTTTTATTGTCTATATAAAATACCAATCTTAAATCTATTTGTTTTAATTGTCTATATAAAATACCAATCTTAAATCTATTTGTTTTAATTGTCTATATAAAATACCAATCTTAAATCTATTAGTTTTTATTGTCTATATAAAATACCAATCTTAAATCTATTTGTTTTAATTGTCTATATAAAATACCAATCTTAAATCTATTAGTTTTTATTGTCTATATCAAATACCAATCTTAAATCTATTTGTTTTAATTGTCTATATAAAATACCAATCTTAAATCTATTAGTTTTTATTGTCTATATAAAATACCACTCTAAAATCTATTAGTTTTTATTGTCTATATAAAATACCAATCTTAAATCTATTAGTTTTTATTGTCTATATAAAATACCAATCTCAAATCTATTAGTTTTTATTGTCTATATAAAATACCAATCTTAAATCTATTAGTTTTTATTGTTTATATAAAATACCAATATTAAATCTATTAGTTTTTATTTTCTATATAAAATACCAATATTAAATCTATTAGTTTTTATTGTCTATATAAAATACCAATCTCAAATCTATTAGTTTTTATTGTCTATATAAAATACCAATCTTAAATCTATTAGTTTTTATTGTCTATATAAAATACCAATCTTAAATCTATTTGTTTTAATTGTCTATATAAAATACCAATCTTAAATCTATTAGTTTTTATTGTCTATATAAAATACCAATCTTAAATCTATTTGTTTTAATTGTCTATATAAAATACCAATCTTAAATCTATTAGTTTTTATTGTCTATATAAAATACCAATCTTAAATCTATTAGTTTTTATTGTCTATATAAAATACCAATCTTAAATCTATTAGTTTTTATTGTCTATATAAAATACCAATCTTAAATCTATTAGTTTTTATTGTCTATATAAAATACCAATCTTAAATCTATTTGTTTTAATTGTCTATATAAAATACCAATCTTAAATCTATTATTTTGTATTGTCTATATAAAATACCAATCTTAAATCTATTTGTTTTAATTGTCTATATAAAATACCAATCTTAAATCTATTAGTTTTTATTGTCTATATAAAATACCAATCTTAAATCTATTTTTTTAATTATCTATATAAAATACCAATCTTAAATCTATTTGTTTTAATTGTCTATATAAAATACCAATCTTAAATCTATTTGTTTTAATTGTCTATATAAAATACCAATCTTAAATCTATTTGTTTTAATTGTCTATATAAAATACCAATCTTAAATCTATTAGTTTTTATTGTCTATATAAAATACCAATCTTAAATCTATTTGTTTTAATTGTCTATATAAAATACCAATCTTAAATCTATTAGTTTTTATTGTCTATATCAAATACCAATCTTAAATCTATTTGTTTTAATTGTCTATATACAATACCAATCTTAAATCTATTAGTTTTTATTGTCTATATAAAATACCAATCTTAAATCTATTAGTTTTTAATGTTCTATATAAAATACCAATCTTAAATCTATTTGTTTTAATTGTCTATATAAAATACCAATCTTAAATCTATTAGTTTTTATTGTCTATATCAAATACCAATCTTAAATCTATTTGTTTTAATTGTCTATATACAATACCAATCGTAAATCTATTAGTTTTTATTGTCTATATAAAATACCACTCTAAAATCTATTAGTTTTTATTGTCTATATAAAATACCAATCTTAAATCTATTAGTTTTTATTGTCTATATAAAATACCAATCTCAAATCTATTAGTTTTTATTGTCTATATAAAATACCAATCTTAAATCTATTAGTTTTTATTGTTTATATAAAATACCAATATTAAATCTATTAGTTTTTATTTTCTATATAAAATACCAATATTAAATCTATTAGTTTTTATTGTCTATATAAAATACCAATCTCAAATCTATTAGTTTTTATTGTCTATATAAAATACCAATCTTAAATCTATTAGTTTTTATTGTCTATATAAAATACCAATCTTAAATCTATTTGTTTTAATTGTCTATATAAAATACCAATCTTAAATCTATTAGTTTTTATTGTCTATATAAAATACCAATCTTAAATCTATTTGTTTTAATTGTCTATATAAAATACCAATCTTAAATCTATTAGTTTTTATTGTCTATATAAAATACCAATCTTAAATCTATTAGTTTTTATTGTCTATATAGAATACCAATCTTAAATCTATTAGTTTTTATTGTCTATATAAAATACCAATCTTAAATCTATTAGTTTTTATTGTCTATATAAAATACCAATCTTAAATCTATTTGTTTTAATTGTCTATATAAAATACCAATCTTAAATCTATTATTTTGTATTGTCTATATAAAATACCAATCTTAAATCTATTTGTTTTAATTGTCTATATAAAATACCAATCTTAAATCTATTTGTTTTAATTGTCTATATAAAATACCAATCTTAAATCTATTTGTTTTAATTGTCTATATAAAATACCAATCTTAAATCTATTAGTTTTTATTGTCTATATAAAATACCAATCTTAAATCTATTTGTTTTAATTGTCTATATAAAATACCAATCTTAAATCTATTAGTTTTTATTGTCTATATCAAATACCAATCTTAAATCTATTTGTTTTAATTGTCTATATACAATACCAATCTTAAATCTATTAGTTTTTATTGTCTATATAAAATACCAATCTTAAATCTATTAGTTTTTAATGTTCTATATAAAATACCAATCTTAAATCTATTTGTTTTAATTGTCTATATAAAATACCAATCTTAAATCTATTAGTTTTATTGTCTATATAAAATACCAATCTTAAATCTATTTGTTTTAATTGTCTATATAAAATACCAATCTTAAATCTATTAGTTTTTATTGTCTATATAAAATACCAATCTTAAATCTATTTGTTTTAATTGTCTATATAAAATACCAATCTTAAATCTATTAGTTTTTATTGTCTATATAAAATGCCAATCTTAAATCTATTTTTTTTAATTGTCTATATAAAATACCAATCTTAAATCTATTTGTTTTGATTGTCTATATAAAATACCAATCTTAAATCTATTAGTTTTTATTGTCTATATAAAATACCAATCTTAAATCTATTAGTTTTTATTGTCTATATAAAATACCAATCTTAAATCTATTTGTTTTAATTGTCTATATAAAATACCAATCTTAAATCTATTTGTTTTAATTGTCTATATAAAATACCAATCTTAAATCTATTTGTTTTAATTGTCTATATAAAATACCAATCTTAAATCTATTTGTTTTAATTGTCTATATAAAATACCAATCTTAAATCTATTAGTTTTTATTGTCTATATAAAATACCAATCTTAAATCTATTTGTTTTAATTGTCTATATGAAATACCAATGTTAAATCTATTAGTTTTTATTGTCTATATAAAATACCAATCTTAAATCTATTAGTTTTTATTGTCTATATAAAATACCAATCTTAAATCTATTTGTTTTTATTGTCGATATAAAATACCAATCTTAAATCTATTAGTTTTTATTGTCTATATAAAATACCAATCTTAAATCTATTATTTTGTATTGTCTATATAAAATACCAATCTTAAATCTATTTGTTTTAATTGTCTATATAAAATACCAATCTTAAATCTATTAGTTTTTATTGTCTATATAAAATACCAATCTTAAATCTATTTTTTTAATTATCTATATAAAATACCAATCTTAAATCTATTTGTTTTAATTGTCTATATAAAATACCAATCTTAAATCTATTTGTTTTAATTGTCTATATAAAATACCAATCTTAAATCTATTTGTTTTAATTGTCTATATAAAATACCAATCTTAAATCTATTAGTTTTTATTGTCTATATAAAATACCAATCTTAAATCTATTTGTTTTAATTGTCTATATAAAATACCAATCTTAAATCTGTTAGTTTTTATTGTCTATATCAAATACCAATCTTAAATCTATTTGTTTTAATTGTCTATATACAATACCAATCTTAAATCTATTAGTTTTTATTGTCTATATAAAATACCAATCTTAAATCTATTAGTTTTTAATGTTCTATATAAAATACCAATCTTAAATCTATTTGTTTTAATTGTCTATATAAAATACCAATCTTAAATCTATTAGTTTTATTGTCTATATAAAATACCAATCTTAAATCTATTTGTTTTAATTGTCTATATAAAATACCAATCTTAAATCTATTAGTTTTTATTGTCTATATAAAATACCAATCTTAAATCTATTTGTTTTAATTGTCTATATAAAATACCAATCTTAAATCTATTAGTTTTTATTGTCTATATAAAATGCCAATTTTAAATCTATTTTTTTTAATTGTCTATATAAAATACCAATCTTAAATCTATTTGTTTTAATTGTCTATATAAAATACCAATCTTAAATCTATTAGTTTTTATTGTCTATATAAAATACCAATCTTAAATCTATTAGTTTTTATTGTCTATATAAAATACCAATCTTAAATCTATTTGTTTTAATTGTCTATATAAAATACCAATCTTAAATCTATTTGTTTTAATTGTCTATATAAAATACCAATCTTAAATCTATTTGTTTTAATTGTCTATATAAAATACCAATCTTAAATCTATTTGTTTTAATTGTCTATATAAAATACCAATCTTAAATCTATTAGTTTTTATTGTCTATATAAAATACCAATCTTAAATCTATTTGTTTTAATTGTCTATATAAAATACCAATCTTAAATCTATTAGTTTTTATTGTCTATATAAAATACCAATCTTAAATTAATTAGTTTTTATTGTCTATATAAAATACCAATCTTAAATCTATTTGTTTTAATTGTCTATATAAAATACCAATCTTAAATCTATTTGTTTTAATTGTCTATATAAAATACCAATCTTAAATCTATTTGTTTTTATTGTCGATATAAAATACTTATCTTAAATCTATTAGTTTTTATTGTCTATATAAAATACCAATCTTAAATCTATTTGTTTTAATTGTCTATATAAAATACCAATCTTAAATCTATTAGTTTTAATTGTCTATATAAAATACCAATCTTAAATCTATTAGTTTTTATTGTCTATATAAAATACCAATCTTAAATCTATTTGTTTTAATTGTCTATATAAAAAAACAATCTTAAATCTATTAGTTTTTATTGTCTATATAAAATACCAATCTTAAATCTATTTGTTTTTATTGTCTATATAAAATACCAATCTTAAATCTATTTGTTTTTATTGTCTATATAAAATACCAATCTTAAATCTATTAGTTTTTATTGTCTATATAAAATATCAATCTTAAATCTATTAGTTTTTATTGTCTATATAAAATACCAATCTTAAATCTATTTGTTTTTATTGTCTATATAAAATACCAATCTTAAATCTATTAGTTTTTATTGTCTATATAAAATACCAATCTTAAATCTATTTGTTTTAATTGTCTATATAAAATACCAATCTTAAATCTATTAGTTTTTATTGTCTATATAAAATACCAATCTTAAATCTATTTGTTTTAATTGTCTATATAAAATACCAATCTTTAATCTATTTGTTTTAATTGTCTATATAAAATACCAATCTTAAATCTATTAGTTTTTATTGTTTATATAAAATACCAATCTTAAATCTATTAGTTTTTATTTTCTATATAAAATACCAATCTTAAATCTATTTGTTTTAATTGTCTATATAAAATACCAATCTTAAATCTATTAGTTTTTATTGTCTATATAAAATACCAATCTTAAATCTATTTGTTTTAATTGTCTATATAAAAAAAACAATCTTAAAATTATTAGTTTTTATTGTCTATATAAAATACCAATCTTAAATCTATTTGTTTTTATTGTCTATATAAAATACCAATCTTAAATCTATTTGTTTTTATTGTCTATATAAAATACCAATCTTAAATCTATTAGTTTTTATTGTCTATATAAAATACCAATCTTAAATCTATTAGTTTTTATTGTCTATATAAAATACCAATCTTAAATCTATTTGTTTTAATTGTCTATATAAAATACCAATCTTAAATCTATTAGTTTTTATTGTCTATATAAAATACCAATCTTAAATGTATTTGTTTTTATTGTCTATATAAAAAAAACAATCTTAAATCTATTAGTTTTTATTGTCTATATAAAATACCAATCTTAAATCTATTTGTTTTTATTGTCTATATAAAATACCAATCTTAAATCTATTTGTTTTTATTGTCTATATAAAATACCAATCTTAAATCTATTAGTTTTAATTGTCTATATAAAATACCAATCTTAAATCTATTAGTTTTTATTGTCTATATAAAATACCAATCTTAAATCTATTTGTTTTAATTGTCTATATAAAATACCAATCTTAAATCTATTAGTTTTTATTGTCTATATAAAATACCAATCTTAAATCTATTTGTTTTAATTGTCTATATAAAATACCAATCTTAAATCTATTTGTTTTTATTGTCTATATAAAATACCAATCTTAAATCTATTTGTTTAAATTATCTATATAAAATACCAATCTTAAATCTATTAGTTTTTATTGTCTATATAAAATACCAATCTTAAATCTATTTGTTTTAATTGTCTATATCAAATACCAATCTTAAATCTATTAGTTTTTATTGTCTATATTAAATACCAATCTTAAACTTATTAGTTTTTATTTTCTATATACAATTCCGATCTTAAATCTATTAGTTTTTATTGTCTATATAAAATACCAATCTTAAATCCATTAGTTTTTATTGTCTATATAAAATACCAATCTTAAATCTATTAGTTTTTATTATCTGTATAAAATACCAATCTCAAATCTATTAGTTTTTATTGTCTATATATAATACCAATCTTAAATCTATTAGTTTTTATTGTCTATATAAAATACCAATCTTAAATCTATGAGATTTTATTGTCTATATAAAATACCAATCTTAAATCTATTAGTTTTTATTGTCTATATAAAACACCAATCTTAAATCTATTAGTTTTTATTGTCTATATAGAATACCAATCTTAAATCTATTAGTTTTTATTGTCTATATAAAACACCAATCTTAAATCTATTAGTTTTTATTGTCTATATAAAACACCAATTTTAAATTTATTAGTTTTTATTGTCTATATAAAATACCAATCTTAAATCTTTTTGTTTTAATTGTCTATATGAAATACCAATCTTAAATCTATTTGTTGTAATTGTCTATTTAAAATACCAATCTTAAATCTATTTGTTTTAATTGTCTATATAAAATACCAATCTTAAATCTATTTGTTTTAATTGTCTATATAAAATACCAATCTTAAATCTATTAGTTTTTATTGTCTATATAAAATACCAATCTTAAATCTATTTGTTTTAATTGTCTATATAAAATACCAATCTTAAATCTATTAGTTTTTATTGTCTATATAAAATACCAATCTTAAATCTATTAGTTTTTATTTTCTATATAAAATACCAATCTTAAATCTATTAGTTTTTATTGTCTATATAAAATACCAATCTTAAATCTATTTGTTTAAATTGTCTATATAAAATACCAATCTTTAATCTATTTGTTTTAATTGTCTATATAAAATACCACTTTTAAATCTATTAGTTTTTATTGTCTATATAAAATACCAATCTTAAATCTATTTGTTTTAATTGTCTATATAAAATACCAATCTTAAATCTATTAGTTTTTATTGTCTATATAAAATACCAATCTTAAATCTATTTGTTTTAATTGTCTATATAAAATACCAATCTTAAATCTATTAGTTTTTATTGTCTATATAAAATACCAATCTTAAATCTATTTGTTTTAATTGTCTATATAAAATACCAATCTTAAATCTATTAGTTTTTATTGTCTATATAAAATACCAATCTTAAATCTATTTGTTTTAATTGTCTATATAAAATACCAATCTTAAATCTATTAGTTTTTATTGTCTATATAAAATACCAATCTTAAATCTATTTGTTTTAATTGTCTATATAAAATACCAATCTTAAATCTATTAGTTTTTATTGTCTATATAACATACTAATCTTAAATCTATTAGTTTTAATTGTCTATATAAAATACCAATCTTAAATCTATTAGTTTTTATTGTCTATATAAAATACCAATCTTAAATCTATTTGTTTTTATTGTCTATATAAAATACCAATCTTAAATCTATTAGTTTTTATTGTCTCTATAAAATACCAATCTTAAATCTATTTGTTTTAATTGTCTATATAAATTATCAATCGTAAATCTATTAGTTTTTATTGTCTATATAAAATACCAATCTTAAATCTATTTGTTTAAATTGTCTATATAAAATACCAATCTTAAATCTATTAGTTTTTATTGTCTATATAAAACACTAATCTTAAATATATTAGTTTTTATTGTCTATATAAAATAACAATCTTAAATCTATTAGTTTTTATTATTTATATGAAATACCAATCTTACATCTATTAGTTTTTATTGTCTATATAAAATACCAATCTTAAACTTATTAGTTTTTATTTTCTATATACAATTCCGATCTTAAATCTATTAGTTTTTATTGTCTATATAAAATACCAATCTTAAATCCATTAGTTTTTATTGTCTATATAAAATACCAATCTTAAATCTATTAGTTTTTATTATCTGTATAAAATACCAATCTCAAATCTATTAGTTTTTATTGTCTATATATAATACCAATCTTAAATCTATTAGTTTTTATTGTCTATATAAAATACCAATCTTAAATCTATGAGATTTTATTGTTTATATAAAATACCAATCTTAAATCTATTAGTTTTTATTGTCTATATAAAACACCAATCTTAAATCTATTAGTTTTTATTGTCTATATAGAATACCAATCTTAAATCTATTAGTTTTTATTGTCCATATAAAACACCAATCTTAAATCTATTAGTTTTTATTGTCTATATAAAACACCAATTTTAAATTTATTAGTTTTTATTGTCTATATAAAATACCAATCTTAAATCTATTAGTTTTTATTATCTATATAAAACACCAATCTTAAATCTATTAGTTTTTATTGTCTATATAAAATACCAATCTTTAATCTATTTGTTTTAATTGTCTATATAAAATACCAATCTTAAATCTATTAGTTTTTATTGTCTATATAAAATACCAATCTTAAATCTATTAGTTTTTATTGTCTATATAAAACACCAATCTTAAATCAGTGTTTATTTTCTATATAAAACACCAATCTTAAATCTATTAGTTTTTATTGTCTATATAAAATACCAATCTTAAATCTATTAGTTTTTATTGTCTATATAAAATACCAATCTTTAATCTATTTGTTTTAATTGTCTATATAAAATACCAATCTTAAATCTATTAGTTTTTATTGTCTATATAAAATACCAATCTTAAATCTATTAGTTTTTATTGTCTATATAAAACACCAATCTTAAATCAGTGTTTATTTTCTATATAAAACACCAATCTTAAATCTATTAGTTTTTATTGTCTATATAAAATACCAATCTTAAATCTATTAGTTTTTATTATCTATATAAAACACCAATCTTAAATCTATTAGTTTTTATTGTCTATATAAAATACCAATCTTTAATCTATTTGTTTTAATTGTCTATATAAAATACCAATCTTAAATCTATTAGTTTTTATTGTCTATATAAAATACCAATCTTAAATCTATTAGTTTTTATTGTCTATATAAAACACCAATCTTAAATCAGTGTTTATTTTCTATATAAAACACCAATCTTAAATCTATTAGTTTTTATTGTCTATATAAAATACCAATCTTAAATCTATTAGTTTTTATTTTCTATATAAAATACCAATCTTAAATCTATTAGTATTTATTTTCTATATAAAATACCAATCTTAAATCTGTTGGTTTATTAGCAAGTATAGAATACAAATTGTAAATTTATTGGTTTCATTATATCTATAAAACACAAATTTATTAGCAAATAAAAAACACCAATCTTAAATCTATTGGTTGTTATTATTTATGTAAAACACCAATTTTATATCTATTGGTTTTTATTGTCTATATAAAAAACAATATTAAATCCTTTGCTTTTTATTCTGTATATAAAACACCAATCTAAAATCTATCGGTGTTTATGGTCTATATAACACACTATTTTTAAGTCTATGGGTTTTTATTGTTAATATAAACACCAATCTATTGGTGTTTTAGCCAATATAAAGCACCATTTTTAAATCTATTGGTTTTTATTGTATATGTAAAAAAAATAATCTAAAATCTATTGGTTTTCATAGCGAATATATGAAACCAATTTTAAATTTATTGGTTTTTATTATCGCTATAAAACATCTATTCTAACTCTATTGGTTGTTATACATAAAACAGCCAGCGTGTATATTACATTTTTATTCGATATGTATATATATTCAATATAATTCAATATATATACATATATTCAGTTTTTTTGGCTTGTATCATCTCTATGTCGTGACTGACATGTCTGATAATAACGTAAAGGCTTTTTTACATGGATTTTTAACTGGATATTGTGCGGTTTTCATCTGGCAACGTTCTCGGAGGACAGGGAATGCCCATATGATAACTTGAATTTTGTTCAAGTATGCTCTGAATTGTTCTTCAAAAGCACGTGTATGATTTCTTTTGTTCCGAAATTAACATTAAATTATAGTATGATATAAAGCTTGTCTGTGATTATAAATATATATATATATATATATATATATATATATATATATATATATATATATATATATATATGGGTGTGTGAAAAATAACAAACGCAAAAAAGGTTAAAGTGCAGGAGAAAAACAAAAAACAAGAGATTTGACCGGTTTCGTTCGTGTAGGCGAACGTTCGTGTAGGCGAACGTTCGCCTACACGAACGTAACCGGTCAAATCTCTTGTTTTTGTTTTTCTTCTGCTTTCCGTTTGTCATTTTTCACACATTTTGTCTACCACGGCATTTCATTTTCATGACTTATCGTGTACTTTACCCCTATATATATATATATATATATATATATATATATATATAGAGAGAGAGAGAGAGAGAGAGAGAGAGAGAGAGAGAGAGAGGAGGGGAGAGAGAGAGAAAGACGTGGTTTTGTTATTGTTTTTTTTTACTGGTGATAGAACAGTGTTGTTATTTAGTATTTTTCCACTTCCTAAGCGGTTAAGAATATGCAGAATATTGCATTCAGCCGTCCTTAATCGTACATGTCATCTTTTTATTATATATATATATATATATATATATATATATATATATATATATATATATATATATATATATATATATATATATATATATATATATGAGTAGAATTCGAGTGCAAGATGGTAGCATAAATTTCAGAGGAAACATTATTTTAATCAATGAAACGGGTGGGTGAAAAAAAATTCCTTAAGGCCTTATCGTCTGACCCTCTAAGAGGAAACGTCATAATGATAAATTAAAAATAAAGAAAATCGAATGAGATATGCTTCAGTTGGAGAAAACAATTGAGAGAAACAAAAACAAGAAAAAACGGTAAATCTCTCAACGTTATGGTGGCTTTTAATCATTGAAGATCTCCAACTGATGTTTAAAAAAATTTTTGTCTACACAGGCTAGGTTGAGAATTGTTAATAACTAACGCCTCAATAATATTGGGATTATATTTCGATCTAGCACTGTGTAAAACAGAAAACCACCCATCGGAATTCTGGTCAGAACAACTATTAGTACCAACCAGATGATTACCGATGGAAGATTCATGTGCTTGAAAGTTCATGGATGATCTTGAAACCTTGTGTAAACGAATATTACGTAGTATATGTTGGAATATTCTCATTTCTAATCTTTGGGATGTCTTGCCAACGTAGTCAGCTCCACACTGACGCTAGAATTATGAATAGTATTCTTTTGAGTGTCATGCAAAACATCCTTACGAAAAGAAAAGAAAAAGGTTCGAGTCGTGTAAACTACTCTCAGCATGGTTGCTAGAAAACAGCGTTTAGTAGAAGAAGAAATCCTTTTGACAATGTCAAAGCCGTCAGAACTTAACCACGGATGTTTCAAATAGATAGGGCATCGTGACATGCCAATAAATTAAATATAGCAATTTTCCTTTTCCCCTAAATCAAAAAGAATAAATCTTATTGGTACGTTTACTCATCGAGCACCTATGATTTGTTCACCAACCCGACTCGATGCGGAACCTGGTGAAATTACCAATATTTTTCTTGCCAATGGATATCCCATCAATATCATAAAAAGCACCATTGCACGAAATATTGCTATATGCAATGGTGGTAAATTTATAAATATATATACAAATATATAGAATATATATATACAAAAATATATAAAAGATATATGAAAAAATCACAAATTAGAAATTAAAATTAAAAATAAGACAGGAAAATCAATAATTAACTAGAAGTAAATTCTCTTTCTTGGCGGAGCAAAAAATGTAGTAGTTTAAACCTCAATAGAAAAAGCTAAGTAGAAAAATTCAAATTAATAAATATATATATATATATATATATATATATATATATATATATATATATATATAATATTAATTTAAGTAAATGTTAAATAATTTTTACCTACATACGCTGGCGTTTCAAGCTTCTGCTATCATCAGTGTAGGAGATGATAGTTTCAGACGGTCGCAAGATTCGATTACAGAATCATCCTAGACTTCGCAATCAAACGCTCTAACCAAATGGCTACGAGAAATTACCACTTAATGAAAGGGAATTAAATTCTATCCGTGTCGGAACATTATATATATATATATATATATATATATATATATATATATATATATATATATATATATATATATATAACATAAAATATAATAACACGAAATCACATAATTGTCGATGTAATAATTTATTTCAACCGTGCGGTTTTTTCAAGCATCACTCAGACAATTACATTTTTGAGACTGATAGAAAATTGAATTTCCCTACGACAATTCAAACACAACCAGAGAGAGTGGTGGTAGATGTGTCATAATTATGACACGGCAGTTTTTAGTTGATTAACTTAAAGATCCCTCCCCTTCGACCGCCATAGTTAAATACAAGTTTTAAATTACCCCCTCTCTATAAAAGATGTATCAAATTGGTTGCTACCAACACTCTCTCTGGTTGTGTTTGAATTGTCGTAGGGAAATTCAATTTTCTATCAGTCTCAAAAATGTAATTGTCTGAGTGATGCTTGAAAAAACCGCACGGTTGAAATAAATTATTGCATCGACAATTATGTGATTTCGTGTTATTATATTTTATGTTATTCTTGCTCTGTTTACTACATTGAGCTCTCATACCCAGATTTCCTCCTGGAATTATCCCATTATAACACAAATATATATATATATATATATATATATATATATATATATATATATATATATATATATAGAGAGAGAGAGAGAGAGAGAGAGAGAGATATGTGTTTATGTTTAATTTTAATTATATATATATATATATATATATATATATATATATATATATATATATATATATATATATATATATATATATATAATTAAAAATTAAAATAAAACATAACTATTAAAGAGGAATAAGGAAAGGGGGAAAATGCCATCATAGATAAATAAGTAACAAACAAAAAAGCAAAAGTAAAAAGACAAAAATAGAAATAAGTAAACGGAAATAAATAGAAAGAAGAATTAAGAAGAGAAAAGAAAAGTTGGGCATGCTTTTTTATAGCAATGTTTAATCAAAAACATTGCTATAAAAAAGCATGCCCAACTTTTCTTTTCTCTTCTTAATTCTTTGGAAAATATTTTGGAAAATATTTTGTTTGATCATTAGAAGACATTGAAGGTTTAATGAGCGCCCCATTATAATGAACCCGTTTACTTACAAGTTAACTAAATAGTTAAATATAATTCAATAAAATATAATTATTCAGTTGAATGTGTACGTAGTTGAGGATCTGGGGGACTTTGCGGGAATTTAGGTGGAACTTCACGAATAGGGGGTAAGGGGTAATGGGGAAGGGGAGAATGACAAGAAGAAAACAATCAAGCCGACATGACACAAAAATACATGGGGTGTAGGGAGGAAATTCAGTTCGGAGTTAATACAGAAAAGGGTTGTTAAAACTAGACATAGAGAGAGAAAAAATGATATGTGGGAGATGAATTTTAAAAAAAACGGAGGGGGTGCGTTAAGTATAAAATTCTCTCAAAATTTTAAAATGAGGAGTTTAAATGTCATAGCACATAGAGCCCAATTTTAAATCTTAATGAGACCTGCAAATAATCAAGAAAAAGTAGAAATACATGAAGGCAAGTAAAATACTTAACATAATTAAAAGAATAAATGATTAGATCAAAAATTTAAAATTAAAATAAAAATAAGAAAACAATAAAAAGGGAAATATAATAATAATAATCATTATTATTATTATTATTATTATTATTATTGTAAATAAATTTAAAAAAATAAAACGTTTAATTAAAAAATAACTAAAGCTAAAACTTTCAAATATATACTTAAAAAAGAGTAATTAACAATAAATAAAATTAAGTTACAAAAATACTATAACTAAAATAAATTAAGAGATCATAAATGTGGTAGTGGCAATCATATAATTAATAATAATATAATTAATAATATAATTAATAATAATATAATTAATAATAATATAATTAATAATATAATTAATAATAATATAATTAATAATATAATTAATAATAAAATTAATAATAATATAATTAATAATAAAATTAATAATAATATAATTAATAATAATATAATTAATAATATAATTAATAATAATATAATTAATAATAATATAATTAATAATATAATTAATAATATAATTAATAATAATATAATTAATAATATAATTAATAATAATATAATTAATAATATAATTAATAATATAATTAATAATAATATAATTAATAATATAATTAATAATAATATAATTAATAATAATATAATTAATAATATAATTAATAATAATATAATTAATAATAATATAATTAATAATATAATTAATAATATAATTAATAATAATATAATAATTAATATAATTAATAATAATATAATTAATAATATAATTAATAATATAATTAATAATTATATAATTAATAATATAATTAATAATAATATAATTAATAATAATATAATTAATAATATAATTAATAATATAATTAATAATAATATAATTAATAATATAATTAATAATAATATAATTAATAATAATATAATTAATAATATAATTAATAATATAATTAATAATAATATTATTAATAATATAATTAATAATAATATAATTAATAATAATATAATTAATAATATAATTAATAATAATATAATTAATAATAATATAATTAATAATATAATGAATAATATAATTAATAATAATATAATTAATAATATAATTAATAATAATATAATTAATAATATAATTAATAATAATATAATTAATAATAATATAATTAATAATATAATTAATAATATAATTAATAATAATATAATTAATAATATAATTAATAATAATATAATTAATAATAATATAATTAATAATATAATTAATAATAATATAATTAATAATAATATAATTAATAATATAATTAATAATATAATTAATAATAATATAATTAATAATAATATAATTAATAGTAATATAATTAATAATAATTTTGGTAGTTTGGTTTGGTAGTTTTGTTTTACGACATATCAACCCTTTTTGGGTTATTTAATGCCGAATCTGGTCATTATAGTAAAAGTTTTTATGTTTCAAGTTCTTTATATCTTCAAATGTTTAATCATCGTTTTTGGTTTGGTAGTTTTGTTTTACGGCATATCAACCCTTTTTGGGTTATTTAATGCCGAATCTGGTCATTATAGTAAAAGTTTTTATGCTTCAAGTTCTTTATATCTTCAAATGTTTAATCATCGTTTTTGGTTTGGTAGTTTTGTTTTACGGCATATCAACCCTTTTTGGGTTATTTAATGCCGAATCTGGTCATTATAGTAAAAGTTTTTATGCTTCAAGTTCTTTATATCTTCAAATGTTTAATCATCGTTTTTGGTTTGGTAGTTTTGTTTTACGGCATATCAACCCTTTTTGGGTTATTTAATGCCGAATCTGGTCATTATAGTAAAAGTTTTTATGCTTCAAGTTCTTTATATCTTCAAATGTTTAATCATCGTTTTTGGTTTGGTAGTTTTGTTTTACGGCACATCAACCCTTTCTGGGCTATTCAATGCCGAATCCGGTCATTATAGTAAAAGATTTATGCTTCAAGTTCTAAAAATAAAATAAAAAAGGGGAGGGAGAAAGGGGGAGGGGCTGTTGTTTTTGTTTTTGGTTTTGTAGAACATAATTAAGTTTTACAAAAAAAAAAAAAAAAAAAAACGTCAATGTAGGTGAATTTCGTCTCAGGAAGCCACAGGGCAGCCTGATCTGGTATCACCAGAATAATAATTTTAGATTACGATAATAAGAGTAATAACATATATCGGTGTAAAATAATAAATCTATTTAGGGTAGAATTAAAACAAAAGAATAAAAATGCAATCCATTAATATAACAAGCAAATATATAACTCCTCCTGCCGCATATTTTGTTAGTTGTTTTATTTAATTACTCAGTAAATGTGTTTGTTTGTTTTTGACAAATAAAAGAAAGAATAAAACACGGAATAATAAAAACAATTTTGAAACAAAATTTACCCTTTATGGCGTAAAATGTAAAACAAAAAACCTAAACTCACTTCATGTCGTAAAAAGATAATAATATTTGAAGTTTTTCAAATCGAAAACAAACGGTGTACCTAAAAAAAATCAACAATTTAAAAAATAAAATAGTTATTTAATTGATCAGTAAAATGTGTTTGGTTTTTCTTACTAAAAAATATTAATTTTTTAATCAATTATTTTTTTTAATTGTATAATTTTATTCAATAAATTTGTGCTTAAAACATAATTTCTAATAATATAAAAAAACAAAAAACAAACGCAAAACGTTTTAATAAAAAAAAAATCAAAGTAAATATATCATTTTTGAGCGATTCGTACGATACATTTTGTTTGTAATCAAATTACGCGCCTCTGTCTTGTGTCCCTCTCTCTATTTTCCTTGAACTTTCTGTGCGGCCGAAATAGAACATTATACTTAATAATCAGAGGGCGGGTAAGAAATATACTACATTAGCCCTCTCCTCAAAAAAGGAGAAGGTATTACCTGGGAGGATTGTATAATGACAACAGATACTACACTACCACCGGCCTAAAAAACAGTAAAGGAGAAGGTAATCCCTGGTAGGGTTGTATCATGACCACAAAACAAATACTACATCCCTTCTCTAAAAAAGGAGGATGTACTGCTTGGGATTGATGGTATCATGACAACAGAACAGATACTACACTACCTCCACACCTCTCAAAAATGACGAGGTAATGCCTGGGAAGATGGTATCATGACAACAGAACAGATACTACACTACCTCCACATCTCTCAAAAAAGGAGGAGGTAGTGCCTGGGAAGATGGTATCATGACAACAGAACAGATACTACACTACCTCCACATCTCTCAAAAAAGGAGGAGGTAGTGCCTGGGAAGATGGTATCATGACAACAGAACAGATACTACACTACCTCCACATCTCTCAAAAAAGGAGGTGGTAGTGCCTGGGAGGATGGTAACATGACAACAGAACAGATACTACACTACATTATTCCCCTGAATTGGGCCTTTAAAGATAGTACATTAGTCTGAAATAGTATATACCATATTATTTCATAAGTACATTAGTCTGAAATAGTTTATACCCTACTATTTCATAATAAGTACAATAGTCTTAAATAGTATAGTTTTGGCTTCAGACAGACAGATACATAAACTCCATAATTAATAGATATAATTAAGCAGAACTCAGACTGATCAAAAGAAAAAGCATATGCAATTAAAGGGGAATAATAAAAAATTTTAAAATTTAAAATGACTGTACGAAAAGTTTAAAAGATTGTTAGAGCCAACCTATCAAATAAACTCATCTAAATAGGAGTGTAAAGTAGTAAAATTGTGATTAAAGAGTCAAAATAAAAATAAACCGAATTATATATATATATATAAGTATAAATTTTTATTTATACAAACGTTATTGGTTACATATGTGCATACATGTTTCGGTTGCACTTTTCCAAGAAAGTCAACCTCATCAGACCAAGAATTTTCGAGAAATGGATCCATTTCTCGAAAATTCTTGGTCTGATGAGGTTGACTTTCTTGGAAAAGTGCAACCGAAACATGTATGCACATATGTAACCAATAATGTTTGTATAGATAAAAATGTATACTTATAAACAGCTCTACTTGGTATTGAGCACTTTTTATAAACACTTGAGTTTCTACGGATTTACATTTACAGAAACTAATACAATACATGTACTATATATATATATATATATATATATATATATATATATATATATATATATATATATATATATATATATATATATATATCTGTTGTAGACCCGTGCTAGGGGTAACAAAGAAATAAACCACAAATAGTGACAGGGTTAAAATATAACAATGTATTTATCATAAAGCAATACAGAACGCCACTAATGTGGTAGGAGATGAACGGGTTCATAACATGCGGTAAAACATGGTATGAAAGTTGTAATTTAACGTCTACCCACAATAGGAGTATGTGACACAAGATCGGAAAGTAAATAATACTACTAAGTAAAGTATACTTTTTACATTAAAATAAAAGTGAAATAATACTACTAAGTAAAGTATACTTTTTACATTAAAATAAAAGTGAAATAATACTACTAAGTAAAGTATACTTTTTACATTAAAATAAAAGTGAAATAATACTACTAAGTAAAGTATACTTTTTACATTAAAATAAAAGTGAAATAATACTACTAAGTAAAGTATACTTTTTACATTAAAATAAAAGTGAAATAATACTACTAAGTAAAGTATACTTTTTACATTAAAATAAAAGTGAAATAATACTACTAAGTAAAGTATACTTTCAATCTAATATGAAAAGATAAAATTTATGGAGGATTAAGTAGATATATAACAATGCATTTAAATATTATTAAGAGTTCATCTAAGAATGAATCTTAAAGTAATAATGGTGATATATAAATCAAAGATTAATCAGGTCGACTCAGCTATTCGATGTAGTTCGGGTATCTGTTGGGGTTAATAGTTGGTTAAATTTTAATTTTCTTGTACGTCTACATGCTGCAAGAAGTTCGCTTTTTTAGTTAATTATGTTTAAATTCTTAGTGGAAGTTATCATTACGACTTCGGAGTCGCACAGTTGACAAAATTTAGATTTAGGGGTGTAAGATTTTGATTTTTTTTAAGATCAACCAGTCTAATGAGTATGGAATATTCTTTGATTTTAAATTCTTAATTAAGTTAGTTAGCGAAATCCCTTTGTTTTTATTGTTTGTTCTTTTTGAAAGAAGATATATGATTCGGGATATGGTGTTTTTATGGTTACGCTGACGCGCCGATAGAAGTGTGTATTTTAGATGGGGTAATTATCTCGTAAGGAGTATGAATTCTATTGTTAGCTCCATTCCGTGAAAGGGTATTAATGTGAATGTTAGAAAGTGGGTTGGAATAATTTGAGGGGGTTATAGTGTGGCGCTTGATTCTTTCGGTGGAGATGCTACTAACTGAATCATTATAATTGTTGATGCTTGGGGTCACATCATGCTTATTAAGTCGAGGTATAGATTGAGAATGTATATGTGTATTAGATAGAGAATGAGTACTAATATTGTTTAGTAAGTTAGCTCAGGGAGGGAATTCTTTAACTGTGCAGGCATATATTACATCTTTATGTATACAATCGTTATTGAGCGGGCATTTCCGTGATCTTTGACAATTGCAATTATTAATATAACATCAACTTTTAAAACAATTAAAGATTTACTCAACACCAAACCCCGTCCCCAACTACTCCCAAAGACACTTATTCCATAGTCGTCATTTACAAAATAAAATGTGCCGCATGTCCGATGTTTTATATTGGTAAAATAACCAGAAATATAAAATTCCTGCATTTAAGAACACAAACAGGACCTTAAACACAACAATACATTTTGACTTTACAAACTGAACCCTCCTCAAGACCGAATAATCTCTCCCACGTCGCAAGTGCATCAAAAGCGCTATAATACTTCTCTCATCACCATCTAACGTAAACATCAGACTCGGATCTTATTCCTTAAGTAAACATCTGGCAAAACCCGCACTAAAACAATGCAATATATCACGCCAAACTTTTCTTTTTTACTACATTTCATCTATATTTCCATTTCTTTTCTTTTTTCTTCTCTTTTCTCTCCGCCCCTTCACCCTCTTTCCCATTTTTACGTCTCTGCCGCACGCGCTTCATTATTCTTCCTTTTTTTCAAATTATCAAACACGTGCCAATAACATTCGGTTGTGCGTTCTTCTTTTTCCAATGTTTTCACCGTTATCGAATGAATTTAAAATCTTCACTTTTTCTGTAGACATTCGTTGATCCGACCGAAACCGGTTAAATCTCTCATTTCTTGCTGATTTATTCCTGTATTTAAATTTATTTTTCCGTTTGTGTTTTTCACACAAAAACACACACACATACACCCACACACACATATATATATATATATATATATATATATATATATATATATATATATATATATATATATATATATATATATATATATTGCTATGCAAGACCCTTTCGAACTGAAATGGTCAATTTTAGGGAGGGCTAACAAATATAAACCGAACAAAAAGAAGAGATGCAACCTATGTGCATTGGAGTCGTACCACATCATGACATCTAGAGATAATTTACTGAACGCTAGGCAGGAAATACTACAATGCTGTCTGCATAGAAACCGTTACCTGTTATCAAGCCTAAAACCTGGATAGGAGGGGAATTGGGGGAAGTATAAACTTACAGCAGAGATAGGCAGGATGGACACTTCCTGAGGCAATCTGGGGCAATAATTAGTGTATAATATGGAGGATGAGAATTAGTAACACGTACTTATGCTAAGATATGTCTTGATTCAATTATTAGCGGATACTCGAGACTTAGGTTGTTGGTGATTAGGTAGGAATATTCTATCGGAATAAGGCCCAGTGATAGTCAACTATAGTAAATACTTATTCAGCGGAATAGAGGGGGGAAATTTTGTTACATATAAAAAGATAGTGGAATAATAAATAATAAATCACAATTTATTCTCAGAAATAGATATATTATACGAAATGCATTGGGAATTTCAAGTAATTTTAAGTGAAAAATAAGAAATAGCAACCTAGATGCTATCACTATTTAATTAAATTAGGTTAAATTAAATTAGTGTTTAATTAGATTAAAATAAATAAAACAATGGGTGGCAGGAATGGGGAAAAATAATTAAGGAAAAAATAATTTAAAAAACATGCATGCCGACACGGACTAAATTTCTAAAAATAGAAACAATTGGATTTTTATAAAAAGTATTTTGTACGGGATTTTAAATTAGTAATAATAAAGTCTCCTGTCATTTAACGAGTTAGAGTGATAGTTTCCCGTAAAGTTGACAAAAAATAAACCGGTCCATTAAAAAAAGGGTTTTTTCAAAATAGAAAATAGATTTCTGATAACGATATTCCGTAGTAACATTTATTTATGGAATATAGAATAATATTCTCCACAGAGAGTTGCAAACAGACACAGCCGTTAAGGAAATATTTTAAATGATTTAAAATAATAACTAGATTTTTGTAGAAAACTTTTGAATAATAACATTTTATTTTTGATATATGAATAATCTTTTAAAAACAAATTCTGCGGGATAGGTTTTTTTCGCTTCGTTAAACAACAAAACGATAATAATTCGGCAGTTAATTAAATGAAGGATATTTTCCCAAAATGTAAAATGACGTCCCAGACACTAGATAATTAATTTCTATAAGGAATAGGTTTAATAATAAATATTTTTAGAAACAGTATTTTGAATAAATAGTTTCTATCTACTAATTAAGATTTTTTCTTAATGTAAGGGAGTTTTCTGCGGGATTGACATTCAACTCGTCGTGTGTTTGTTTCGAAGGGTAATAAATCAACCATTGAAATAAGACTCTTTGAACTCGGACGAACATTTGTGTTGACTTTTCTTTGTGAGAAGTTGGATTTAGAATTCTCATACTATCATTGGATTGGAATGGTAACTTGTGAGCGGTATCTTGAATGATTTAGTTCTTTTGGGTTTTTTTGGGGGGGGGATTTATTCATCATTGTGCCGGCCGACGTGAAAGTTTATTATCGCACATTGTTCCGGTTTTTGGGTTTTATTGAATGTATTTGGGACCGATTATTTGCTTGCTGGCTTGGTGGAAGAAATAATGCACGAGCTAATTTTCTAAGACTTTTCTAGGACTTTCTTTTTTTATCGTTGTACTTCCTTGCTTTTTAATTTTGACTTTTATTTTTTTTCTTCCTCTTCTCTTCTTAAGTGACCTCAACTATTGCAACGCCACATTGTGTATTGTCGGCAGTTGAAACCTGTATTCCAGACATTTAATTTCCCTGATGATCTGCCAAGCAAGTAACTGCTTGGTAGTGAAACACGTGTAGGAAAAAACATTTAATTTGAATAAATAGTATTTGTAAGAAAAAATATCTTTAATGGTGATCATTGGTGTCCTGAAAGGAATGATTTGGTAAGCCTTCATAAAATCACATATAAATGCTCTGTACTCTGTAATCGAGTATCATCGAGCTTGTTTTTTATTGGAACAACCCCGGTCTTCACTGAATGATCTATTTTATAAGTGAAAAATCTAAATCTATCTATATATATATATATATATATATATATATATATATATATATATATATATATATATATATATATATATATATATATATATTGAGATTTGAATCACCCACCATTTGACAAAAGGGTCTTCCTCGAAATATATTATGGAACACGGTCACACACATTACATCACAGTGTTGAAGTCTTGCCTAATCAAGTAAGATATGTGCTATATTGAAAGAAAAATTATTTTTAAAAATTAGAAAAAATATATTAAAAAAATCACTTGTTTTTGTCTTACTTCTTAACGCCGACATATTTCCATTTCTTGCATCGTGCTAGCCTTCTAATACACCTCTCTCTCTCTCTCTCTCTATATATATATATATATATATATATATATATATATATATATATATATATATATAGGCAAATATTATTAAATAACACGGAGTGGTTTTGTTTGATGCGACTTTTTTTTATTTTTTCAATTTTCCGAATTTTATGCACTTTCTTTAACGTCATCAATTTCTTAACGGTTTAAACAGTCAAACCTTTAAATCTCTCATATGTGTAGAACGCGATCACGCTCTCATGTACATTTCAACTTTACAGACGCTTTTTCAAGTTATAAACTACTCGCCGTTATAATTCAAAAATTAGCACAACAGTAAAGTCATAATTTGTAAAGACACTAAAACTAATACCGCCTGAAATTGATTTGACGATTCAAATCGAAAGTACTTGCAAAAAAGAAAAATGAATGGAACAAGAAATCTATGGATCATATTTACATCAATTTGACCGAAACATTAGATGGACAATTCGGAAAATTGAAAAAATAAAAAAAGTCGCATCAAACAAAACCACCCCGTGTTATTTAATAATGTTTGCCTAAATGAAAATATGCTGCCTAAATACACAATATATATATATATATATATATATATATATATATATATATATATATATATATATATATATGAGAGAGAGAGGGGGGAGAACATATATTTAGCAACTGAAGTTTGATTAAGCAAATTTACCTAATCTTTTTAAAGAGTTTCCCTATTCTTGTTTCAGCATATGCGACGAGTGTATTAGCGATCCGACTTGCGGGTTTTGTTATGAAGACAAACCTGACGTCATGCACGGTGATTGTCTACCAGTCAGCAACACCTCTAAGTATGTATCTGCACTAGGGGCATGTAACTCTTCAGCAACTCTTTCCGACGATTCCATGATATTCGCAAGTTATTGCCCCGTGTCTTTCTCGTGGGTTGCGGTTGTCGGACTGTCACTTTTCCTCGTGTTTTACGTCATAGGTAAGTGGATATTTTCAT
This sequence comes from Sepiola atlantica, assembly GCA_963556195.1. NCBI lineage: Eukaryota > Metazoa > Mollusca > Cephalopoda > Sepiida > Sepiolidae > Sepiola > Sepiola atlantica. The sequence goes on along the minus strand of OY744532.1, from coordinate 13,889,362 downwards.
TCTTTTTTGTATGTGTGATTGTTATTACGCCCCCCCCCCTCAAAAAATATATAATGGATGTTTTTCTTTCTTCCTTTCTTTTCTAGTAATAGTAGCTTGAATACCCCTTCCCGTACGGTTTCATAATATTGAGACATAAAATGCTTCAAAGCAGCCCAAAACATTGCGCCGTTTTTTTCACATTTTTGTTGTACTAATTTTATCTCAATTTCATGCTCAACTTATTTTCCGTTTATTTTGTATTTAAAATTTGGACAGGTGAAATAGAAATGAAGAAACATTGATTATTGGAAAACAACTTTTATTAAGATTAATTAAAAACACGTTTTTTTATTTTTTATTGTTTCTTTCATCTTTGTTAAAATCAATTGTTGAAATTTTTGTTGTTTTTTTTTTTCATTTAAAAAACTCTTTGTTGTTTCTGTACATATTGTTGAAAAAAAAAGCCTATTTAAAATAAAGTTTGACAAAAATTTTAAAATAAGGTTAGATATAAAAATAAACGGAAAATTTTGTTTAAAATAATAATTTAGGCATAAAATTAACATCAGTTATCTCCCTTACTTTGTTAGCATTAGTCAACAAAAACTAAAAAAAGGCCAAACATTTGTCTGGTCAAAAGTATCAAAATAAAGAGTATATTAAGAGTTAATATAAAGTTATTGTAAGAAACTAGAAAAAATTCTTTTGTAGGGCAATCAGGTTTAAAATTCAAGAGGAACTCTACTTCTGACAACACGGGAACAGTTTTTTTTAACAATTAAAATGCTCTCCATGAATCTCTTTCTCAACTGTTCAGGTCCACCGCGTTTTTCCATGCCCCCCCCCCCCCCCACTGCCATCGCATGTTGTCTTTTAAAACGGGTCGGTGTCCATGTATGCAAATCACCAACACCTAAAAGCCACAATTGTCAGTATGCGCCTTTTTCCTATTGCAAATGGCCGCCCGGCAAACCGAACATTGTGGTCGCTTAGAACTCGATAAGTTCGTATCTCTATTATTACAATTATGGACTTACAAAACTTCTAATTCTGTGTACTTCAGTTGTTGTTAATGTTTATATAATGAGCGATGTTACTAAAGCGATATTATTTTCGTTTTTTCTTCATCTAGCCAGTAGTCCTGTCGATAAATTCTGTTTATCTTGAATTTAGGTGCACACATGAACAATAATACTCGACTTTAACCTATAGCGTTTTATTATAGGAGTACATTTTTGTAAAGTGATATTTTAAGACTTCAAAATCATATTGAAAATCGACGCAATCACAATAAACATCATTGTCGGACATGTTTGTTTTCATTATTGCATATAAAAAATGGTGATTCCATTGATTCATTTGTCAACATGAGAAATCCCAAAGGGATTTTAAAGCCTTTAAATTGACGGATAGAAAGTATTTTCTGGATATAATTAACGTTCATAGGTTAAAGTCTAGTATTGTAGTTAATTTGTGAACATGAGAAATCCCAAAGGGATTTTAAAGCCTTTAAATTGACGGATAGAAAGTATTTTCTGGATATAATTAACGTTCATAGGCTAAAGTCTAGTATTGTAGTTAATTTGTGAACATGAGAAATCCCAAAGGGATTTTAAAGCCTTTAAATTGACGGATAGAAAGTATTTTCTGGATATAATTAACGTTCATAGGTTAAAGTCTAGTATTGTAGTTAATTTGTGAACATGAGAAATCCCAAAGGGATTTTAAAGCCTTTAAATTGACGGATAGAAAGTATTTTCTGGATATAATTAACGTTCATAGGCTAAAGTCTAGTATTGTAGTTAATTTGTGAACATGAGAAATCCCAAAGGGATTTTAAAGCCTTTAAATTGACGGATAGAAAGTATTTTCTGGATATAATTAACGTTCATAGGTTAAAGTCTAGTATTGTAGTTAATTTGTCAACATGAGAAATCCCAAAGGGATTTTAAAGCCTTTAAATTGACGGATAGAAAGTATTTTCTGGATATAATTAACGTTCATAGGTTAAAGTCTAGTATTGTAGTTAATTTGTCAACATGAGAAATCCCAAAGGGATTTTAAAGCCTTTAAATTGACGGATAGAAAGTATTTTCTGGATATAATTAACGTTCATAGGCTAAAGTCTAGTATTGTAGTTAATTTGTCAACATGAGAAATCCCAAAGGGATTTTAAAGCCTTTAAATTGACGGATAGAAAGTATTTTCTGGATATAATTAACGTTCATAGGTTAAAGTCTAGTATTGTAGTTAATTTGTGAACATGAGAAATCCCAAAGGGATTTTAAAGCCTTTAAATTGAGGATAGAAAGTATTTTCTGGATATAATTAACGTTCATAGGTTAAAGTCTAGTATTGTAGTTAATTTGTCAACATGAGAAATCCCAAAGGGATTTTAAAGCCTTTAAATTGACGGATAGAAAGTATTTTCTGGATATAATTAACGTTCATAGGTTAAAGTCTAGTATTGTAGTTAATTTGTGAACATGAGAAATCCCAAAGGGATTTTAAAGCCTTTAAATTGACGGATAGAAAGTATTTTCTGGATATAATTAACGTTCATAGGCTAAAGTCTAGTATTGTAGTTAATTTGTCAACATGAGAAATCCCAAAGGGATTTTAAAGCCTTTAAATTGACGGATAGAAAGTATTTTCTGGATATAATTAACGTTCATAGGTTAAAGTCTAGTATTGTAGTTAATTTGTGAACATGAGAAATCCCAAAGGGATTTTAAAGCCTTTAAATTGACGGATAGAAAGTATTTTCTGGATATAATTAACGTTCATAGGTTAAAGTCTAGTATTGTAGTTAATTTGTCAACATGAGAAATCCCAAAGGGATTTTAAAGCCTTTAAATTGACGGATAGAAAGTATTTTCTGGATATAATTAACGTTCATAGGCTAAAGTCTAGTATTGTAGTTAATTTGTGAACATGAGAAATCCCAAAGGGATTTTAAAGCCTTTAAATTGACGGATAGAAAGTATTTTCTGGATATAATTAACGTTCATAGGTTAAAGTCTAGTATTGTAGTTAATTTGTGAACATGAGAAATCCCAAAGGGATTTTAAAGCCTTTAAATTGACGGATAGAAAGTATTTTCTGGATATAATTAACGTTCATAGGTTAAAGTCTAGTATTGTAGTTAATTTGTCAACATGAGAAATCCCAAAGGGATTTTAAAGCCTTTAAATTGACGGATAGAAAGTATTTTCTGGATATAATTAACGTTCATAGGCTAAAGTCTAGTATTGTAGTTAATTTGTCAACATGAGAAATCCCAAAGGGATTTTAAAGCCTTTAAATTGACGGATAGAAAGTATTTTCTGGATATAATTAACGTTCATAGGTTAAAGTCTAGTATTGTAGTTAATTTGTCAACATGAGAAATCCCAAAGGGATTTTAAAGCCTTTAAATTGACGGATAGAAAGTATTTTCTGGATATAATTAACGTTCATAGGCTAAAGTCTAGTATTGTTGTTAATTTGTGAACATGAGAAATCCCAAAGGGATTTTAAAGCCTTTAAATTGACGGATAGAAAGTATTTTCTGGATATAATTAACGTTCATAGGCTAAAGTCTAGTATTGTAGTTAATTTGTCAACATGAGAAATCCCAAAGGGATTTTAAAGCCTTTAAATTGACGGATAGAAAGTATTTTCTGGATATAATTAACGTTCATAGGTTAAAGTCTAGTATTGTAGTTAATTTGTCAACATGAGAAATCCCAAAGGGATTTTAAAGCCTTTAAATTGACGGATAGAAAGTATTTTCTGGATATAATTAACGTTCATAGGCTAAAGTCTAGTATTGTAGTTAATTTGTGAACATGAGAAATCCCAAAGGGATTTTAAAGCCTTTAAATTGACGGATAGAAAGTATTTTCTGGATATAATTAACGTTCATAGGTTAAAGTCTAGTATTGTAGTTAATTTGTGAACATGAGAAATCCCAAAGGGATTTTAAAGCCTTTAAATTGACGGATAGAAAGTATTTTCTGGATATAATTAACGTTCATAGGTTAAAGTCTAGTATTGTAGTTAATTTGTCAACATGAGAAATCCCAAAGGGATTTTAAAGCCTTTAAATTGACGGATAGAAAGTATTTTCTGGATATAATTAACGTTCATAGGCTAAAGTCTAGTATTGTAGTTAATTTGTCAACATGAGAAATCCCAAAGGGATTTTAAAGCCAATAAATTGACGGATAGAAAGTATTTTCTGGATATAATTAACGTTCATAGGCTAAAGTCTAGTATTGTAGTTAATTTGTGAACATGAGAAATCCCAAAGGGATTTTAAAGCCTTTAAATTGACGGATAGAAAGTATTTTCTGGATATAATTAACGTTCATAGGTTAAAGTCTAGTATTGTAGTTAATTTGTCAACATGAGAAATCCCAAAGGGATTTTAAAGCCTTTAAATTGACGGATAGAAAGTATTTTCTGGATATAATTAACGTTCATAGGCTAAAGTCTAGTATTGTAGTTAATTTGTCAACATGAGAAATCCCAAAGGGATTTTAAAGCCTTTAAATTGACGGATAGAAAGTATTTTCTGGATATAATTAACGTTCATAGGTTAAAGTCTAGTATTGTAGTTAATTTGTCAACATGAGAAATCCCAAAGGGATTTTAAAGCCTTTAAATTGACGGATAGAAAGTATTTTCTGGATATAATTAACGTTCATAGGCTAAAGTCTAGTATTGTAGTTAATTTGTCAACATGAGAAATCCCAAAGGGATTTTAAAGCCTTTAAATTGACGGATAGAAAGTATTTTCTGGATATAATTAACGTTCATAGGCTAAAGTCTAGTATTGTAGTTAATTTGTGAACATGAGAAGTCCCAAAGGGATTTTAAAGCCTTTAAATTGACGGATAGAAAGTATTTTCTGGATATAATTAACGTTCATAGGTTAAAGTCTAGTATTGTAGTTAATTTGTGAACATGAGAAATCCCAAAGGGATTTTAAAGCCTTTAAATTGACGGATAGAAAGTATTTTCTGGATATAATTAACGTTCATAGGCTAAAGTCTAGTATTGTAGTTAATTTGTGAACATGAGAAATCCCAAAGGGATTTTAAAGCCTTTAAATTGACGGATAGAAAGTATTTTCTGGATATAATTAACGTTCATAGGTTAAAGTCTAGTATTGTAGTTAATTTGTGAACATGAGAAATCCCAAAGGGATTTTAAAGCCTTTAAATTGACGGATAGAAAGTATTTTCTGGATATAATTAACGTTCATAGGTTAAAGTCTAGTATTGTAGTTAATTTGTGAACATGAGAAATCCCAAAGGGATTTTAAAGCCTTTAAATTGACGGATAGAAAGTATTTTCTGGATATAATTAACGTTCATAGGTTAAAGTCTAGTATTGTAGTTAATTTGTCAACATGAGAAATCCCAAAGGGATTTTAAAGCCTTTAAATTGACGGATAGAAAGTATTTTCTGGATATAATTAACGTTCATAGGCTAAAGTCTAGTATTGTAGTTAATTTGTCAACATGAGAAATCCCAAAGGGATTTTAAAGCCTTTAAATTGACGGATAGAAAGTATTTTCTGGATATAATTAACGTTCATAGGCTAAAGTCTAGTATTGTAGTTAATTTGTCAACATGAGAAATCCCAAAGGGATTTTAAAGCCTTTAAATTGACGGATAGAAAGTATTTTCTGGATATAATTAACGTTCATAGGTTAAAGTCTAGTATTGTAGTTAATTTGTGAACATGAGAAATCCCAAAGGGATTTTAAAGCCTTTAAATTGACGGATAGAAAGTATTTTCTGGATATAATTAACGTTCATAGGCTAAAGTCTAGTATTGTAGTTAATTTGTGAACATGAGAAATCCCAAAGGGATTTTAAAGCCTTTAAATTGACGGATAGAAAGTATTTTCTGGATATAATTAACGTTCATAGGTTAAAGTCTAGTATTGTAGTTAATTTGTGAACATGAGAAATCCCAAAGGGATTTTAAAGCCTTTAAATTGACGGATAGAAAGTATTTTCTGGATATAATTAACGTTCATAGGTTAAAGTCTAGTATTGTAGTTAATTTGTCAACATGAGAAATCCCAAAGGGATTTTAAAGCCTTTAAATTGACGGATAGAAAGTATTTTCTGGATATAATTAACGTTCATAGGCTAAAGTCTAGTATTGTAGTTAATTTGTGAACATGAGAAATCCCAAAGGGATTTTAAAGCCTTTAAATTGACGGATAGAAAGTATTTTCTGGATATAATTAACGTTCATAGGTTAAAGTCTAGTATTGTAGTTAATTTGTCAACATGAGAAATCCCAAAGGGATTTTAAAGCCTTTAAATTGACGGATAGAAAGTATTTTCTGGATATAATTAACGTTCATAGGCTAAAGTCTAGTATTGTAGTTAATTTGTGAACATGAGAAATCCCAAAGGGATTTTAAAGCCTTTAAATTGACGGATAGAAAGTATTTTCTGGATATAATTAACGTTCATAGGTTAAAGTCTAGTATTGTAGTTAATTTGTGAACATGAGAAATCCCAAAGGGATTTTAAAGCCTTTAAATTGACGGATAGAAAGTATTTTCTGGATATAATTAACGTTCATAGGCTAAAGTCTAGTATTGTAGTTAATTTGTGAACATGAGAAATCCCAAAGGGATTTTAAAGCCTTTAAATTGACGGATAGAAAGTATTTTCTGGATATAATTAACGTTCATAGGCTAAAGTCTAGTATTGTAGTTAATTTGTGAACATGAGAAATCCCAAAGGGATTTTAAAGCCTTTAAATTGACGGATAGAAAGTATTTTCTGGATATAATTAACGTTCATAGGTTAAAGTCTAGTATTGTAGTTAATTTGTGAACATGAGAAATCCCAAAGGGATTTTAAAGCCTTTAAATTGACGGATAGAAAGTATTTTCTGGATATAATTAACGTTCATAGGCTAAAGTCTAGTATTGTAGTTAATTTGTGAACATGAGAAATCCCAAAGGGATTTTAAAGCCTTTAAATTGACGGATAGAAAGTATTTTCTGGATATAATTAACGTTCATAGGCTAAAGTCTAGTATTGTAGTTAATTTGTGAACATGAGAAATCCCAAAGGGATTTTAAAGCCTTTAAATTGACGGATAGAAAGTATTTTCTGGATATAATTAACGTTCATAGGCTAAAGTCTAGTATTGTAGTTAATTTGTGAACATGAGAAATCCCAAAGGGATTTTAAAGCCTTTAAATTGACGGATAGAAAGTATTTTCTGGATATAATTAACGTTCATAGGCTAAAGTCTAGTATTGTAGTTAATTTGTGTTCATAAACTAAATATGAAATCTTTATTTCCTGGGGCGCCACTATTCTAAAAAATAACTTAATTTTCAGTTTATTAGTTGTCGTTTAATTGCAATGGGGTTAAACTCTTCAAAGCAACTTGTTTTTAATTTATGAAGTCATCCCCCCCCCTAAAAATATACCAATACAATTTGTTTTTAATATTTATCTTCGATTTCGATGTTAATAGAGTAATTCTTTTGGGAATCACGTGTAAATATCATATCAATATTAAGAAGACCAATAGTTTAGAACATTTTCAGATAGATCAACAACAAAGTTGTTAATTTAAATCGTAATAAAAACATTTAAATTGCAATAAAAAATAATTACATTGTAATAAAACCATTTAAATTGCAATAAAAAATAATAAAATTGTAATAAAACAATTTTAATTGCAATAAAAAATAATAAAATTGTAATAAAAACATTTAAATTGCAATAAAAAATAATAAAATTGTAATAAAAACATTTAAATTGCAATAAAAAATCATTAAATTGTAATAAACAATTTTAATTGCAATAAAAAATAATAAAATTGTAATAAAAACATTTAAATTGCAATAAAAAATAATTAAATTGTAATAAAAACATTTAAATTGCAATAAAAAATAATTAAATTGTAATAAAAACAATTTTAATTTCAATAAAAAATAATGAAATTGTAATAAAAACATTTAAATTGCAATAAAAAATAATTAAATTGTAATAAAAACATTTAAATTGCAATAAAAAATAATTAAATTGTAACAAAACCAATTAGATTGTAATTAAAAAAAAACATCTGATTACTAAATAAATAACATCCATCGATAATTGCATTTTTGTTAAATAAGACATTCATCAGATCAAAAATAGATTTCAATTTACATACACGACAGACTGACACAGCATTTTCGTCGGTCTGTCACACTTTACCCTTTAAATGCTTTATTTTTTTATATTGGTTTGGCATTGAAGATAGTGATGACCTATTTAGTGGGTGTGCTGATGCAACATCATACTAATACCCACTCACAGTTGCCAACAGGATCGTTGCAGATGTGAAACAAGTTGCAGTTGGAGACATTTTCGTTGAATATTATATTAAATAAGCATTTTGTTAGAATGTCTCATATTTGAAACAAAAAGCATTCAAGTGTTAAGTTTGAAATTGTTTTCTTTCAATGGTCCGTCTCGTTTAAGTTTGAAATCGTCTTTTTATCGATCGGTCACACTTAACTTTGAAATTACATTTTCGTTGGTCCGTCGTCAAGTTGAAAATTATTTTTTTTGGTCTGTCATACTTAATGTTTAAATAGCATTTTTATCGTACAGATTTAAAAGACGCCTTGCAGTAACCACATTATCAAAGAATTCGCATCTCTCTCTCTCTCTCTCTCTCTCTCTCTATATATATATATATATATATATATATATATATATATATATATATATATATATATATATATATATATATATATATATATTGGATTTTTCACTTAGAATATAGATTATTCAGTGATGACCGGGATTAGGCCAATAAAAAACAAGCTCTATGATACTCGATTACAGGGTACAGAGCATTTATATGTGATTTTTTAAAGGTTTACCAAAGCATTCCGTTCAGGAGCCCAATAATCACCACGAAAGACATTTTCATTCAAAGAAAATAAATAACCTTTGAATGAAAATATCTTTCGTGGTGATGATTGGGCTCCTGGACAGAATGCTTTGGTAAGCCTTCAAAAAATCACACATATATATATATATATATATATATATATATATATATATATATATATATATATAGAGAGAGAGAGAGAGAGAGAGAGAGAGAGAGAGAGAAATTAATTTTTGTATACAGATTTTTTAATTAATTTATCAATTAATCTTTGCATGCACGAAAGGTAGACATGAAACCGTGTTTCTGACTATGAGCCGTCATCAGCAATATATACACACACACACACATATATATATATATATATATATATATATATATATATATATATATATATATATGTTTCTCAAACTTCCTCGCACTGCTTTCTTTAATTGACTGAATCTGACTGTCCACCAACATATGTTATCACGCCTTCTTTTTCGTGGTTTACCTCAATAATTTACGTCCATGTTAATTTATTTTTAACGTATTAATTTATTTTTAACGTATTAATGTATTTTTAACGTATTAATTTATTTTTAACGTATTAATCCTTTCTCTCTGATAGGTCTATGAACGTAGTTGTTTATGGGCTGAAGTCTGAAGCACACCAAATCAATACCGGAGTGCCTCAAGGGTCCATTTTGATCCCAGCCCTCTTCCTGATCTTCATCAATGATCTTCATATTCTGAGATAATCTGTTGATATCTATGCTCACGACACAACTGTCTATGGCAGCACTTTGAAGAGCACTGGTGATCAAAACCTTGCTGAGTCTCTCTTCTCTGACCTGAAGCAAGTGGTGCAATGGGGAAAAGATACTTGTTACCATTAACACCTCGAAAACAAAGTTTCTCTCCTTTCACCACCAACGCTCTAATTCTCGTTTTGTCCCATTCAAAATGAATTGCTCTCTCCTTGAGGAAACCCCTTGCTTTGACAAGCTCGTACGACTAACTTTCACCCGAGACCTGAAACAGAAGACTTACATAAAATCTGTTGCTAAAGTCATCGGAAAGATGACTAGATAATTCTACCGCTTCAGAAAGTATCTCTTCTTATATAAAATACAGCCTAAGATGGAGTACTGTTGCCACATCTGGGAGGTGCCGCTCAGATCATTTTTTTCCTGTCTCGACAGAGTACAGAATTGACTTGCCATGGACAGGGTTTATTTCAAAGAACTTGCCACTTGTGGAATATGCTACAAGGTGACTACTCTCCTAACGACTACAATGTGGCTGTTTTCAAGTATAATGCCAACTAATATTCGTAGTCATCAAGCCTTGGCCAGTTCGTCCATCGTTCTCAATCCTTTCATAGTACTGTTCAGTCACCCAACTGACAATCTCATTAACCTTTATCCTCGAGTGGGTTTTGGTCTTGGTAAGTGGTACACCATTAGTATATAAACAAAAGTATGAATTTTCACTCAAATATATTTTTTACTTTCATTGCAAAGGTATGGGCCCTCTTCCATGGACAATCAACGCAGAGATTTACCCGTCGTGGGCACGTAGTACGGGTAATGGACTCGCAGCCATGACTGCTTGGATTTGTAACCTCCTCATAGCTGGCACGTTTCTATCAATTATTGAACTCCTTGGCAGTTTTGGTAAGATTGTTTAACATTTGTTTTCTTTTTAAGTGTTTACCAAATTAGTTTGGCATTTCATCGTAAGTATTGTCTCGGAGCAGTCTTTCTGTAACATACTATTCTGTACTTCTGTAAATACACACTCTTGGCTCTATTTCTGAAAGAAATGGTAGCTGAAACATGTATGCACATATGTATCAAATAATGTTTTTTTATAAATGAAAAACTATACCATAATACAGCTCTACTTGTAATTGGGCATAACTGTATAAACACTGGAGTTTCATTGGATTAACATCTAGGAAACATCAGTACAATAACTATATATATATATATATATATATATATATATATATATATATATATAATTATACATATAATTATATATATATATATATATAATTATATATATAATTATATATATATATAATTATACATATAATTATATATATATATAATTATAATTATATATATATATAATTATACATATAATTATATATATATAATTATAATTATATATATATAATTATACATATAATTATATATATATATAATTATAATTATATATATATATATAATTATAATTATATATATATAATTATACATATAATTATATATATATATATAATTATAATTATATATATATAATTATACATATAATTATATATATATATATAATTATAATTATATATATATAATTATACATATAATTATACATATAATTATATATATATATATATATATATATATATATCATCCAATACACTGTTTAGCTGTATTATAGCTCTTCAGTTCGATTAGACAAACAATTGCCTTAATCCGTAATCGAAATTCGACCGTCAAATCGACAGTTTGCGCTTCTAACCACTTAGCCATCATTTGAGAGTAAGCGAAATCACAATGATAAACATTTTCAAATGCCGAAAGCTGCATTTGTTTACACGAAGAGCATTGCGTTATACGCTAGTGGCAGTTGGCGATTACACTTACCAGAAAGCTCAACTCAAGAAAGGGAGCATATTTAGTCATCTGCAAACGTACTGTTTCGTTGTATCACAGCTCTTTAGTGCGGTTATATATATATATATATATATATATATATATATATATATATATATATATATATATATATATATATTAAATCTAAAATTAGACATATGTGTTTCTTAATATTTTAAGTCGGCATTTTCCAAAAATATTCAATAAAAATACATTAAAATTAGCTATAGCTGTACGAATAACTTAGAAAAATAATGAGTCAAAATAGACATATCTTAACCCAGAATAATTAATATAGTAATAACAATAGAATTAACAATACACGAGATAGTAATAATAACAGAAATAATGCATGTGACTGCAGAGATAAAAATGAATTCCGCTACAAGAAAAAAGTTTGAAAAATTTAGGAACCATGTATTAAGAAGATAATACAAGTCTATCTTTTACATAGGTGGAACAAATATTGATTTTAAGACTAGATACAGAAACCATAAAATATATTTCAATAACGGAGAAAAGAACGATTACACCTGATTATCCAAAATTCTTATGGTCTCTAAAGACAAACAATATGGTAACTGTACTAGAATAGAGCGTCCCGAATAAATCTTCAACTCCCACACTACATCACCTCACGTTTTTTTTTGTCTCAATGAAAAATTGCTTATTATTATGTTCCCTGATAGGGATAAACTGCTGAATCAAAGAGATGAAATATGGATTAGTTGTAGACATTTCAAACAGTTAACCCTGGATAAATATAGTAATAACCATGAGAATTTAATTTCTTTCAGCGAAATAGGTGCCCTGAAACGAAAGCCGCCTTTAAAACTGCATGCAACCGATGCAAAAAGGTTATAAAAAACGTGAAGAGTTATATTCCCATTAAATCCAGAGTTGCTAAGCAGGGGCTTGATTCCCATAGGCTTTTGAAAATAACAAATAGGGTCCTGAACAGATGTAAGACATCTACTTCATCCACACTTTTTGCAAAGAACTTTGCATCAAATTCTACCCTTTCTGATTAGGGCCACCTTCTCCCAGAATTGTCTCCTATGACTGAGAATACTCTGACATCTATATATATATGTCCGGGATGTTGTTGCCAAACTTATTAAGAACATTGATGTCAGCCAGGCAACTTGTTCTGACAATATGCTAGTCATTGTGTTTAAGAATATGCAGCCGAAACTAGCTCTTATCCTTACAAAGATGTCCAGGCGTTGCTTAAAGGAGAAATGCTTCCTATCTCACTGGAGAACTTCGTCGGTCTGTCCAGTATTTAAAAGTACACACACACACACACACACACACACACACATATATATATATATATATATATATATATATATATATATATATATATATATAGTCTAAAGAAGCTTTGAGTCATTTAAAAAAAAAGAAAAAAAAAAGTAAAATGCAGTTTAAATACCCAGACAAACTAACTAAATCCAAGGTATTGCATACTTAACATTCGTTGGAGAATTAATAAATGAAAAAATATAAGTAAAATAAAAAATAAAAATTAAAAATAAAAATAATTTAAAAAAATTAAAAATCTTATCTAAGAGTGAAACAAAAACAGGAGACCTTAAGCGTCTAATATTAACACGGGGATCATCAGCTGTTTACCATGTAACTGTTTCGGAGATTTAAAAACAGGACAGTTATAATATTCATGGCTCTCCAATGGTACTGATTATACGACCATTTCCCCAATAATCAAGTGTCGAAATAATTCAGCTTAAAATATCACTAATATATATATAAAAAAATAATAATAATAAAATAATAATAATAATAATAATATATTACCCTTAAGACTACCGTATGATATAGTAATTTGCATATCAAATAACATTAATTATAACAATAATAAAAAAAATATAAAAAAATATAAAAATAATAATAATACTATCTAAACACTATATCCAAGAACCATTCTGCAATAAAATTATATAGGAATCAAAGTTGCATTAAAAAATAAATAAAAAATAAAGCTTAAGTACCTTTGGTACCAGAAATATATATATATATATATATATATATATATATATATATATATATATATATATATATATATATATATATATATATATATATATATATATAGTTTCTTTATTCGTTGTAAGACGAGTGGCGAAATAAAATGCTGTTCTCAGTTCATGATCTTTTTAGTAATTCAGATGGAAAGGATTCACGAGTGACAATATCAAACAGATCAGTGATAGTTGGTTAGAAAGTATTCTCTCGGCGTAATATCAAACAGGGTAGTGAGAAACTACTGACTGAAAGTTTGATTGGCTTACGTGTAGTTGTCACGCATCTATCTTTAACCACAGCGGTGTTGGCTCTGTCTTTCCTCCTCGAGTTAAAGATGCATCTTCTCATGCTCGTCATCTTCTCACCCTTGAGACCTATATTTGTTATTGATCCCGCGCATCGGCCTTCCACAACTTACAACGGCAAATCCGGCTTGTGCATGAGTGCTCCAAGGACAGCTAATATATTATTACATATGCATTTTATTTAATCTTCGTTATTAAGGCCGTATATACTTTAGAATTGTATTTTAATATAAAAAAGTATTGGCCATTTATTAAAAAGTAGACATCAATTTTTAAATATGTAAACTATCAAAATAAGTCGAAAAATCGGCCAATATTTTCCTCTTATAAATAAAGTTCTTTTTCTCTTCTTACTTTGTAGGTGTTTTCTACATAATGGCGTCCGTGGCTCTGATGGGTTCAGTGTTTTGTATTTTCTTTCTACCGGAAACGAAAAACAAAGCGTTAGAAGAAATCGAAGAATTATTTCAACCAAAAGATGAAACGCGAAACCGCTACTAGAAAACAGTTAAAAACAGATAAAAACAGATAAAAATTTTTTTATCTTAAACAAAATATAATTTATTTGTTATCGAATTTTTTTAAGATGATAAGAATTTGTACAAACGTTCGGTATTTAAAACGCTTTAAAATGTTCGAGATTATATTTTATTCTAAATTCGCAATAAAAAAAAATTAACCACCTGGATTCCTTCATTTTCCTTGTTTCTCAGTTGCCGTTTTGGGGAGGTGGTTAACGACACGGACTCACAACCTGTGTGTTTCAAGTTCGAATCCAGTTCGTTCCACAGAAACACTTTCACTTAGGATGTTGGCAACCTTCACATGGTCCCTCCTGTAAGTACCCGATGTCTTTCTAGAAAAAATTCTAACTAGAAATATATCGGGGAAACCAATGCCAACAATAGAATTACCTGATTCGTAAGAAATGAAAGGAGTGGTTGTTTGAAGTTTGAACTTCACGGTCCGTTTTTGTTTTTGTTGGTAAAGCTTCGTTTTATAACGCAAACAGATTGTTGGTCCCCCGATTTATAAAATCGGGGGACTTATGTTTTGAGGCATGTCCGTCCGTCCGTCCGGATTTTTCTCCGCAATCAGCCATTGAATTTCTCTGAAATTTTGCATGAAGTTGTAACTTTGGTCAGGTTAGAAAGTGACATTCTCCGATGTTTTAAAAATAAGTCTGATTAGCCCCAGGGGGTCAAAAGGCCCCGAAATGGAAAAAAAAATGACATTTTTTGCCCCATAACTTTTCATCCATCCATTCAATTTCTCTGAAACTTGGCCAAAATATGGAGGCAATTGTTCCTAATAGAAAATAAGTATCGCTAACCTTGGAAAATATCTGGTTCGCGACCCCAGGGGGTCAAAAGCCCCAAAATGGCAAAAAAATGACCCTTTTCTCCCATAACGTTTGATCCATCCATTCAATTTTTCTGAAACTTGGCCAAAATGTAGAGGCAATTGTTCTGGATACGAAATGAGCATCCTTGACCTCAGAAATATTCTGGTTCGCGTCCCCAGGGGGATCAAAGAGAGTCAAAAATTCCCCAAATTGCCCAATTTTTTGCATTTTACACTCGCCACATCGAGTCACATACAGAGGGGGACCACGCACGCGCGGCTTATTCGGAGTCGGTGGTCTTTTGTTACAATGGTGCATGTGGAAAGAAGGCATAAAATCATGTAAGATCGCGCTTTAAGAAAATTCACATAGTACACGAGCGAAATAACGAATGAGTGTTAAGCTCATGTGATCACATTCTAATGGTTTCTCCAGTTGGTG
Source organism: Sepiola atlantica (assembly GCA_963556195.1). Classification (NCBI taxonomy): domain Eukaryota; kingdom Metazoa; phylum Mollusca; class Cephalopoda; order Sepiida; family Sepiolidae; genus Sepiola; species Sepiola atlantica. The sequence continues at coordinate 13,873,681 of OY744532.1, read as the reverse complement.
TCTTGCATGATATTGCACAGAGATCTGTCTGAGTATCTTTTATTTCTGCCCGTGACAAAAAGTAAATCTTTGAAATAAATGGAAAAAAAATGTTTCATTAAATGAGGTAAGAGCGTCCTGTTAAATTCATCTTGAACAAAACGTTTTATTACTTGACTTGACTTGACTTGGTCCCTTAACCCCCTCCTGGGTCGTAGGGGCGCTGCACCAATGAACTCCACACCAGCTGTCTCCACTTCTGACGGTCATGGGCAATGGACTGTGGTTGTAGCGAAGTTGTAGCCCGTCCACTCTTTGATGTTGTCCGTCCATCTTTTGTGTTGTCTACCTCTCCTTCTCTTGCCTTGCACTGCTCCCTGCAAGGTGGTTTTGGAGAGACCACTGCATGGTTTTATTACATTTAATTATAAAAATAAAATGTTACGAGATGTGTGTTTGAATTATGAATATGGATTGAAGGCATCACGAAAGTAATTAGCTTTGTTGTTTCTAAAATTAAGTAAAATAATAAAAGAAGAATGCGCTGGTAATGCTTCTCTTGTATTTCTCTTTAGTTTTTCAATATTTTATTTGTATTTATATTTTCTATATTTTCGATATTTATTTATTATATTTCTCTTTTTTCTTCTTGGTTTGCGGTTCCTTGTTTAAATATTTTGTTCTTGTAACTCCAGGAATAAAATTAAAATTGAATAAGTAGTTTACGTTTATTTTTATAAACTGATCATTTGGTTCGTAATTCGAAAATGATAATGATAATTCGAAAATTGTTTTTAAAAGAATTAAGTAACGCAATTTTTATTAGACTTGATCATCAGTTTCGAAAACATAATATTTAACGAAATAAGCAAGCAACATTATATATGTACTGTAAATCGCTGGCCAATATATGGTTGGCGCAGATCATAACGAAGTCCAGGACTGTTCGTTGTAGTTGCAGATTGGTAACCGGCCCTGACTTGCAAAGCCATGGGGATCGCTATGATCAATGTGCACCAATATTCTGAAAGTGTATTAAAATTGGGGTAGTTACGCAGAAAATTTGAACTATTTCGGAAATTATAAAGCGTTTTGTTTTTTAATATTGTAGATAAGCACGAAATACGTTAGCTTCTCGTTTGCTGAAAATTAAATGCACACACTCTGACGTCATCAAAGGCTGTGCACATTCTACGCACTTTTTCATTGGCCTCGTTCATGTCAACTGGAGCAGAGAATATTTTATTTTTTTTATTTTCTCTCTGACAAGCTGACACATTCAATCAGGAGAGCAGACTATCAAACAGAAAGGATTGTGTGGCTTCGCATTTGCAACAGAACTCAGTCTATTATCTTTTATGTAAAGTCAGGTAAGTTTTCCTGTGTCTACGGATTTCTTTTCTCTTAAACATTATTAATTTTTAAAAAAATGTTCTCACCAGAACGGCTGAAAGTATGTGCATTCTTTTTAGCAGGAAAATCGGGATTTATTGAGAGAAAACAGAGTGTTACTTATTATCTAATATTTCGACAAAAAAAAATTACTTTAAATTCCGATGACTTTTAAAGCTAATAATATTGATTTAGTGGTATGCATTATTTTAATCAATAATCCTATTTTAACTTTTAATAAAAATGTTTTACAAATGACTATATACAGGGTGTCTCAAAAAAATGTACTCACTCGTTGAATGACGAGAAAACTTTTATTTATGAACATAGAGTGAAATGAAATAGCATCGAATACATGAGACAGATGTAATTGAAGAATCATGTTCGCAAATGTTCAAACTGATGACCATTATTGTTCAAACAAAGCTGATAACGCGCACCAAGGGATTCGCAAACGTCGCGAAACATTCGTCATTCTAAGAGTGAGTACATTTTTTGAGACACCCTGTATAGTAGTGTTATGATAATGCCGATGTCATTAGGAAACGAGGAAATGATTCTGTATTGTTAGAAGTTGGTGTTATTTCTATAGATAGCTTTTCTTGTGGATGGCCTATATGAATTGGGCTTTGGGGGGGGGGGGGGGGTGCTTGCATCATTACTGTTGAATATATTATTATTAATTATTATTATTATTATTATTATTATTATTATTATGATTATTTCGTAGTAGTCTCAAATTTTGGATGTTTTTAGTTGGAGTTTTCTTTTTTTGAACGGCAAGTCAATTCCCTTGACCTTAGACATTCAAGCTGTACCTTAACACCATCGCTGTTCCTAACAGTCAAGGCTTCTGCAGAATTGGAAAAGAAATTGTCTCGTCAATCTGTTTAAGCCATTTATGGTGGCTTTTCGTTATTGTTCCAAGCGTTCCAATTACAACGGGAATCACCTTTACTTCTTTACATTTCCATAGTCTAATTCCCATTTTAAGTCTTGATATTTTTTTTTCGTGTTCTTTCTCCTGCACTCAGGTATCGAAGGGTCAGGCTATATCAAGGATTAAGCAAGTTCTCTTGTTTTTGTTTAGAATAATGATGATGATGATGATGATGATGATGATGATGATGATGATGATGATGATGATGATGATGATGATGATGATGATGATGATGATGATGATGATTTACACCTTTTGGTCCTGCAAAAAAGTGTTCGTCGATTGATTAAGATTAATTTATTTAAATACTACAGATTGTTAAACGAACGTTTTTCAGTTAGATATTGTCAATTGGAATATTATATTTTTTAATTTATATATTATTTATTTTAAATGAATACAAGAAAATAAAAGTTTACTTTTCGATTAAATTAAATTTATATACATAAAAAAAGCAGAAGTTTTACGGTACATTTAATAATTACTTAAATGTAAAGCTTTAATTAAATTATACCGATTATTAATGAAGTTGTGACATTAACGGGGAAATTGTAAATATTAATATGTTATCATAAAAAAAATTTCAAATAAAATACGTAAATAATCTTTTTATAAAAATTGTTACTCTGAATGTTCTCCGCGTCGAAAAATTATTTGGAAAATAAGTTGTTCTGTTCCGTAAAAGTCAGATAACTACTAACAAATTATACATATTTCATTTTATTTAATTATTTATTTTATTTTATTTAATTATTTTTTTATTTTTTTTTTTATTTTTTTTTATTTATTTATTTTATTTTATTATTTATTTTATTTAATTATTTATTTTATTTAATTATTCATTTTATTTTATTTATTTATTTTATTTCATTTATTTATTTTATATATTTATTTATTTTATTTTATTATTTATTTTATTTAATTATTTATTGTATTTTATTTAATTATTCATTTTATTTTATTTATTTATTTTATTTATTTATTTTATATATTTATTTATTTTATTTTATTATTTATTTTATTTTATTATTTATTTTATTTTATTTAATTATTCATTTTATTTTATTTATTTATTTTATTTAATTATTTATTTATTTTATATATTTATTCATTTTATTTTATTATTTATCTAATAATTAATTATACATATTTTATTTTATTTAATTAATTGTATAGCAATAGAAAGTTATAAAAATGAAATAACAAACAGTAAAGTCCGAAAAAAATCCCACAGAGAATGAATTGATTTTTTTAAATTTTATATTTGAAATAGCACTGCACCTTTTTCGGTATCGTCTGCAATGTTTCCTCTCATATTGGAGGTTCTCAGGAACTTTTACCTGAGTGGTTTTTTTTTCGTTACAAGTTCTACAGAGGCGTGAAACAACTGAATCGACTGGAACCCAACACTGTATTAGCCACAACTAAGCAAAATAAAAAAAATAAAAAAGCAAACTTTACATAAAAGCACAAATTAAATTGTGTGCGTTTTCTTTAAAACAACTATTTTTAAATATTCTTATAGATAATTTTAATTTTATCAATGAAATATAAATCTATGCAAAAAGTTGATTTGTAATTATAGTATTTAATTTACAGCATAATTGGGGGTATTTTGATTGTATTTATGGTTCATACGGCATAATCGCGTTGACACACCAGTTCTCGTTGATCACCGATGTTAAGCGACGTGAAGCATGGCCAGTATTAGATGGGTGACCATAATTTGGGAATACGAGGCGCTGTGTGTCATCTTTCGATGACCGGAATAGGCATATGCGGCTGGGGGCCGCTTGTGAATTTGATATTCCCTGTAAACTTGCTCTTTTGGAGGAAGCCGACATAACCCGACCAGGGCTAATACCACACCAGGTATGACCGTTTATTTAGAAGTATTTTAATTTAATTTATAGTATAATGAGATCATTTTAATTTAATTTATAGTATAATGAGATAATTTTAATTTAATTTATAGTATAATGAGATAATTTTAATTCAATTTATAGTATAATGAGATAATTTTAATTCAATTTATAGTATAATGAGATAATTTTAATTTAATTTATAGTATAATGAGATAATTTTAATTCAATTTATAGTATAATGAGATAATTTTAATTTAATTTATAGTATAATGAGATAATTTTAATTTAATTTATAGTATAATGAGATAATTTTAATTTAATTTATAGTATAATGAGATAATTTTAATTCAATTTATAGTATAATGAGATAATTTTAATTTAATTTATAGTATAATGAGATCATTTTAATTTAATTTATAGTATAATGAGATAATTTTAATTCAATTTATAGTATAATGAGATAATTTTAATTCAATTTATAGTATAATAGAAGTATTTTAATTTTATTTATGGTATAATGGGAAAATTTTAATTTTATTTATAGTAAATGGGACTATTTTAATTCATCGTAAAATGGGAGTATTAAATTTAATATAAATATATATAAATATATATATATATATATATATATATATATATATATATATATATATATATATATATATATATATTAATTGGCCATGTTAGCCATGCTGATGACAGCTGATAGCCAGATACACGTGTCCATGGATTCCTTTTATGTACGCAATATATATATATACACACACACACACACACATATATATATATATATATATATATATATATATATATATATATATATATATATATATATATATATATATATTCTAGAGATGAAAGATGAGAATAAAAAATTGTAAAGATACAATATTTATTAGAACATCAGAAGTTCAGTTCTGATGTTCTAATAAATATTGTATCTTTATGTCGATGTTATCGATCAACAGCTGTTATAAACTGAGATCTTATCAGGCAGAGTGAGAATCTGATCTTTACCGCAGATCATATTTGGGAAGAATGAAATGGGGAAGAAAAGAAAAGAAAAGAAAGGAAATTTAAACTTTGGAAAAGCACGTGGTTAAATTTGAGACCGTTGAGAATCAAATTAAAAATTTTTTTTAATAAAATGGATTAAAATGAAATATAAAATAGAATATAAAAATATAAATTATAAATGCATTGAGGATAGCCGTGCACCATTGATTTCTCGCTGACGATAACCGTTGGTCTTCTCTGGAATTTTTATGACAATAAGCCTTCTCAAAGTTCCAGTATTCTCTGCACCCCTTTTAGTGGAGCTACGGTTGGTGCTCTCCCAACACGGTCTTGCCCTACTCCTTGACCCTTCACGACCCATTTGTGTGGTATCATCCGAGGTTGGAGCCGCCACATGCGTCCGTGTATTTGGGGGAAGATTATTGGATTTCTGGCAGTTTCATTTTCCTTGGGCTCGTGTGATATTCTTTTCATATGAGTTGTTCTTTTCTGTGGCAAGTTAGATCGTTAGTTATGTGGATATCTACCCGCATCCAATAGTTCTTTATAATTTCGTCTGTTTTAATCATTGCCGTTCGTTATATGATCTCAATCTTCCCTTTATTCCAATTTCTCTTCTTTTTTTTCCAGTTTTTTATGGACGTTACCTAGTGCTCCGACAATTTTTGGAATTATAGTTACTTTTTTCATGTTTCATATTCCTTTCAATCTGGTAAATTCCATGTATTTTCTTTGTTTTTCAACCTCCTGTGAACTGCTGGAATAGCGAAATCGATGATTCGGTAAGTTTGTTTAATTCTTGTTATCGATTATCTTGCTTTTATGAGTTTGTCTGTTTGTACCTCCAGGTTGCAGAAGATTTTGTGTTTTTCACTTTCCAATACTGTCTTCTGCTTTTGTCTGTACAATTTGTCTGCGTGTTAGAAGTGCAACTGTAAAAATGCAGTAAGCTGCATTTTTAGTGGTGCATGCGAATGAAAAACGATGTAGATGATAGATGTTCGACCAAAGGAAAAAGGGGCGGTATTTTGAACCACACAGAATCTTATTTCTCTTTGAAATAAAATAAGTGCCTCGTAAAAATAGGAAGTCGTGTTGAGACCAAAAAGTAATGGTCGTAGATTGTCTCCATGATAATCCCGTCTTGTCGTTATCTCCAGTGGATATCTCAAGTATGCAGTGGCTTGGTTACCGAATGGTGATCACTGAGAAAGACTGAAATCTAATGTTTCCAGTCATGAGGAAAGGACCCCAAGAGATGGGAGAGGGAGGCCTGGCCTCTGGGAATGACAGTGAGTAGGGTTTCCTGAGAGCTACGAGGTAGTTAAAGCTGGGTATCTCTCCAGGCAAAGTATAGACATTTGGGGCTCTTAGCTAAAGGACTGTGTTGATCGGACTTATACTTTAATTCGCCTAGGTAAAAGTTCTCATTTTGCAAGTCTGCCATTCAACCTAAGAACACAAGTATATTTTATAACCGCCAATAAATAAACCTGTTACTTGTTATAAACTGGACTCATTGTTTTACTTGGAATGAGAATTCTTTGTTGCAGCACTGACTGAGTTGAACAACAACTTTGAACCGGCACAGCGAGTAGAGACGATCACGGCTAGTGTAGTGAATGCACTAATGCAGGTTCACATAGACATAGTTCCCAGTGGCTTCCTTTTACCACGCAGTCGTGTCTGTTGTATATTTTTCGAGAGCTAGTTTGCTGCATTTACTTATTTCGTTATCTATCGTTTCGTCTCTTTATCCACAGAGTCTAAATTTATTGTTTTCTTGAGTGTTGTCTATACTAGCTTTGATATAGTTCGTTCTGATCGCTTTGTTCTGTTCGTTTGTCAGTAATGATTTCGTTTCTCTGTTTAGGTGACCTTATTGTAGTCATGTCCAGATGTTTTCATGCGTCTCTTCTTCGGACAGTCTTATGAATCGCCAAATTTTTCTTTTCTCGTCTTTTTTGCTTTCAGTTTCTTCGCTCCATGTAGTGTTCATTTTTTCGGTGCTGCAATGATCAGACTTTCTGTGTTCTGCGTTATGTATTTTTACAGTTTTGGGGTGTCATTCACGCAGTCTTATATACTTACTAGTCCTCTTACTAGTCGGTCAGTATCATCCTTTTTTTTTTCATTTTAATTTAGTTTATCTAAAGAGATCAAGGGGCCTACTCTTGAGGCTAACACTTGATTTCCTATGAGTAAATTCTATATCCGAGGGCTCTCTTAAGGATAGATGTTGTTCCTTTTAGGGCTGCTATCTGTACTTCCCTACAATTTGGTTTTCCGGGGATTGTTTCTAAGTATTTTCTTAGATTTTTTTTCACCAGACCAGTTGCCCCCACTACAACTGGTATGATGTTTATTCCATCGAGGGACCATGTTATTTTTAGATCATTTTTGAGATCTTGATTTTTTCCCGTTCGGCTCTATTGAGGCCGTAGTCATTTGGGACGGTTACATCAATGATGAGAGCAGTTTTTTCTGGTTTGTTCCAGATGACAATGTCTGGTTTGATGGCCTTGTCTTTTATGTATCTGTCCGCCTGTATGTCTTTATCATAGAACACTGTCACTTTTCCATTCGATGTTATGGGTGGGGGTTCATGTTCCCAGATGTTCAGTGATCTTTCTAGCTGCATCTCTCCGCAGATCTTCCAATGTAGGTATTTACATACTTTGTTGTGGCGGGCAGTGTAATGACCATCAGCCAAAAGGATCTTGCATCCAGACATTAGGTGGCTTGGACTTTCGATGGCAGAGTGGCAGAACCTGCACTGGTCAGTTTTTTGTAGACCCGCCATTTTCTTAAATCCATTAGTAAGTAGGCCTTGGTCTTGTGCTGCTATTAGTATCCGTTCCTCATCAAACGGGAAGTTGCCACTCTTGAGCCATTGTAGTGAAGCCTCCTTGTCGATATAGCTCTGGTTAAGTTCTTCAATGAACTTTCCTGCTCTTTTATTATTTCGCCATCCTTCTAGTCTGGTCTTCAGCTCCTTTTTCGTGTACTCCTCCCTCTTCTTGCGCGCGATCAGGGTTGCTGGGTTGTTATCATCTTCGCTGGTGTTTTCCAGTGCGTTTCCACTGAAACTATCGGCTAGTTTTGTTGTTGAGGTCTGCTGAGGAAGGTATTTGGTGTGATGTTCATTCACCATTCTCATTTTTTGGTCACAGGAGCTCTTTATATATTGTCCCACACTGACCATTGAGGCTCGGTAGGCATGATTGATCTCAATGAGGTCCAGATCACCTTCTCTTCGCGGTAAGTAAAGTCTGTCCTTACACTGATGTCGGTAAATGACTTTATTTAAGGCAAGCATTTTCCGAGTTTTTGTGTCTAGTTTGTTGATGTAGCCTTGTGGCCAATCGATAATGCCGAACCCGTAGGAGACGACAGGTATTGCCAGTTGGTTTATGGCAGTTATTTTATTTTTTGATGAGAGTTCAGATGTGAGGATTTTTTTCAGGCGCTTAATATATTCTCTCTGTACCTTCTCTCTCATCTTTCCGTGCTCTAGCGTCTCATTCTCTTCTACTCCAAGGTATTTATAGACAGCATCTTCTCCTAGGTCTTCAATAGAGCCAGTGTTAATATTAAGATGTTCTGATGCTGTCTTTTTCCCTTTCTTTATTGTGCATTTAGCACATTTTTCGAATCCAAACTCCATACAGATGTCTTCTGTGTAATGTTTTACAATTTCTATCAGAGAGACTAGTTGTTTCTCAGATTCTGCATAGAGTTTGAGATCGTCCATAAAGAGGAGATGATTTATTTTTTTATTTCCATCATTCTTTCTGCCTCGGCTAAGGTTGTATCCAGCATTGGATCGTTTAAGTAGCTTACTCAGTGGATCCATTGTGAGGCAAAAAAGAAGCGGTGAGAGGCTGTCTCCTTGGAATATTCCTCTCTGAATCTTAACGCTTGGAGTCTGAATTTTTCCTTCCATATGGTGAAGCGTGATTGATGTACGCCATCTGGTCATTTGCATTTGGAGGAATGACCTAATATCTTCGTGGACATTGTATAAGTCCAAACAGCGGAGTATCCAGGAGTGAGGTATACTATCAAATGCCTTTTTGTAATCAATCCAGGCCATTGAGAGGTTTCTCTGCCTCTTCTTACAGTCCTCCAGGATTGTTCTGTTTACAAGGAGTTGGTCTTTTGTGCCAAGTCTTTTCCTGGTACATCCCTTCTGCTCACTTTCAAGGTAGTTGCCTGCAGCTAGATGTTCATATGTTGCATCAGCAATAATCCCTGTTAGCAGCTTGTAGGTTGTAGTTAGGCAGCAGATAGGCCTGTATTTGTTAACCAAATGGGTCTCCTCACTTTTGGGAATAAGGGACGTGTTGCCTACAGTAAGCCATTCCGGTGGCTCCTCATCACCAGTGATGATTCTATTGAATGCCTTGGCATAGTGATGATGAAGTGCTGTCAGTTTTTACAGCCAGAAATTTGGGATATTGTCAATTCCTGGGGTCTTGAAATAACTATACTGGGCTACTTTCCTACAGACAACTTCTTTGGTAATTTCCAGGGCTGACATCTTTGGTTTCTCCTTGTTATCCTCTTTAATGGTGTTGATCCATTCTTTTTCCTGGTGTTGTTTGGGGTCCTCATAGAGTGGCCTCCAGTAGTTTTCAACTTCTTCTTGGGTAGGTGGAGAGCAGACTTTTATTTCGTCTCCTATGAGGCTCCGATACACCATCCTAGGATTAGTCGCAAAGAGTTGGTTTATTCTTTTTTACTCATATTTTTTTGTTTTGTTTTTTATTTGTGCAGCTAAGGCTTTTATTTCAGCTTGATGTTCTGCTATCTTAGCTCTAAGCTGCGGTGGGTTTTGAAGGGAATACTTTGTTTTAAGTTTCTTCACCTTCTTTTTCAATTTGTCGCCTGGGTGTTTACCTGTCAGAAAGGTAGATATTTGAGCGGTTTCTTTTCTCAGATTATCAATCTTTTGTTGGAGTTTTCTCTTCCAGGCTGGCTCATAAGCTTTGCTCTTCAAGTTTCCCTCTTTTTTTCTTTCTTGGTGTTGGGGTAAAAGTTTTGATTGCGTGAACCATGCTGCTCCAAAAGTTGCATGGTTTATCTCACTTAGAGATGCATTCTTTGGTACGATCCTTGTAAGGGCATCATTAACCCTTGTGGCAAGGGTCTTGAAGGCTTTATTACTGTTGATTTTTACCAGTCTTGGTCGATCTCCAACAGCCAGGCCTCGTGTTACTTCTATCATGTTTGCCAGCTCTTCCTCCAATTCCATCTGGTCTGTATCCAGTGTCTCTTGTTCAGGCAGGGCATTGTGTTGGCTCTTTTGCCCAGGGTGGTGTTCTTCATCTTCACACATGCCTGTAGAGGGCGACCCTTAAAACGAAGGCACATTGTTTAGTGGCCTGTTTTCTTTGGGACGCATCTGCTTTGTTGGTGATAGGCTTGGGCTCGGTGTTTTTATGTCATCCTCTGTGTGTAGTGCATTGTGCATTGTTATTAATTTTCTAGTCTTTTAATCCAAGTGCCTGAGTTTTTCTTTGGTCCAGCCTAAGAATGGTACAGCCTATCTTACTAGAGATACTACACAAGTGTTTATTACTTTTAAGATGCTTACACTATATAACTTGATTTCTAAGAGTGTCCTTGTTCGTTTCAAATATTCTTTTGCAATCTTCTATTTCATTTCTGTTTATTTCACGGTGTCTGCTACCAAAACTATTTGATATTTGTTCAACAAGTTACTTCGTGTCCTCTTGGTTAGGTAGTTTCATGCCCGCCGCTGCCTCGAGTTTTCTGGGGGTTTCATCTCTAGTAGTGCACATTTTATTCCTAATTCTATTTCAATCTTCTGGCTGCCGAAGATTCTGGTTGTGTTTAGAAGCTTTTCCAATTCCTTTTTTTCTTGCAAAAAGCTTCAGGTTGTCCATATATGCTTTGGATGGTCTATAAAACGGAAATAGTTTACAAACTCCTCTTAGGCTTTTGTAGATAGATCCCATAACCATATATCAACTTTCTTTCGCTGGAAATATTTTGCATTTTCGACAATCTTCTCACACACATCTACATTTTATAACTATTTTAAAAAATTCAAATTATGACTTTTAGTTTATCTTCTGCCAACTTATTTATCTATTTAATTCCCCTAATGATAAACCATTCTTTGAAAAGCCTGGCTTAAGGAAAGGAAGAAAATAAAGATTTCTTTTATTGAATACACCTTGTCTTGAATAACTGAACATGAAATAGATTTGTTATTCTTACATTTTTTATTTCTCTTCTTTCATTTATATATTGTCAGCTCGACAGTTTAGTTTCAATCCCGGCTTGAGGCACTAACTGGTCTAGCAGCACTAAAGAGTTGTGATACAGCGAAACAGTCTGTATGTAGATGACTATAAATATATATATATATATATATATATATATATATATATATATATATATATATATATATATATATAAAGAGAGAGAGAGAGAGAGAGATTTTCCGATACAAATAACGTTTCGTATCCAGAAAAATTGACTTTTATTTTATTTTTTAATAACAGCTGTTTCTTCATAGCCATACAAACGGAGCATTGGTAATAACGAAGTCCGAATTTTATACACAAATAAATTACAGAAAAAATCGATGTACTTTAGAATATTTTCACAAACAGACTGTGATTAACTATTTATATGTATATATAGTCGTCTATAGACAGACTGTTTCGCTGTATCACAGCTCTGCAGTGTGGCTAAAAAGTTCCTGAAACTAAGATCGAAACTCGACTGTCTAGTCAACAATCAGCGCTACTAACCATTCGGTCGTCAGCCACCTGCCGCGAGTAAGCAAAATCTCAATATTTATATAAACACTGTCAATTGCCGGAGAGTTCTTTATTTATTTACACGAATAACTTTGCATTTAAACTGATGGTATTTAGCGATTTCACTTACACAAAAGATGAACATATATATATATATATATATATATATATATATATATATACTGAATTGTGTGTGTCTTGTATGATGTTAAGTGCAAAACAAAAACCTGCAGTAGCTCATTTAAAGTTTTTTTTAAAAAACATTATTCGGCGATAATTATCGAGCACGTGTTGCAGACATTGATACATCGCAGTTCGTTTTTCTCTGCTTGACTGAAAGCCAATTTATAAACAATTACACATTAGTCGTAGTCAGTGATGACGTTCGGAACTCATAACACGACAATCAATAATATCAATCGATAATACTAGGATGATACGATATGTAAACAAATCAATATTGTTCTTATAACCAAAAACCAGAGAATTGTGCAATTGAAATCAAATTTGCAGTAATTATTTTGTAGAGAAATTGAGAAGATGTCGGATCGGCATTTTGTAGTAGAGTTGGTGAGTCGGTATCGATCCTATTGTCTTCTTATATATAAAGTAAAGACGTTTTTTCCCCTGTACCTTCGCGTCGAATAGGAAAATAACCACATACATCACAGGCTACTAAACTCACCGCTATACTACACTTATTCACTCGAGCGTGTTTTAGTAAAGTTGTTATTATTTTTTCCAACCTAACACTAAATATTATATTTGGCCCACCATCAACGTCTCTCCGAAAAACCAACTCCATATAGGTGGTAGCAAAGATTTCCCCCCTACCAATTGTGTACTGTGACTACACTCATCGACACCGGGTACTAATAAACACAGTTTAATTTTCACAAAACAGTCCGTCCTTATTTATTATTTGCCTGGTATTAATTTACTACATAATATAAAGCAATACGCAAACAAATAATAACCGCTCCCGTTCAATCCGATGATATTCCGCGAATATCAGATTACGTTTTTCCTATTTCTAACTATGATTTCCACATTTACATTCATTCCGGAATTAAGCGAATGACATTAACGAACACAGTACCTGCAACATTTATTCTTCAAACATTACGGCTAAAATTCCTTCATTAAATCGACTTCCTACTTAATTCAATAGCCGCCAAGATACTACATACTAACAAATATATTACATTTCATCTCTAAACAATTATATAAAAAAATTACGTTTTCCATACTAAAAAAAACAAATAAACTTACTTCTACCGATTTTGACCCACCGTAATACTTTACGAAAAAAAAAACAACAGATTACGTTAAGAAAAAAAACACGGTTACAGATTAACCGAATTACATTCCCACATTCTTGAATTCAATAGCCGACAAGATACTACATACTAACAAATATATTACATTTCATCTCTAAACAATTATATAAAAAAATTACGTTTTCCATACTAAAACAAAACAAATAAACTTACTTCTACCGATTTTGACCCACCGTAATACTTTACGAAAAAAAAAAACAACAGATTACGTTAAGAATAAAAACACGGTTACAGAATAACCGAATTACATTCCCACATTCTTGCTTCGCACGGATTCTTCCCATTCTTTTAATGTCTATTCATTTAAATGATAACTGTTCATTTCCAAAAATAACTGTTGACTATTTTGAGAAACTTTTAATTCGTACAATAACAAAAAAACAAATATTCTTTTTATAAATTATTACTAACTAAAATACAATAACAATTGCTTCTTTGGCAAAACTTCCCTAACCGTTAAATACTTCGATAAAATAAACAAAACATAAACAAACCGAAAAGATACATTTTTCTTTTACGTTTTTCTCATTATTACACTTAAAGGACAGCGATCACATAATAACTAACATGAAAACTTCCAACTATAAAAAATAAGATAAAACAATAACGTTTTTACTTACTAAAAAAAAAAAAAAAACTTGACTTCTACAGAATTTGACCCAACGTAATACGTTCGGAAAAAAAAAGTTATAGATTAGCCGAACGACATTCAATACTTCTTCCTTCGCACGTATTTTTCCCATTCTTTTAATGGCTATTCATTTAAATGATAACTTTTTTATTTTCACAATAACTGTTCACTATTTTGATACAGTTTATTTCATATAATAAAAATAAATATTATTATTTTTATAAATTATTAATAAATAAATTACACTAACAATTGCTTCCTTGTGAAAAGTTCCCTCAACGTTAAATACTTTCAGAAAATTACCAAACCATACACAAACACCATAGATACATTTTTTTTAATCCAATGTTGGGGGGGAGAATTGAAATCTCAGCGATTAATTAAAGAGGCCTACAGATCTTTGTATAGAAATTCCATATTCTTTGGCTCAAAAGACAATTGGAAAATGAGCATTAAAAATTGTATTCGGATGGTCGGGGGGAAATAAAATGACGATTATATGATTATTTTCAATAAGGAAGACTATTCGCTATTTTTTTAATTGACTGCGATTGAGTGACATGAGTCAAATGCCTAGCAGCGGGGTGTGGCGGGATTGATAGGTTGATGTGGTGGATCTGTTTTGAAAAGTAACAAAATATAAATAAACCGAAAAGAAAAATATCGTATTCGAGGGAGGGGGGCATAAAACACCGAATTGTACAATATATTTAAATCGACAGAAGACTCAGGAATGTGCGGAAAATCCATCAACGTTAATTATAGTATTTCGAAAAGTAAAACAAATAAAACTAAACCGAAATAAAAAAAAAAACATGTATTGAGAGGGGGAAATTGCCTATTATATGATTATTTATAATAATAAAGACTATTCTATATTTTTTTAATGACTGCGATTGAGTCACATGAGCAAAATGCCTGGTGGCGGACGATGGTGGCCGTGAAAAGTGCTGCCCGTTTTATGTTACGATTCACCTTCTGGCGAGCAAATGTATGGGGCGATTAGATATAACTCTTTCTCAAACACTAAATTAGATATTGTTCTTGCATTGCAAAGCATGCTTCACAGAGAAAATATAAACAGATGTTCACTCTGTCTCAAAGATGGACACTGCAGTAAGAGATATCCCAGACACTTCTTGAGTGAAACTCAATCGGATACAAATGGCTACCCACAATATCGACGACTATCTCCTTTAGCTGGAGGTTTTAAGACGACAGTTACCCTACCTGGCAACATAACAGTTCCTGTAGACAACCGATGCGTTGTACCACATAATAAACTGCTTTGTAAGATTTTTTATGCACATATCAATGTTGAATATTGCAACAGCGTGAATCAATAAAATACATTTGTAAATATGTAAATAAAGGTAGTCATCAAGATACCTTCACACTTGAAAGTAATGCTCATGATGAAGTTAAGAGATACGAAATGGGACGTTACATATCAACCAATGAAACTATTTGGAGAATACTTAACTTTCACATACATATACATCATCCCCCAGTTATTCACCTATCAGTTCATCTAGAAAATGGACAGTGGATATACTTTACTGAAAGTACTGCGGCAGATAGAGTTGCTTCTGTTTGAGACTACTTCTACACAATGTTAGAGGTACACAGACCTTTAATGACCTAAAAACGATCAATGGTAAAGTTATGACTACATTCAGGGATGCATGTAGTGCACATGGACTACTTGAAGATGATAACCACTGGGATGCTACACTACAGGAAACATCTATATCTGATTCTGCAAACAATTTTAGACATTTGTTTGCGATCATGTGCAGTGTCTCATCCAAAACGACTTTGGGATGCACACAAAGAAGCTTTTACTGAAGATTTCCTTCTTAGGAAACGCAATCAACAGCCTGAAGTTGATATAACACTTTTAGACGACATCTTCAATATGGCTTTAGTACATATAGAAGCTATGACTTATAGGATGAATGGTAAAACACTGACAAAATTGGGTCTTACCTCACCTAATCGATCTAATACACATCCGGTCATTACTGCATGGACGCGTGAAATTAGTTATCAAACTCATGAGCAAGCATCAATTGTTCGAGATGGTATCGTACAACTAAATAATGAGCAAATTCATATTTTTCGTACTATAGTTAATACTGTAGAAGATCAGCAATGTGGCCTGATATTCCTTGATGCACCCGGAGGTACAGGAAAGACATTTGTTACCAAGTTAATTCTTGCTAAAGTTAGGTCAGAAAGCAAAATAGCTGTGCCAGTGGCATCATCGGGCATTGCAACCACTATTCTTCCTGATGGTAGGACAGCTCACTCCACATTTAAGTTGCCATTATCCTTAACAAAAGATGCTGATCCAATTTGTCAAATAGAAAGAGGATCAGATCCAGCTAAAGTTTTACAGAATTGTTCCTTGATCGTATGGGATGAATGTACAATGGCACATAAACAAGCGTTCGAGGCTCTAGATATAACATTGCGTGATCTCAAGAAACGTGATGTTGTTATGGGTGGCATAACACTTTTAGTATCAGGTGACTTCCGACAAACGCTTCCTATTGTTCCACGTGGAAGTCCCGCTGACGAGCTAAATGCTTGCATTAAATTGTCATATTTGTGGAAGTACATTAAGACTGTAACGTTATTTACAAACATGCGTGTACATCTCAATAGTGACCCAATGGCTGGTGAGTTTGCCTCCCTACTCCTAAAAATAGGTGATGGCAAGCTTGCAACAACCAATAATGGCACGATTGTTATTACTCCAGGTATTGGCTCAATTGTTTCATCACTCACAAAACTTAGTAGCAAAGTTTATCCAAATATAGCCGAAAACTATGTGCATCCTGAATGGCTAACGGAGAGAGCAATTCTAGCTACTAAAAATGACATGGTACATGTCGTCAATCAACAACTGCTTGATGAAATTCCAACGCATGAAACCTCATGTGATAGAAGCTGTAATACTAACTGGTGTGGCAAGGAGCAAACGGACATTCTTTCCCAGAATACCCATTAATCCGTCGGATTCTGCAATAGAATTTAAAAGGCTTCAGTTCCCAGTTACATTGTGTTTTGCCATGACAATTAACAAGTCCCAAGGACAATCATTGGCAGTGGTTGGTCTAAACTTGACTTCACCTTGCTTTAGCCATGGGCAGTTTTATGTAGGATGTTCAAGGGTAGGCTCTCCACAATGTCTATACATATTGGCACCAGAAGGTAAAACATCAATCCTATTTTAATTACTTAAATTACTTCCAGTGAAATGATTTATTTTCTGAATCTATTTATTTAACTTATAAATTAAAATCAGGCTCTTATATTTCCCCGGGCAACGCCGGGATACGGGTCCTGCTAGTTTGATATAAAGTAAAGAATCGCCAAGTTTTATCTAAAAAGGCAAACTTCTTTTTTACAATCTAAATCAAACAGTTTCACTAACACAAAACAGGGTGCGGAAAGAGTCACGAGACAGGAATACAAAAAAGAGTCCGACGACGTATATGTACTATAGAAATAGAATTTAGTTCAGATCTTTAATATCGCCTCCGGACAAGGAATATGACGTCTTGTCAACACGTCTTTTCTTGTCTGACTGTTCGTAAAAGGCGCAAAAACGTTTGGGCGGAAGTGCTATTCCGCACCAAAGTGTTTTGGCCGAACAACGCATCAATCGCTCCGCGAGTGAGAATATGCAAGTGCAAAATAAAATAGATCGTAATTATGTAACTGCTATTATTTCATAAATTATATGTGTTACAAGGTTTGGTTTGGATGTTTTGTTTTACGGCGTATCAGCTTTTCAGGTTATTTAATGGCGAAACCAGTCATCTATGTAATCGTGTTTATATCCTTCAAGTTCTTAATACATTGTGTTTGATTTGGTTTTGGGTTTTTTTTATGGTATATCAACCTTTTCGGGTGATTTATGTCCGATTTGGTTTGTAGATTAATTTCTTTTATAGACGTATATTTTTAAACAAATAGTCTATAAACGATGGATTCTATTTAACCCCAATTTAATAACACGACTGGTACTACCACTTCGTATCAGAATGGACCTGAGTGTAATGTCAACTAATAAATGACATAAAACTCCCAAAGCTTCCAAATTGAGGCCCCACTACTGGATCCTGTTTAATATCATACTCAAGAAAATTTTATAAGGAATAAAAGTTTTCAACTTGAATATGAAAGCGATTTTGAAAAAGGTCGACATTTGATGGAATTTAAGGTTGGAAAACACAAAAACGCGTGCACAATAACTAAAACTATATATGCTGTTTCTCTTGAATTCATCCATTACTGGAAAGCTTCACCACATTCTTGAGACCAAAACTCCGTCCAGGGATCGATAGTTTTGTTGTGTCCCCACGTGTGTAGTTTAGCATGTTATGCTGTAGTACTTACTAAACATCTGATGTTTTCCTTGGCAAACCCTTGCCAACTGACCCTGTTATTCCAACTGTTCTACATCTACTAACCCAAGAATTCTAATCCATTCTTTTCACGTGACCAAACATCGAAGTCTCCTGTTCTACACATATATCACTACACTGTCCAGATGTAATCTTTATCTGGGGTCATCAGATCTAAACCTGTCTTTAAGACTCACGTTACACATCTATCGTATATGATATTTTATATACGTAAGTAAAAAAAATATATATACTTTATATATTTAAGTTAAGTAAAGTGTATCGTAAAAAACGCGGAAACGAGAACTGTCGATAATCGATGGATTGAAAGTAATGAGGCTTTACGTGACGTTATTCAACGGCTAATAATTCATTTGATTAATAGGTTGCCCAAATCGATAATCCGTATATTGAAAATACATGTGTGTGTAAAACGTACAGACAAAAGAATTCTTGTAAAATATCTAATTCATTTTATTTTTATTACTTTTTCACATATCATTTAGGCTTTTACTTGAGAAATCTCTTTGTAAAAATGATCTAAGGGAGATTATTAGGAAGTATTTTTTATGAATTATCCACCTTTGATCTAAATACTATGTTTTCGAATTCCGAAGTCAGTTAAAGTTTAGCACGGAAGATAACTCTATATGGACAGAATAGCTTTGATTTTGTAGCAGAACGAGGCTTGATTAGAAACAATCAAAAATGGGCAACCTGTAAACAATCAAATAAAACCGTCGACACGTGTGTCGCGAATTATGACTTGTGTAAATGTGAGTTGATTTTTTTTTCTTGTACTCCTGAAAATTCATTGTTTGTAAAATTCAAACTTTGATTGTATGACTCCATTTGATGAAACGGCCGTAGAAAATTGAGAATAAACCACTTTGTTTGATACGCTATTTTCAGCCTTGACGGAACCGAAATTAAATTATATATATATATATATATATATATATATATATATATATATATATATATATATATATATATATATATATATAAAATAGATAAAATATACGATATATCATAAAATGAAATGTCGTGGAGACAGGTTCAAAAACAATTAAGCACAGGAAAATTAAAATTTAAGAAAACAAGAGATTGACCGGTTTCGTTTGAGTCAACGAACGTTTTCAGAAATATATGTGTGCGTGTGTGGTGTGTGTGCGTGTGTTTATGTGTGTGTGTGCATACGTCCGTGTGTTTGTGTGTGTGTGTGTGTGTGTGTGTGTGTGTGTGTGTGTGTGTGTGTGTGTGTGTGTGTGTGGTCACATATATTAGGGTGTTAGACAGTCAACGTGGACTCGGGTCTAGGGTTCGGGTCTTTCGACTAGTAGAACAATTGCATATAGCCACACTGATGATGCTTAATGAAGATGAAATATATATGTCTGTGGATATAAAATAATATTCATTAAAATTAAAGTAATCAATTATGCAAAATTAATAAGTAATCAATTATTCAAATCCTTTAAGAGGCGAGAAAGATGAAAAAGTGTCTATCTAATCACTGATGAAACACATAGGTGTGCATATAAAATAATATTTATTTAAAATAATCATTGATTAATTATATATACGAGCAATAATATTTTTCCTAGTATATATAATGTAAATGTTGAATCTGCTAATGAACAGCCACTTGTGACGATTTCTTGATGACGTACACTACACGCCTAAAGGAGGGAGTAATGCTTGGGAGGATGTTGTCACGACAACAGAACAGATACTACACTATACCTACAATGGAGGAGGTAATGTCTGAGGGAATGGTCTCATGATAACAGAACAGATACTACACTACCACTTCCTCAAAAAGAGACAGAAATCCTTGGGAGGTGGTATAATAATCACAAAACAGATACTACACTATCCCTTGAATTGGAGCATTGAAAGATAGTAGATTAGTCTGAAATCGTATAGTAAACTGAATAGATCATTAAAGGTTAGTGCAATAGTACAATTAATAGTAATGGAAGTATAGTTCGGCTTCAGACAGACAAATACGAAATCATCATTATGATATCTAATAGACGTAGAATTTGTAGCTAGGGCTTCAGACAGACAAATACGACAGGTGTTTCGCTATACTACGGCTTTTCATTATGGCTAGGTGTAACGAGTGTTTAATGCTGAGATTCGAAACCCGATTGATATTTCATCGGTCGTCTTAGAGTTACGCTATTATTCTCGCTACAAATGTAAGGGAGACTATAATGTTTATGTTTTGTTTTACATTTGCACTACCGGCTGCATAGAGAGCTCAATTCTATTACGAAGAGCAATGCTTTGCACTAAGTGGGCACCGTTCATTCCTTTACCAGAGAGGTCAACCCACGATTGGGGAAAGGTGTAACTATAGTGAAGACGGAACACAAAACCTTCCACTCGGACTCCGACTCTGGCTCCTCTATTTTTGCATTTCCGACTCCGACTCCACATTATGTAATTAATTGATTGTAGCCGAGAAATCTCATAAAGCTATGCACACGTCCATAACATATATCTTTGTCACTGGTTTATATCAAAGAATAAATAAACTAGGATCATATAAAGTGTAAATTCAACTGAAGTCGGAGTCGGTAAAATTTTACCGACTCCGACTCCAGTGACCCCTTAATTGCGTCCGCCTCCAACTCCGCCGTCCTGGTTATAATTGGTTATAATTTAAGCTTTGAACCGCTAAGAATATGCTTGGCTCGGTTTTTCAGTTGTGACCAGTATGATTTTTTTTTGTTATTAAACTTTGGGAAGAAGGGCATGTGTCCTTATTTACTTGCCTCCCCACGAGGGCAGAGTTCGATATAAGTAGGGGTATGTGTCATAACGCTGGAACAGGTCATAATTAATTGTTAAATATCAAAAAAAAAACTTTCTTTTTTTATTTTAGATCATTACCGATGTCGTTTAACCCAATCCACAGATTGAATTCGTGAACCGGTTTACCGTGAGCCGTATGGATTCTTTGTGTTCATCCTTCCCCATGATTACAAATCAAAATTAGCCTCCGTCGATTCGGATCCTCTTAATGGAAACAACTGAACTAATGAAGATGAAAGATGACAGTAAAGACGATTCTCGGAAAGAAAATTCCCATACCAATTCGGCAACACCGATCTTGTATTTTCTGACGTTTGTCGCCCAGTTTTCAATATTCTGTGAAGGTTTTGAAATGGGGTCCACATCCGGGGCCATTCTTCTGGTCGAGAATAATCATAACATGTACCTCAATTCGATTTGGCGAGAGGTTATTATAACGGGTGCGATGCCAAGCGCCGCCATTTGTTGTTTGTTGGCTGCTTTGTTCAGCGACAGATTTGGACGTAAAAAATGTGTAATATTCTCTGCTGCATGTTTTACTCTCGGAGCGATAATCACCGCTTCAGCTACCAACAAAGAGGTGCTCTTGATGGGACGTCTTTTAACTGGAGCTGGAATTGGTAAGTAGCTCTTTGTTTAAATTAAATCATTTTTAGCTTGAATGTGAAATTGGAGTAATGTTTACCAGAATTGATTGTGATATATGAAGAAACTATTCAAAAGACCAACTTCTCCTCCCCCCCTCTCTCTCTCTCTTTCCCCCTCTCTCTCTCTCTCTCTCTCTCTCTTTCTCTTTCTCTTTCTCTCTCTCTCTCTCTCTCTCTCTCTCTCTCGGATTTTCAGTCGACACTTTATTCTATGCGACGGCTCTGCCGGAAAACGTAGCCTTATTCGAATTTTAAATTGAAAAACTCCACACTGCCTAATTTTTAACTTTACGTAAAGATTTACCATACTAATCCTATATTTTACACACCAGCCTCTTATCATGTTATATATATATATATATATATATATATATATATATATATATATATATATATATATATATATATATATATTAGAATAAATAAATAATTGTTTTAGAATAAATAAATAATTTATTTTTAAAAAAATGCGC
This sequence comes from Sepiola atlantica, assembly GCA_963556195.1. Lineage (NCBI taxonomy): Eukaryota > Metazoa > Mollusca > Cephalopoda > Sepiida > Sepiolidae > Sepiola > Sepiola atlantica. The sequence continues at coordinate 13,851,356 of OY744532.1, read as the reverse complement.
TGTTCAGGGTTTGCAAAATATTCTTATTGCCACTCCATCGACGTTTCCAGTGTGGACTTTTATATATATATATATATATATATATATATATATATATATATATATATATATATATATATATATATATATATATATATATATATATATACATTAATGTAATGTAAGAAAAAAAATTAATCTTGTATTGCTAATTTGGCTTATATTTCAATTTTATTAACTTTCCATGCAATACTTTGAAACTTGAACGATAAACACACACACATTACTTGACAGCGTGCCAACGCATTCTTCGTTCGACACCGGTTTTTTTGAATTCTACCCGCCATTCATAACTGCAAAGCGATGACGTCGTACCATCATTGACGTTTATCAAATTAACAAAGAAATAAGTTTCTTTATTCTTGTTTTTTGATGAAAAAAAAAAAAAAATGACTCAATACTGGTCACCCCTGAAGAAGGAATTTTATTCCGTAATCGATAGGATTAATGTAAGAAAAAAAATTAATTAATCTTGCATTGCTAATTTGGCTTATATTATATATATATATATATATATATATATATATATATATATATATATATATATATATATATATATATATATATGTATATATATATGTATACACATATATGTATATATATATATATGTATACACATATATATATATATATATGTATATATATATATGTATACACATATATGTATATATATATATGTATACACATATATGTATATATATATATATATATAATAGTTCACGTTTATACACATATACATATAATGTGATATAATATGAGTACAGTTTAGTAGTAGTAGTAGTATGAACATATAGTTATGGTAAATACGCTATACAGAAGCGCCAATCAGATCCGTTTTTATATCTGTTTTATTAATGTTTTCATTTGTCAATGGCCAAGCTTCTCTCAAACAAGGGCCTTGTTGACCGTGACAATATTTTCTTTCTTTTTTTTTTGGGGGGGGGGGCGTAAAATATCTCTCTTGTAAATGTGTAACCTTATTTTAGTGTGTGCGTGATCGGAATAATTCATTTTCTATTCCTTTTGATGTTCGTTTCTACTTTAGCTGTTGATTAAGTGTAGTTTTTTTCTTTCTTTCTTTTTTTTTCCTTTTATTTATTTGTTATGTATATAGTTATCTTGAAGTTCAGTTTAGTCTATGTCTACAATTCGTTACTATTTCGCGTCTACAGTTTTAGGGAACTGTAAAATTTTAAAATGCAAGATTTTTATTTTTATTTTGAATCGACCAACATGTATTGGTTCAGCTTTAATGATGCGTTTGTGTCCTTATTTCTACTAGCATGTTGGCTTTCTTATCCACCATTTCATAAACGTTTTCCACATATATATATATATATATATATATTACAATTTAGTAATAAACAAAATTATGACATGTTCATTTATATCAGTTAAAAGAATTCAACATCAACAAATGTTTATGCGTACGATCGTTTCCGAGACGATAAAACTTTTATTTATTCCACAATGCACTTCATCGGTACAGGTTCCAAAACACCACGATTAGAAAGCGACAAAAAACTCAGCATTGTTCATCAAGTACACAGTTATCAAATAAAAAAGTGGAGAGGGGGAATAATACCAATATTTGTAACCTCCATTAAAACAACACAAATATAAACAAAATATATGTAAATGAATAAATGCGAGAGGTTTTTTTTTTCATTACTCATTCCTACATTACCATCAAAACGGGTTGATGTTATTTAAATCAAAACTAATGCTTTTTGAATACTGTATATAAAGTACAGAGAACAGACCCATCGACATTCATAGATCGATCAAATTAGCATAACTACTTTTTAAACAGCCTATAATTAATGTTTCGTGTTAGTCATTCATAATTTTATCGCTCCATTTGTTCCATGTATATGCAATATTCTTGTCGCTATTAACAATAATTACTTCAAGTGGTTCAATAAAAAAAAATTGATAAATTATGACACCTTTCTTAAAATAGTTGCTGATTAACTTTCAGGGGAGGTAATTTAAATTTAACCACACAGAAAGATATACGAGGCGAAAGTCCAGAAAGCAAAGACGGTTATTGATCTACCCCCCTCTCTCTCTCTCTCTCTCTCTCTCTCTCTCTCTCTCTCTGTGTGTCACTATCTCCCTCTCCCTCTCCCTCCCATTACAGACGTCATATGGAGAAAGGCAATGAGTTACACTGCTTCCAACGTAAAGTAGCTTACTTTACTACGGCCACGTTCCAACCCATTAGCGACCAATATTTCTTTTGTTTTTAAATTAAATGAAAACATTGTAAGTTCAAAACGGAGCACACACACACGATCGCACAGGCAAATTGATTTCCACCTTCTTTTAATTTCTTGGCGATAAGATAAATAAATTGATGTTTCTGAATTTTGTAGATGAAAGTTGATTATTCGGACTACTGTTCTCACAACGTTTCCGTTGCTCTTTACAAGAAAATAGCACAAAAACTTTATTATGTACTTACATTTTAGGGTAAAAAATGCAGCACACCAAAATTTACGGAAATTCGTCCAGTATTTTTGTTTTTAAAAAATAAATTCAAGTTTTATCGGTAAACGCTTTCTGGTCGACATTGTCAACATTATTAAGGTCAAGGGGGATAATTCATATATAATTGACTTAAACACCGTAGTAATGCCGGCAAGAAAGCGTTTACTGATAAAACTTGAATTCATTTTTAAAAAACAAAAATACTGGATGAATTTCCGCAAATTTTGGTGTACTGTCCTATTATACTCCCAAAGGTAACTACATAATAAAATGTGTGTGCTATTTTCTTTTTAAGAGGAATATTCCATATAAGGGTTAACCTGAAAAACCACCGTTTATCTAATTATATGAATAAATGCTAAAGTTTTTGTCATATGTTTACAACAAACTTATGATTGAAATGTTTATTATCTGACAATTTGGTTTCAAGTATTTCAAGTAGCGAAATTTGCGAAGCGATAGCGAGCTAGCAAATCCAGCTAGTAATATATAATAATCATGAGAAATAAATACAAAAAATACATGAATACATGATGATGATGATGATGATTATGATCATGATGATGATTATGATCATGATGATGATGATGATGACATATATAATAAGAAGAAGATAATCAAAATGAACATTTTTAAAAACTAATAAGAATTAATAATAAAAAATACAATATATAGAAAAATATAGAAAATACATGAATAGATGAACAATATCCTAATAGTATTTACCAACTATATGGTTGATAGAAAAAGAGGGCGTATAAAAATGTAAAACCACCTTACAAAATATAAAAACACAAAGGTGCATACTTATATATATATATATATATATATATATATATATATATATATATAATATATATATATATATAATGTATATATATATAATATATATATAATGTATATATATATAATGTATATATATAATGCATATATATATAATATATATACATTATATATATATACATTATATATATATAATATATATATACATTATATATATATATACATTATATATATACATTATATATATTATATATATATACATTATATATATACATTATATATATTATATATATATATACATTATATATATATATATATATATATATATATATATATATATATATATATATATATTTCACTTATAAAATAGATCATTCAGTGAAGACCGGGGTTGTGCCAATAAAAACAAGCTCGACGATACTCGATTACAGAGTACAGAGCATTTATATGCGACACCAATGATCACCATTAAAGATTTTTTCTTACAAATATTATTTATTCAAATTAAATGTTTTTTCCTACACGTGTTTCACTACCAAGCAGGTACTTGCTTGGTAGATCATCAGGGAAATTAAGTGTCTGGAATAAGGGTTTCAACTGCCGACAATACACAATGTGGCGTTGCAATAGTTGAGGTCACTTAAGAAGAGAAGAGGAAAAAATTAAAATAAATGTTAAAATTAAAAAAACAAGAAAAAACAAAGATTAAAAAAAGGCCTTGAAAATGTCTTAGAAAAGTAGCACGTGCATTATTTCTGCCACCAAGCCAACAAGCAAATAATCGGTCCCAAATGCATTAAAAAAACAAAAAAAGGGAACAATGTGCGATAATACACTTTCACGTCGGGCGGCACAATGATGAAGAAATCCCCCCCCCCCCCAAAAAAAAAACTAAAACATGCAAGACACCGCTCACAAGTTACCATTCCAATCCAATGATAGTATGGGAATTCTACATCTAATTCATCATAAGGAAAGTCAACATAAATGTTCGTCCGCAATGCCAGCGGTCAGACGAGGCTTATTTCCAGGGCTGAGTTGTTCCCCTTCGAAATAAACACACGACGAGTTGAACGAACGTCAATCTCGCAGAATCTCTCCTTTATTTTAAGAAAAAATATTAATTAGTATCTTAATTAGTAGATAGAAACTATTTATTCAAAATACTGTTTCTAAAAAATTCTATTATTAAAATTATTCTTTTTAGATATTAATTATCTAGTGTCTGGGACGTGATTTTACATTTTGGGAAAATATCTTTCATTTAATTAACTGTCGATTATTATCGTGTTGTTATTTAACGAAGCGAAAAAAATCATTCATATATCAAAAATAAAATGCTATTATAAAAAAGTTTTCTACAAAAATCTAGTTATTATTTTAAATAATTTAAAATATTTCTTTAACGACTGTGTCTGTTTACAACTCTCTGGAGAGAATATTATTCTATATTCCATAAATAAATATTACTACGGAATATCGTTATCAGAAATCTATTTTCTATTTAAAAAAAAAAACAATTTTTAATGGACGCGGTTATTTTTTATCACTTTCCGGGAAAATATCACTCTAACTCGTTAAATGACGGGAGACTTTGTTATTACTAATGTAAAATCCCTGTACAAAATACTTTTTTATAAAAATCCATTGTTTCTATTTTTAGAAATTAAGACCGTGTCGGCATGCATGTTTTTGTAATTATTTTTTTCCTTAATTATTTTATTTTTATTTTTTTCCCTCCATTCCTCCATTTCGCTTCGTAAGAAAAAACATTTAATTTGAATGAATAATATTTGTAAGAAAAAATCTTTAACGGTGATCATTGGTGTCCTGAAAGGAATGCTTTGGTAAGCCTTCATAAAATAGCATATATATATATATATATATATATATATATATATATATATATATATATATATATATATATATATATATATATATATATATATATACAAAACGTAGATTTAGTATAAGGAACGTTTATGTTTTTGTCTTTTAAGGGAAGTGGGGTCTGATCAACTCTGCTGGGAAGCCATGAAATTAAATACTGTCTTGTTTTTAAATTCCCGAAACAGTTTTTCATGGTAAACAACTGATGATCCCTTAAAATAGTGTTAGAAACTAACTAATATAATAACTGTAAAAAATAAATTGACTTACATGAGTGATTTTCCACTGGAAGACTTGAGACTATAAGTTTTTTTTTTTTATATAATTTTTTTTATATATATAGTTTTAATGGTTGAGAAACTTCCGAGACTATATATATATGTGTGTGTGTGTGTGTGTGTGTGTGTGTGTGTGTGTGTGGTTATTGTTTCTCTCTTTCTAATATATATATCTAACATATATATCTATATATGAGAAAAAACAATAACCATAAATAGGCATACAAAGATACATCTGAGAGTCATAGAACAATGCCACTAAATCAACAATGAAGACATTTTCCTAAGGAATCCTTTTTTTAAGGTGGGTTCTATTAAATCATAATACTTTACATGGTACGCCAATTATACGTTCTAAGAATTAGTAGTCTGAACAAAAAGTAGTCTATCGATATAGTCCTAATTGTGTTTCCAGTTATATAAGCTTCGAATGCGACCGATTGTCTTCAGCAGTGCCTACCTTTAAGCAGAGAAGATAATTTCTAATACATGACTAATTGAGATCAGGTCAATGTTAAGAACAATCAAAGGGAAATAACTCAGGTTAAAGGCGAATTTTACATTAAAAGTAAAATTAGATAAAGGAAAAAGCCAATACCTGCCTAATGATAGGGGTATATTAAAATATAGATAGCTAGTGAACCATTTTATTCAAAAAGAAATGGGATATATCTATGAAATAATATTAGATTTTATTTAGGAGTACCAATTATAGATAAATGTTTGTTTTAGGGGAAAAAGGGAAGGATAAATAGGATTACGAAGGGGTTAAATTACTGCCATGGTTAAAAGTAAGAATTTAATGTATGTAAAAGTAAAGTGATTATGTTTGAGTGTAAGCATATAAGATTGATAGATGAGCAAAGAGTGAAACTAATATAAGAACTTCCATTACACTGACGTATCGATTTACCCATAATAGCTGAATTCAGTGAGCATATTAGATGGGAGCACTCGTTTATTAAGCAGAAAGTAAGATAATGTTCAAAACCATGAAGGTTAAGGGGGTTACAATAATACATAGAAGAGATGCTGTATTTAGGATCATAAGTTACTAAAATTACCGTCAATGTATCCTAATTGTAGTAAATAATAGTTGGCGGCGAAAAAGGATTTGCCAGATATTAAATGGATATTAATAGAAGTTAAATAAAGTCAAAAAAATTAAAAATATGTAAATCAATACAAAATTAAAATTAAAATATAAAAATAGAATAAAATAGATGAAAATAGACAAAAATAAATAATAAAGTAAAAAGTAAGACGAACAAAATACAATTAATAAAATAAATGAAAATAAATAAAATAAACCAAAATAAACCAAAATATAAATAATGGCTCTTATAAGAATTAGAAAATACTGGTCTAAAACAAATTAATACAGAAAAAAAGGGTAGGTGATGTTTTAGATTGATATTGGATAATATCAAGGGGTATACCATATAGATTAACCGTTTTTTGTATGGGAAATCAAGTGATATGTTATCGAAATTACTTCGGTGGATCAGAACGATACTATAGGTGCAGTATTAGATTATGTGCATGTATGTAAATCTTGATTAATACTTCTAGTGTGGGTGTAGATCTGGGTGTAAAACTAAAATGATATAAGAATTTTAACGTCTAAAAATTAAAATTAAAAAATAATTACCTACTTTTTATATTTGGATTATTGTCCTATATTGTTAGTTGCCATGGGATATACTAATCACATAGAAACTAATTTAATATGTATAGCTTATTAGGTGTAGGGGATGACGAAAAGGAAATAATTAAGACAAAATTATTAAGGACGGGAGGTAATGCATAGGGATCCCAAACTATCAATACTGTACAAATGTTTTTCATCTGCAATATAGGGAAAGATGATTAGGGGCTAAGATGCCCTAAAGTTGTTATAATTATACTAATTTTTATGCATACAGGTGGATAGAACCTAATCTTTTTTATTTAGTAAAGGACCTATGTGAAATGTGAATTTAGAGATGTGTTTATTTCTACACGTATGCATATGTCTTGAGATTCCATTCTTAAAAAGGACAGTCGTAAAACATGTGTACACAGCCTCAGTTATAGAAGAGTCTATTAAAGTTGGCCTATAACTATTATTAATTTTTGTTGTAGTTTTTATATTATTATTATTATTATTATTATTATTATTATTATTATATTATTATTATTATTATTATTTGTACTCACTAGAAGTTCTCACACAAGTCATCATCAGTGATTTCTCACTGATAATTACCGGTGGTGTTCCCTGGAGTATGGATGACAACAAGCCTCCCCAGATTTTCAGTACTCGCCACCTCTTTTTGATAAGTATTGTAAATACCTTTGTGGTCGCTTACCATTAATTTATCGCTGGTAACGACCATTAGTCTCCTCTGGAATTTGTCTGAAAATAAGCCTACACAAGATCCCAGTTCTCTCCACACTCTTCCAGTGGAGTTCTGGTAAGTAGTCTATCTCCTCAGTCTTCCCATCTCCCTTTCACAACTATTTTGTGTGGTATCAGCCGGGGCTAGTACCATCACTTTTTTTTGGCGTTGGGGGTTGGGGTCAGTTTATAAAATTTCTTGTAGTCTATGTTCCTTGTGTCCATGTGGTGGTGTTCTTTCTGTGATTTTGTTTTCTTCCTATTGTAACTTCTGTGTGACTAGTTATTTTTCGTAGCTTATGCTAGTTGATTTCCGCATTCGAGGATTTTCCTTGGGAGTACAGCTGTTTTCATCATTGCCGTCTTTTGTATGATCTCAGTGATCCCTTTAATTCCAATCTCTCACAGCGTGTTTTTACAGGTTATATATATATATATATATATATATATGTATGTGTGTGTGTGTGTATGTGTATATATATATATATATATAGGCAGACATTATTAAATAAAATGGAGTGTTTTGCTTGATAAGACTTTTCTACTTAATATTTCGGTCAAATTGGTTTAAGTTCTGCGAGTTTCTTGTTCCATTTTTCTTTCCTTTGTCACAAGTACTTTTGATTTGATTCGTCAAATCATCATCAGGCGGTGTTAGTCTTTGTGTCTTTACAACTATGTCTTCACAGTTATATATATATATATATATATATATATATATATATATATATATATATATATATATATATATATATATAATACCTATTTAAATCATGTTTGAATCAAGTTTCATAAATAAAGAATCGTCAAGACTTTTGTCCATTCCATTAATGTTGTTCTTTTTAATGCAATGGATGCAGAGATTTTTTTCATGTGTAAAAGTGTTTTTATGAGCCGAGAATATGGCGAAACGAATAAATTCACTTTGATAAGGATGCCAGGAGAGAAACGTGACATTTGGACATTGAATTTTATTAAATTAAAAAAAAAAAAAACATTTTTTTCAGGATTTTCTTGTGCTACTTCAGCGGTGTATGTGGCAGAATGCTCTCCAAGCCATATTCGAGGTCGTCTGGTCAGTATGTGCCAACCATTTTTAACGATGGGAATTTTATTAGGCACCATCATCGCAGCAGTGTTCATGTACGAAAAACAACATGGATGGAGGTGAGTCCTTTGAAATAATAAATATGCTTTAGAGATAGATTCCATAATAATGTGTTGGGGCATATCATTTTAGAAGTGTAATAGACGTACCCGTGACCTACCACTATTCATTCTACACTGATTTTATTCGAAAATGTATAAACGGTGACAACATATCTGTTAAGACATTCTTCTTGCATAACTAAAAATAATAAGTAAAGAGACACTTTTTTCTTTATAATTTATGTACGCGTTGACGGTTTTTACGAACACAGTATGTGAATTAGATGAAAGTACAGAGTCAGCATTTCTCTAAATGCTTACAGAGACATTTAAAACATACTACTAGAGAGTGATTAGATAGCTACGTGAGAGATGGGTGACTTTCTCAGTTAATTACAAAATACGGAAAACGAAAGAAATTAAAATGGATTTTTTTCAGACATAAATCAATCCCATGACTAAGGATGTTATATTCATTAAAGTATATAGAAAAACACCTTTAGGAAGCAAACCTTGATCAACTCAGCTTAATAAAAGATAGTTTCCCCAATAAATAAGGACTTTCGACAATTTTTATTTTTATTTTGAGGTTTTTAAATGGAAGGAGGAGGAGAGACATTTTAAACACTTGATCCTATTCTTCCTCCTTCCGTTTAAAAACCACAAAATAGAAATAGAAATAACCAAAGCTGTCATATTTACGTTAGATTAACGTGGAAAAAAACCAATCCCTCTTCTATTGCATGTATGTTAAAAAATATTATCAGGAATTTTGGTGCTTAAACTATGTGATACCAAAAAAATGTTTTTCATGGGTAATAACAAATTTAAAGGAAAAAGGGAATAGAAAGTCAAAAGAAATGATTTAAAAAAACATTTTGTAAGAGTATATTTCTGTATGAATTCTTCAAATTTCGTTCGGAATTTCTCTTTCATAAATTTGGTTTACATAAATACAGATCGTTATAAGTGAACATCCAAAAAAGTTTAATTACATTTTTTTTTAATTGAAAATGTTCAACTTTGAATTGTCTCCCTTCAAAATTAGCCCTAAATTGAACAAAAATTAATGAATGCATTTTAGTTACTATTTCTTCTGTTCAATTGTTTTCGAATTACTTAAAAATATTTTTTATAAAAAGAAAAAATGATATAATTAAATTAAAAACAAAAACACAGAACAATTATTTATGAGAAACAAACTGCGAAAATAGCAAATGAAATGTACAATTACTACGGTTTAAGAGTCGCGTCTCAGGGCTTTGTTTAGAATTGAAGTAAAAACAAAATCTAAAACTTTAAAAATTATGTTCAGCAATTTTAATAAAAGGGGTATAGTCGTGAATCGTGAAGAATGTGCATGGGTAAAAATCCAAATGCTTATGCTGGTGATACCAGATCAGGCTGCCCTGTGGCTCCCTGAGACGAAATTCACCTACATTGACGTTTTTTTTTGTTTTTTTTGTTTTTTGTAAAACTTAATTATGTTCTACAAAACCAAAAACAAAAACAACAGCCCCTCTCCCTTTCTCCCTCCCTTTTTTTATTTTTATTTTTCCTACCCTACTCCCGGTCCTGGATATGACCTTAAACTACATCCGATGGTGAGATCCGGCTTACGGACTTTGGGGAATGTGGAGCCTCCTCTTAATTACCATTGCTCCCAGGTCCACCCTGACCCGGAGTGGTAGTACCTGTTAGGGTCCCAACTATGGGTTAAATAGAAACAGATATTAAAAGGGGAAAGAAACAAAAAAGAGAAGAAAACAAGACCAGATTCGGCATTAAATAACCCAAAAAGGGTTGATATGCCGTAAAACAAAACTACCAAACCAAAAACCATGATTAAACATTTGAAGATATAAAGAACTTGAAGCATAAAAACTTTCACTATAATGACCAGATTCGGCATTAAATAACCCAAAAAGGGTTGATATGCCGTAAAACAAAACTACCAAACCAAAAACCATGATTAAACATTTGAAGATATAAAGAACTTGAAGCATAAAAACTTTCACTATAATGACCAGATTCGGCATTAAATAACCCAAAAAGGGTTGATATGCCGTAAAACAAAACTACCAAACCAAAAACCATGATTAAACATTTGAAGATATAAAGAACTTGAAGCATAAAAACTTTCACCAAAATGACCAGATTCGGCATTAAATAACCCAAAAAGGGTTGATATGCCATAAAACAAAACAACCAAACAACCAAACAACCAAATGCTTATGATTAGTAGTCCGAAGATAATATAGATATATTGAAAGATCGGTCACAGTCTTCCATTCCGGGCACAGAGATCAAAATTAGTAAAATTATTATAAAATGATATAATTTTGAAACGATTATATTTATAAGCTTAATATTTTTTTAATACTAAGTTGATATACAATACAATCTGAACTGTCTAAAATTTATTTTATATTGTCACACAATATTGTTTGTGCCATGAAAATCGCAAATGAAATACACAATTACTACAGTTTAAGAATCTATTTCAGATAAATAGAGAGTCTTAGTTATTAAAAATTAGCTTAACCGTTTTGATTTTAACATGGATGTGTAAATATCCGCAGAATTTCGCATTGATTCTATAGAGAGAGATATTATCAAGAGTATTTACATAAAAACAGTCAAACACAAGCTATGAAAATAATCAAATTATCTGGCTCCTAACCTTAACTCTTGACCCATCGAGTTTTGTTACTCTCAATTTCTGTGTAAATTTGAGTTAGATGAAAGGCAAGTTTAACTTTTTCCTTTCTCTGATATTATTTTCAAAATATGACAGTAATTGACGAATCTGCCAAATAAATTATCAAAGGAGGCTGATCTACGTGAAATTACCGTGTGAATTCACCCTTCAATCAACACATTTAACATACATATTCTGAAAAGTTGGTGCTTGTTCGATAATATATCTAAGAAGAAACATGAATCACTATTAAGCAACATTCCCTGAATGTCAATTTCTTCTTAAGACCCCTTTAACTTTAAGCCTTAAATGTTAGAAATTTTCTATAATAACAATCATCTAATGAGTTTTGATCAACATTGGAATAAGGATTCTAGACATAAGGTTTAGTATCATTATAGCCTTATCTTAATCATCCTAATGGACATACAGATGTTGCAAAAATGGCAAACTGTTCTGTTCAAGAATTTATTTTTACCCGTCTGATGATGGGCATTTTCTTAGTTACTGGTACGGGTTTGTATTAAACCCGTATTTACACGTCTCAATCACGCTGCTGACTTGCTATCCAAAGGGTAAACGACGTTAGGTTACATGACCCAGGGTTGTAAGTTAGAACCCGTTCTAGGTAGGCCAGTTGTTTGAATCTATACTATAAAATATATATTTTTTTTTTTTTAATTTTTAAATATTTTTAATATGAAACTAAATATAATAAAATAATACAAATACATAAAACTATAAATCACCTAAAAAGTTGTGTCATGGATTCATCCGAACACTATAAAATACCGCATTTTTTTGTAAATAACGGATACATTTTCTTAGACACAGACGAACAACACAGGTAAGTAGGACATTTTTAATAACTAAATAAGTTAGCAGAAAATTAATCTGTAACAAAACGTTTTTGTTCTTGTTTTTTTAGAGAAGTATAGGGTCTGATCAACTCTGCTGGGAAAATTGTCGAAACAGTTTTTCATGGTAAACAACTGATGATTTCTTAAATAATGTTAAGACTAGCGTAAATTCTTGGAAGCAAACTAATATAGTGACTGTAAAAAGTAAATTGACTTAAAAGAAAAGTAATTTCCCACCGTAGCATTTGGGGCTAAAAGTGTGTTTTGTTTTGTTTTTTTCATATAATTTAAATGGTTGAATAACTTCCGAGACTATATATATATATATATATATATATATATATATTACGCCTTCGTACGAGAAGAGAAAGTAAGAGAAGGATGAAGGAGAAGGAAACTATGCCCCTCTTTCTCTATATATAATTATATAAACATATTTTTATCTCTATACATATCTATATGCATATCTCTCTTTATATATATATATATATATATATATATATATATATATATATATATATATATATATATATATATTAGTCTTGGAAGTTTCTCAACCATTAAAACTATATTAAAAAAATAAAAAATAAAAAACCTTAAGTCCCAAGTCGTTCAGTGGAAAACCACTCATGTAAGTTAATTTAACTTTTTCAGTTATTATATTAGTTTGCTTCTAACATTATTTAAGGGATCATCAGTTGTTTACCATGAAAAACTGTTTCGGGAATTTATATATATATATATATATATATATATATTATATATATATATATATATATATATATATGGAGAAAGTGGCATCTTTTCATCCTCCTTCTACTTTTTCTTCGTATGGAGGCGAAAAAAAACATAATAATGATTGTTGTTGTTATTATTATTATTATTATTATTATTATTATTATTATTATTATTATTATTATAACAATAAAAATAATAATAATACTAATAATAATAATAATAATAATAATAATAATAATAATAATAATAATAATAATAATAATAAAATGTCTTTCATTTAATAATTTTCAAATACAAAACTATACAAATGAACTACTGCGAACTTCGACAACGGCAATATTATTAGGAGAGGAAGAGTTCAGTTTAGTTCCATTAAACAAACGATGAACACATTTGAGAAACCTGGCGCAGACAGATACTTCCACTAGTGTCATATGAAATATCCTATTCGTTTCTTTTATTAGGTACATATGGGGTGCACAGGCTATCTTCGGTATGTCACAGTTCATTGCGTTGCTTTATCTACCGGAATCTCCGCGCTGGTATATTCAACAATCTCTGAAAGATGAAGCCAGGAAATCACTGGTCAGGATTCGAAATACTCCCAAAGTCAATGAAGAACTCCAGGAAATCGAAGAATCTTTCAGAGAAGAGCAGGAATCGATTGCAAATTCAGGTAAAATATTTATTTTGTGTCGACTGAAGCAGCAAGATAAGTAAAGCTTTATGGTTAAAAGTATTACAGTATTGGACACTTCGATAAAAAAAAAAAGAAGAAAAAAAAACAGAGAGTGAAGGTCTTCCTTTTTTATTATTTTATTTCAGTTAGTTCGAAGAGACCAAGGGGCTCTCTCCTGGAGCTAACACATTATTTCGTTATGATTTAAATTTATATCCGAGAGCTCTTTTAAGAATAGACGTTGTCCCTTTTTAGGGCTGCTGTCTGTACGATCTGCATCCTGTGGTGAGGGTCAAAATTTGGATCTTTGCGGAGTATGGAGTTTTATTTACTCCTCTCCAGGAGTTAGGCACAAGGCCAATTTTATCCTACTCCCACAAGTAAGATGTGACCCAAGGTCGGGTCGGAAAGTGGGGGTTGAAAAGCCAGCGCCCGAGAGGTGAGCACTCTGGCCATTTAAAAATTGCCTGGGCAGACCCGTCGGCATTTCCCGGTAGGGGCGCCTCAAGCAGTAAGCAATTAACTTACTCCTCCCCAAAGAGGGGAGGCAAAGCCTGGGAGGGTGGACCTCCTAGAACTGCACAGGACAATCCCATAGACCGGCAAGCCCCGAAGGCCAAGACAATACCAGTCTATGGGGTGCATTATCCATCGGAACAGATACTACACTTTGATCTTAGCCAAAAGGCCAAGAACTTACCCCTCAGTTATCATAACACACACGTCTACTCAGTGGTAACTAGTACCTGCCAGGGTGTCATCTATAGGTTAAATAGAACTTGTCCTGAAATTCATCTTCTCCAGTCCGTTCTATAGTATTTGTTTTTTTCCTAGCTCTATTTCTAACCGCTCTCAATTACACAAAACTACATCGATTGTGAGGATCCAATTTGGAAGCTTTGAAGAAAGTAGAATAATCCCTTAGTAAGCATTACTCCTGCGTCTTCTCTGAAGTGGAGTGGTAGTACCTGTTAAGGTCCAAGCTATGCATTAAATAGGATATATCAATCACAGACTATTTACAAAATATTTACCTGAAAAACTACATCTACAAACCATTCGTATACAAAATGGAAGCAATTAAATATTTTTAAATATTGACGCACAAAAATAAGTGGATTCGGCATTACATAAAAACGGTTGATATGTAGTAAAACAAAACAGCCAAATAGATAGTGAAAACACTAAATTATTGTCCGTGCTTCTTAAAATAAAACATCTCGGTAACTACAGTAAATACGATTCTATGTTGTTTTGCAGAAGTGATTGTTTAGAAAAGTAAGTTTTCAAGTTTTAGTGAAAAAAAAATAAGTAGTTCGTATTTTTATTTACGATTTTTTAATTTTCTTAGTTTGTCACTCGCCATTTTGAAAATTTAATCATCATTTAGTCTGATAGAGTTATCTTCTCCTGCCAGTTACGACATACATTTGTATTTATTTCATGTAAAAATTCAAAATGGTAGCTATATGCGAATTATTTGTTAATGAGAAATTTTGAAAATCCTCAATAAAAAATACTTGTTTTTCACTAAAATTTTAAATATTACTTTTCTAAGCAATAACACGTCTGCATAACATAAAATTAGAAGTGTATTTACTCTAGTTACCGAGGATTGTTATATCAAGACAACCTATTTTTTCTATTATTGCCATGACTTTCAATGAAACTTCAATAGCTTAGATACAGATATAAAGTTTTTCTTGATTATTTGATGTGACAATAGAAACGAAAACTTACCAGCTGAAAAGCGAATGAGATGTTTTTCATGTCGTGTGTGCCCATCAACCAGGGGGGGGGAAGCTTTGTATTCACAATGGTAGATTGTTATCAACCAGGAGGAAAGGAAAGGCTTCTATTCAACATGGTGTATTTTTATAGAACTAATTTACATACATGAATAAACTAATTTGCATGTTTGAAAATTAACTGACTTAAATAAAAGGATGGATCGAAAACAGGCAATTGGTCTTTGGAGAGAGCCGAGAGAAAGTGTTAGTGACGGAAATTTAATAAGCGTCATTTTAGCGTTTGAGAAACAGTAATTCTGTGGCATTTCTTTTTTTACAGTCGGTTTGTAAAAGTTCCCTTAGTTATAGTGAAAAGTCATAATGTTTTAAACAGAAAGTTCTCAGAAATAGCAAAAATATAGGAAATCCTTTAGAATATTCTTTTCCTTGATTTGATTTTTATTTTCTATTTTTCTTTATTGCATTATCCTCAGAGGATCCCTTCACACTTTCTGGATACAGAATATTTTTCAGTACTTTGCTAATCTTTTCACGTTAGCAAAGGAAATTTTACATCGCTGCCGATCTGATCAGTCCAGCGTTTTGGAAGCCTTCCTTTAATGCTCAGTATACTTTGTTGTCAGGCCTTTTTCTGACGACGTGGCGAAACCAGTTCCTTCTTCTTTTCTTAATGATGCAATTTTGAAAGCCAAGAGTTTCTTTAATTTGGGTTTTGCGTTCATCTTCTGCCTTTAACGTCCAAGTCTCAGAAGCAAATGAAGTTATTGGAACCACAAGTGCATTGTGGTCATTAGTCATTCGCTAATGGCGAATACATAGATTTTTTTAGTTTTAAAATGATCATAAAATGAGTGTACTAAATATGAAGTGATCATAAATTGTCTACAATTTGTATAAAAGGTCACGGTTTCAACAGTTCACCCTCACGGACTGACGGATATTTATTGGTAATAGTTACCGGCTATGAATGTTGATGTGGCGTTTAGTAATGATTACACACCACAATAAGTTCGGTCTTGTTAATATAAAGTATTTATTTTATTTTATTTTAAAAAATTTATAGATATTTAGGTCACTTAAATTAGTGTAATCCCCTTCATTGTAAGAACGAAAAAACGTTTTTTATACCCATAGTCGAAACTCAGTGACGACTTTTACAATGACATAACACCCTGAAGGTGCAAATAAAAAAAAAACAATGTTTTTAAAGTCAGGTAGTATTTAAAGTTCTCACGACATTTAAGTTTTAAAGTAATTTGAATGACCTAAAAATCTATAAATTTATTTTTCTAATAAAATAAATACTTTATATCAACATTTGTTAATAAATAAATATTAAAAATATCATTAATATCGGATAATTCTATGATTATTTTGTGGATTGTTTAAACATTTTCATTAAAGGATATAAATGGGGGGGGGATAAAAAGCAAATTGTTTCTCCTTCATTGTCTGTCCCTGTTTTTATTGTATTTAAAATAACATGATAATTTATTTAAGTTGGATTATTCATTATTAAGAAAAAGAAAACTATCACCTTTTTTTTTTGCAAAATATTGGAATTTTTCCCGTTCAAATAAGGGACGAAATTTCGGGTCAACTGTATAGGAAAGAAGGCTTAAAACGTGACTTGACAAGAAAGATAACAAAGCAACGATGTAGTTATAGAGATTTTATATAACTAAAAGGCAAAGGAAGAATGAGAAGTAAAGTGTTGCTGGCAAAAGGAGGTGGTATTTTTGCGAACTTAACTGGAGTTTCGTCTGCTAACTTCTAACTTGGTTCATGTGGAAAGAAGTATATTTAAAAAGATTTTGAATATGGGGCTTCAGAGTCGCCCACTTGCGTATAATACACACAAAAATACATGAATGTTGGCTCAGGGTGGACGCTGAAGAGACACAGCAGTTTGCGTCTTATTAGGTCGAGCACGCAAGGGGGAAAGAGGTAGATACTTTGAAAATCCCGTTCACGTGTGGTTCAGCAGAGGTTCTAAAAGGTGGCCTGTGAATGGTTGTTTTTCATCCAATCACCGGTCACATAACGAACGATCGCGTTATAATTTCAAATAATATGCACAAAATAAATATTTCAGAAAGCTGGCGTATAGAATACTTCAGCTAGTGTCATATAAAAAGATCGTATTATCTTTGCATATTTATGAGTTGTCTGTAGCAGCAGCCGCACACCTTTTAAACTTCGTTGGCCATTAAATGTATAATTTTAAATTTGGCGGACCACTAACATGATTTTTTTAATGTAAATACATTTATAATGATAATAACCAAAAAGACTTTTAATATAAAATGCGCCCCTTGAAGTAAACACAATTATTATTTAAATTAAATAGATTGAAAATTTGAAGTTTGGGATAAACTTCAAATTTTCAAGTATTGCACAGTTTTCCTGTGATACGTGTTCCTGTTTGGTTGAAATTAGTTTATAAATTTTAGGTTCCAATGACGTCACTACAAGAAGAAGAGCTGTGTTTATTTCAAATCGAGAAACCGTACGGGGTTTTAATTGCTGTGGCAGATGAACATAAATATATTTTTTGAAAATTAAATTAAAATGTTTCATAGAATGATGGTTATTCATTGTTTATAGAGAGCCAAATAGGAGATCTTGTTAAGGATTACTGGATTTTAACTTCGTAGCAAAATAGAACGATAAGACTTTCTCTTTTATTCAAGCTTAAATTGCTTCACAATAAATTGAAATATCGTTCTAATTGTTTTTGCGGGTCATCAAAAATGTTGTAGGGATCAACAGTTGTTCGTGAACCAGCGGTTGACGACCACTGGTCTGTAATGTATTTAAAATAAAATATATTTCTCTATTTTCTTTTCTTTTTTAATTTGATCAATAATTGTTATTTATTACCTGATAAAGTATTGTGTATTTCGCTTTTTATAAAACGCTTATTAAAGAAAGAATCGTGTTTAATTGTTTTTATTAAAATAAAGTAGATACATATTTATTTCGAGTTGAGTTGATGTAAATAAAAGAAACGTTCAAGAAACCCAGCTAAACGCTTTGGGTCATAAATTATTCTTTAAACAAATGGCGTCGTACTCGGTTTTCTTGTTCATGCAACAAAGGATAAAACCATGAGAGCGTGACTTTATGGTTCAAGCTTAAATGTTTATTGTATTTTTATATAACGGAAGCCGGAACACAAACTGTGCCGCGCTGAACAGATACAATTAAATACGATGGTTAGAAAAGGTGTTGTTCAATGTGTTCTTGATGTATTTTGATCATCTGTGTATTTGACCATATTCGGTTGAACGTTTTAGCGGTTGATCTTATAAAACTTTATATTTGAACTAATTTCCTCCTTGAACAAAAGAGGGGTAACCCGTTTTCTTTCTTTCGTTCATTACGTGTTTTATTGTGTTTATTTGCTGAGATCCACATGCCAAAGGGGGTAGATAGACAGATGGGGTTTGGTAGTATCGGTAGCAACAATAGTAGCAGGTCAATCGAGGGTCTTTTGGGTCCGTTCGTTGTTTCAAAGCTTATCTAGACAAAGCAAGATAATTTAAAGATCAAGGATGAAACTTATAATTTAATTACCTGTAAAGGTAAATTAACGGAGAATAATAAAATGCGTTGAAGTGTCGTTGTGGCACTTGTATTTAAGTCGACAGCTTCCAAACACGTAAGTGTTGATTTAACGTAGCGATCTACACATATACAGTCTTAAGAAATACAAATTATTTAGATGATCACGGCTAATAATGTGTAACCATCAACAGCGTGGTGTGACCTTAAATGTGGTTACGGTAAAAATATTAACCTTTAGATCACTAGACACCTGGTTGGGTCTCACCTTCACAGTGTCCATTGGCGTGGTCCGGTGCCGGTGTTAATGATGTGGTTTAGATGCATGGTCAGGTATCTGGAAAAATATTCACACATTGCCCCCGCCGAATCCTTGGCATATCTTAGCCGGGTAACGTGTCCAACCCAGAGGTCCTATCCCACACAAGACTTCCCAGCATGTTCATCCTCCTGAAGCAACGCAGACTACGTTGGTTTGGCCATGGCCATTGTATAGAGGATGGACGCATTCCAAAGGACATTCTTAATGGAGAGCTGGCATCTGAGAGGAGGTCCACTGGTCGCCCATAACTCCGATACAAAACTGTTGTGAGGCGAGATATGAAGGCGGTCGACATCGACATTGGGTCTTGGGAGAGCATTGCAGATGATCACTCAAGATGGAAAGAAACCCTGAACTCATATCTGAAAGCAGTGGTGGAAAAGCTGATAAACGTTGCTGATGTAAAGCGAACGGGCAGAAAGGAAAGCATCAATGCCAACAGTCCAGAGACCACACATATTTGTGACCTTTGCGACAGAGTCTTCCGCTCTCGTATTGGTCTCTTCAGCCACAAGCAGTTCTGCTCCAGCCGAGCAAACAGCCGGGACATCTAGGATAAGGATGCATCCCCCATGCTCGACTCTGACCGACGGAGACTTACTACTACTATTTACACATGAAGAAGAAGAAGAATTAAGATAATCTACAAGATTAGAAACAGGAAAACATACAGTCCAAAAACTGAAACATGTTTATTATCGCAAATTCCAATAGTTGTATGATTATTTTCTTTGGTTATTGTTGTAAAAGTTTCCTTAGCCGTAGCGAAAAGTCATAATTTTCTAAATCGAAAAGTCTCAGAAATACGAAAAAAATAGGGATTTCCTTAAAATGTTATTTTCTTTGATATACTAATTTATGATTAGATCTTTTCAGTTAGTTAGTAACCAGTTGTCTGTGTTGGAAATAAGTGCATCAAATTTAGAAAAACATATCCAATATGGCGGCCACGTGTTTGAAAAGGACTCCAACACGTGTGTCGCAATAGAAACGTTAACATTGGAATATCAAATACTCTAATTTGTACAATGATTGCACAAATCAAGGAGTCATTAACTGTACCAACTTGGCATCAAGTGTCATCAATTGTCCCATAAAGTGCGTTATGTTGACAGACTGTTTATTCTTCTGGTCCAATACTGCAACTTTATATATATATATATATATATATATATATATATATATATATATATATATATATATTTGTCGCTCCTTGAAAGTAGAGCACTGTAATTGGTAGTATTAACACAGCATGACGTCACTTGCTTATAATGCATCATTCCTTCCCTTAATAGAAGTAGAATGCCTCGACGTCAAAGCCGCCGTTAAAGTGTTAAAATTATCGTAGTTTATTCGCTGTTTACAATTGGCCCAGCGATTAGCGACGTCGGACTGGAGTTGAAAAATACTTGAGGTCCGGAGTTTCGAATCGCATGACCGGTAGTGAATAGTCATATCTCTATGCTGATGAGTCCCGATTGAAAAAGGACGAAACGTATACGTACATAGATAATAAACAATAACAAATATTTATTATATATATATATATATATATATATATATATATATATATATATATATATATATATATGAGTTATTATTATTATTAAGTAATCTTTATCCATTCCATAATTACGAGTCGAGTCATTATCTATGACACACTCTTTCTAACTAAAGTAGTATCAGAAACTTCTTATTACTGAGTGGACCGTGTTTTAGATAGCTGCTCAAGAAACTATATCATCAACACCAGCTTCAAATCACGAGGGAGAGAAACGAACAACGCCTATGTTCCCCCCCCCCCCCTAAAGATGATAAACGGTCAGGTTGGGCAATAATCTATAGGGTACCATGTTTTCATACATATGTATTATTATATTATATAGTCAGAATAAAAGTTTACTCGTACTTCATCCATCCTCTTACACCGTCCAATACCTCAGTCAGTGTGTCTTCGTTTACGATAACGATTTCATCAATAACGTCTTTTCATACCTTAACTTCAAATGTTTTTTTAGACTTCAATAGTCGCCATTTTTACAGACCAAAGTCATAGATATGCGATAACAAAAAAATGGACCCTAATTATGTTAATCACATTTTTATACACAGTCACTGGTGTCAGTGACGGCTACGAGAAAAACCCGACTCAGTTGACAGACTTGGGTTATTACGATGATCGTGCCCCATCCCAATGGACGGAATGGTTAATAAAATTAATGATCCCTTTTGCATTTCAGAGAAGAACATATCTCATAATCAGTTCAGTTTGAACAAGAAATAGACTATTTTAATCGCTAATGAAATTTACAATCCTTTCTGCAATTAAACCATATTTGGTACAAATAGACTTCAGTCTATGCCTGACTTGTCCACCAAGTTTCAGTCATGAATGTTCAACAGTCTTTGTTTTATTGCTATTTAATGAAAAGCACACCTGGATACAAAGTTCAAAATCGTCAATAACTCTTACACACCCCTCTCTTGGCACTGCCCTGATTTGGGCTGTAATGGCCTTCTTCATTTCAAGAATAGTCTGGAGATTGTCTTGATAGACATTGTCTTTGAGATGACCCCACAGATAAAAATACGGGAGTTAAGGTCTGGTGAGCGTGACCCCTATTTATGACGACACCTTCTCCATAACATTGAGCGGCGACGAAACCAAAAACTGTTGGAGATTCATGTCTGATCTTCTTAATCTGACCAGTCAAACACTTTAATCACTAAAAACGCAGAATGAAAGATTCTGAAGAACACTTGTCCTTGTCTTTTTTTTTCAGGTGGAGGTAACATCCTTGTGAGGATGCTTAAAACCAAATCCGTAAGACGGGCTCTAATGGTCGGGTGTGGATTACAGTTGTTCGACCAATTCTCAGGTGTTAATACAATCATGTAAGATTTATTTTATTTGTTTAACGCGATACACTTGATGAAACAGAATTATCTCCCCTTAGAAAATGTTTGCTTTCACATTCTCGCTTCTTTTATTCTTTAACTTTTCAACAATTTGTAAAGTACCAGTATTATTTAATCTATTTTTTTTCTTTAACTTCTCTGGATTGCCTGAAAACATATAACAAGGGCAAGGTCGCGGCTTAATTGATAGCAAAGCATATAGCTTATGTTGGTAGTAACTAGTGTTAGGACGTTTAATCGGAATCGGAATTTTGGGGGGTATTGGAATCGGTATAGGAATCGGAAACGTTTTAGTCTAATTTCCGATTCCAAAAACGATTCTTTGAATTTTTTATTTTAAACTTAATTTTCAATTACTGGTACTGATGATAAAATTATAAATATTTATTGTTTTTAAACTATCAGTAAAATTAAAATCTATAGATAATAATAACAAAATACGATGTAAATTTATTTTACTTGTTTAAAAAAAAAACCAATGAAACTTTGCATAAATTCGCGATGTAACTTTTAAAATAATGCAGGTGATTTAAAGGGTTTTGAAAAATGTTTAAAAATTAAATCATTTTTGTCAAGAAAAATACTGACAAACATCATTGATAATTAAGTTAAAAGTAAAATATTTTTTTAAATATAATTTGTTTTTAATTTAATTCATTTATTTTATGCTGTTATTTTTTTTCTGTTTTTTTTTTTATTATATGGTAGGATTTTTTTTCCGGTGGGCTTTTGGCCGGTGGGCTTTTGGCCGGTCCTTCAACATTGGTAAACTTTACAAGAGGTGGCCAAAAGTGTGAAAAAAAACTTTGAACATTTAGAAAGGCTTGGTGTGGAGTGTAATTATATAGAAATAAACTTAAATATTTTCACGGCTCTGTTCGAGAACAAACTTTGGTGTCAGTTCTTCTTTGATTTTGAGTTTCCATGTCTGAACTGGTTGTAAAACAAAACTTCTAAAGATATACATTGCAAATAGAAGGCAATAAAATCAAAGAAATAATAAAAATGATTCTTGGTTATTACTATAATTGAAATTGGCAGTTCAGTTGTTACATTTTCCTTCCACTTACAAGGACGTAGGTACACTCCTTTCAGATTACGTGAAAAACATTGAAAATTTGTCAACATAAAAATGTAAATGTCTATATATTTTTAAAACTATTTTAAAGTAATGTAAAATGTGTTTTATGAATTAAGAATGTTTTTCTATTAATTTCTGTTTCATATTTATACTAATATTTCAATATAATGTGAAAGTTTGAATATATAGTATCTGTCAACATAGACGACTTGTGATCTAGGTATTTCTAGACGTTATATGAGTTTGCCTCTGATATGGAATATAAAATAATAAACATAATTGTCCGGTATAAGCTAAACGGATTATAATATTATTAAATAGATTCTTATGTAGTAACGAATGGGTAACTTTGATGGTCTCCTTTGAATTATGAACAAAGGGAGGTAATACGCATGTTTCTTTCTGACAGGAGTTTTGTCCCTTACATTTGTTTTTGGTCCGCGGAGTCTATGATGTAAACAACAGGCAAAATATTGGAGATGTCTGCACGCAGCATCGAAAAGGATTTAATGTACATTTTTTGAAGATAATGAATCAGTTTTAGGTGCTCTCCTTTAGTTTCGTATTCCGATGTTTTGAATTAACACTTCCAATTTAAATTACGAAAATTATATAATGAGCTTCATTTACAGGTTGATTAAGGTATTTTTATGGGAAAAAAATTTAAACAGCAGTTATCCTTTAGCCAAGTTTAAATATTAGTCCCTCATGAAAGATTTTCGGTCAATTTTTGTGCGCATTTCTCTTAGCTTCGTTTTAATCAAAAATATGGCTGCCTTCAAATACGCTGTAGATGGAAGGGCATTCGATGGGAGTTTGTTTTGTTTTTTTCAGACTTTTATTTTTGTTATTCGATATATATATATATATTTGCAATAATTTGAAACACGACTTGTTGGGGTCCTCCCCCCTCCCCTCTCATGTCCCATGTCACCGTTATAGACAAAGCCCCAACTCTGTCCCCCTCCCCCTCCAATGTATTTTCAATTTTCAATCTCTCGTTAAGATGAAGTTAAAACTTATGCCATTTGAATTCCATCGCCAGCCCGATGAGTTGGTCGCTATTTGCACCAATGAAACAAAACTTGTTTTGTCGCAACTAATGGAATAAAATCAAAATATATATATATATATATATATATATATATATATATATATATATATATATATATATATATATATATATATATATATGAGAGAGAGAGATGTGAACACGTCTTTATGCGCGTTTTTACGTGCGTTCACTGTACTGGCCGTAATCATCGCACACGTTGTGTCGGTTCAAAAATGTTGTTTGATCTCACCCAGTGCTGTAACAAATACTCTCATGCCAAGGGAAAGCCATGAGTCTAATTTATGAACAGCAGAGTTACAAAATGAGATCTCTCTATTCCGGTGAAATAAAACATAAGTCCAACCTGACACAACAATCCCTCTTCTTCCAAGAACCACTGAAAGCTAACTGCCACCCCGAAAGAAAGAGAGAGAGAGGGGGAGAGGAAGAGAAAGATTTGCACGATAATTGTGATGAATTAATAAACAATAAATCTTGATTAAATATAAAAAAAAGATTGTAGGTTCATGTGTCTGTCACGCTTAAACACGCGTTATTGTTATATGTGTCTACTTATCTTTATAAGGTGGCTTTGTCCGCCCGTAGGTTTGTCCATCCGTCAGTCTGTCACACTGAAGTTTGAAATAGTATTTCTGCTAAACGCGTTCTATTTTTAGCTACATTCACGCACATCTATAAAAGGTTACGTATGTCCGTCAGTTTGTCGGTTGGTCTCTCACGAATTAATCCATCAATTTTATTGACAAAAAATAGCAAAGTGCAGCAAGCCATGAAAAAAAAGACAGTTAGAAAGTATTTTATCTATATACGCCTGAATGTTTACCTAAGACGACTTTAAACCTTTATGGGGACGGCATCATCACAACCTCCTCTGATAGCTTGTTCCAGGAAGCAGAAACACGGACAGAAAATGGTGAGACAAAAGCAACAATGATACATCTTCTGCAGATGATCGCGCAAGCCGCGACTATGGGGTTAAAGTGAAACCCCCATCTAAAGTTAGATTTACATTCCTGTTGATGATGATGCATGCAAGAATTAGGTCTCCTCGCAACCTTCGATTTAGTCTTCGAACCCGTTCTTTGTAAGTAAACGTGGCGAATCCGGTCACCATCGTGGTTGCCAACTGTTAAACACACTTCCGGTGTACGATATATTTCTAAAGATAGGGAAGTGTTGCTTGGGTGGCATATTTAAGAACGGGCCGTACCAGGGTTAGGGTTAGGGTTAGGGGAATCGTTTGCTGTTAGGCTTTGAAAGGATCTCTGGTTCAGGTAGAGAACCTGCATGCCTTTGTTCGCCATCTCGATGCAATGACGCATTGGTTTGAAGGAGTTGTCCACAACTGTACCAAGGCCGACGATATTGAGTGTTTGAGGTAGAAAACCAATAGTCAGGGGAGAAAAGTGATTACGCCCAAGATTTCGTTTTAGTTTATGTTATTGTATTTTTTATTTATTTCAATAAATATACGATTAATAGTAAATAAAAAAAATAATAATTCAAGAACATTCACACACATGAAGTTATCTCATAATTTTATTTATATAGATCTTAAATATGTTTAAGAGGAATTTCGTATCAAATTAGATCTGATAAAATCCTCCTCAGAACAATATTCATAATTGTTTAACTTGTTGTCTTTTTTTATATACGAAGACTTTTTAGGTAAACATCTTTAAACTATCATTGATAGTAATCTGTGAAATCAATCCATATGTTTCTTATTTTACATTTGCATTAGCGACGATGTTGAGTGGTTGGAGTGGAAGACCAATAGTCACGGGGGTTGGGCAGTAGGTAGAGAGCCGGTCAGAATTCACGAGTAAATCCCAGCTTGAAGACAAAGTCAGATTCTGTAGAGATTATCTTCATGTTGATCATAGTTGTTTCTAGGTTTTAAATTGCGCTTTCATCACTAAACGCGTTTTGTTAGCTGTGTTCACATGTTTACATCCGTGAACGCATCTCTGTCATACATAAGTTTGTTTTAAAATAGCACCTTAATGATATCGGTTCTTGTTTTAACGTATCTCGCAGATATTTCAGTGGAACCATAATTCATATGTCCGGAGTTGGAAATGTCAGAAATGCCATCTGGGATTCTGTCGGTGTGAACAGTATCAGCCTTGTCTTTTCAATCATTGGAATATGGTTAGTAGACACCGCTGGCAGAAGGACATTGGCAATCATTGGACTCTTGGGTAAGCATCATTTTATGTATTTATTTGATTACTTTATTTATGATTACTTTTTAGCCATCACTTACCAATTGCTTGCAGTTCTTTTTCAATAAGATTGCTCATTTTCCAATGCAGATATTGACCAACAGGCCAGGTTTTATGTATATATTTAGAAAGAATAATACCTGAGATGAAAGAAAAAAGAAAAATCCACAATGTAACTCTTCTAGTGAGGTGATTGATTGGTATTCTAAACTACATCATATCACATCTACAAAAATAGAATTAATCCGTTTAGCTAGAAAATCAATCATTGAATTTGTTAGTAAGTATTAAACTAGAAAAACACACGTGATAATTTTGATATTGTGATGGGATCAACTGACTCTGCACAAGTTACTGACTTAGATTATTTTGATAAATGAAATGAAAGTGCATTTCCCTTCTTTGATAAAGGCCTTTATAGATACGATGCTCTTTTAACTATGAAATCCTATATGCGCATATATGACAAAACAAAACAAATAACTACATACATATTAAGCAATACGCTCTAAAATAACTATAGATATTAACCAAAAAATCATAAACTTGTTATATAAAATTACTTGTTTTACCATTCCATAAATCAAATCAAACTTTATACGATGTTCACAGTAAATCAAATAACCCTTGGTCTATTATTAATTACATAATTTAGTGATTATCTGAAAATAAACACATCTTTAAATGCAATGTTAATTACTAAATTAACGCTCTTTTGAATTCTGGATGAATTAAAGTAAGTGAGAGTAAAAACACTATCTCATAATATGATCAAAGTAAATATCAATAATTATAACAAAACTGATGTGTAGTGGTGGTATTTATGAGATATCTGACGAATATAAAGAAAGAATACGGTATAAATCAACATGTAATATTTATCCTCCATTTCCAGCGCTGTGTGATACGAGTTAATCCAAAATGTCTACTGTCTGGAAGACGCAAATGATATAAATCTATTCGTCAAATATTTTTAATGCAAGGTAGATAACCAATGGAAAAGAGTTACTTCCTTGTTTATATATTTTCTAGATAAAAATCTGTTTAATCTAACACCCCCTACCTTTCAGCTGTTTTGTTGTGTCCTCACCTGCATTGGATTTGCACGATTTGCAAGATTTCGGACGCGAACTGATCTTCAGTTAAGTCCTAGGTTTTTGTTTTTGGCTGACTGAAGCACATTGTTGAGGCAAATCAAATGTATCCAACAGTATCTCCAACGGAAAAGTATCATTGTGCATATTGGTTTCTTAGAAGTACAGAGTTGCAACTGATTCGCATGTCGAACACAAACAGTCAACTGCACACTGACGTCGTAAATGACATTCCCGCTTTGCCGCAAGATGTAACCTTGTATCTACTTTTGTTTGCCATTGCGATTGTCTTTTACTAAGACCTTTTGTCCCGATTTGAAAGTACGACTTGATGACGGTTGAACTGTCGTTCCATTTGTAAGCTTCTGTTGTGAGAAGTTTGTGCAACTAGACGAATGGCATCCATTGGTAAACGTACTTTCCAGTTTAATAAAAAAGCTAGGGACATTTGGGTTTTGTGTAGCTCTATAACTCTCAAAGAATATCTCTAAGATTTCTGGAGTAGTTCCCCCCCCCTTTGAGTTTTAAAAGTGCCGTCTTAAATGTAATAACAGAACGCTCGACCTGTCCATTAGATTGAGGATGAAATGGTGGAGTGTGTATGTGGTTTGTATTATTCTGCTTGCTGAAATCTGAAAATTTCACTGAGGTGGAAGCAACACCATTGTCAGAGACTATGATCTCTGGTACTCCAAATCGACTGAAAATGTGTTGTAATTTTGAAATAGTTTCCTGTGAGATAATGAAAGTCATTGGAAAATGTTCAGGCCATTTCTGTAAGCATCTACTAGTAGTAGAAAACATTTTCTCCCAATGGATCCTGCAAATACAACTTGAACACGTGACCAGAGTAAATCCGGAATTGACCAAATAAAAGTTTAGCCTTTCTCGGAGCTTTTGCAGCTTACTGACATTTTGAACAGTTATGGCTCAGTTCCTCTAATTGTTTGTCCTTGTTTGGCCAGCTTTCACATTGATGTCCTAAATGAAATTGTTTCAATACACAATTTTGCAATTTTAATAGAAGAATCACATGTTTTCCAAAAAGAATACATCCACCAACATCAGACAATGATGATTGACGCTGAAAAAGGGGTTGAAGATTTTTTTTTAGTTTACATACCGCGGACATTTTGTACGGTATAAGTACAACACTGACTGTGGTAAGGGGTCGGAAACTGTAGCCTTGCAGATCATCTGTCAATTAATTGGCAGTACTCTGACAGTTGATGCAAGCTCTAAAATCTGGTTGCACGGATAATGCTGAAACGACTACATCCTCTTTGACTCTGCATGTCCGATTGATGAAGAAATCATAATCCACGAGCATCCTCTTTGACTTTTGTTTGTTTATTCATGAGTCTGGATAAAGCATTTGCATGTCCGATTGCATCATCTGATGGAGAAATCATTTGCAGACGGTTAGCTATATAGACTGGGATACTAAAATGTTAACAAGAGGTTTATGATCTGTGATCAAGGTAAAATGGCGTCCATATAAAATCTGGTGAACTTTTTTGTTGCTTCTTTCTCTATCTAATTATAGTTTCGCTCGACAGGTGTCAGTGATCTGGATGCATGAGCTATTGCTTTTTGGCTGCCATCGGAAAAGCTATATGAAATTACATCTCCAACACTATATTCTGATGCATCAGAAACAACAATAATATCCATGAATGGGTTGTAATGTGTGAACAAAAATATCTGAAGAAAGTAATGATTTTTATTGAAGACACTTACACTCAGTTGACAATTTCCATGGTGCATCCTTTTTTAAGAGACTGTTGAAAAGCTCATAAACTCGATAAATTTCTTGCAAATATGCACTGTAGTTGCTAACTATGCCATGTAAAGAGCGTAAAAGATTTAATGTTTTAATGGCTAAAATATTTTCTGGGTCCGGCCGTCGACCATTTTTGTCAATCTCAGATATTTTATTTTTGTTCAAATAAATTCACATTTTTCAGCTTTTACATGAAATCCATATTTCTGCTGAATTCGCTCACATGTAGAAATCTAACACTGTAGCGATATCATCTATGAATGTTTCAACTATTATCAATCCGGTTAACATTGCACCCGTTTTTTCTGGAATATGGCTGGAGCTGGTTTTAACTTTGAAATGAAGGAGATTGAATCTAAGCAGTCCCTTGTATGTATTGATTGTCAGTAGCTCCTTTGACTCCTCATCAACCTCCAACTGCAGGAAAGCATCCGAAAAATCAATTTTTGCAATACAATTTCCACCATTTAATTTTGCGAAATAATCCTCTGGTACTGATGTTCATCTAAGGAATTGTTCGAATCTAGTTGAATAATCAACACATATTCTTATTCGTCCATTCGCTTTCTTAACAGCAATGGAAGCTGTCTATGCGAAGTAATTGGTTGGATATAGTAGCCCTTCTTGTTAGGACGTTCCAACTCCTTGTTCACTATGTAAAATGCAGTAAAGAGTACCGGTCGTTTGGGTATGAAAATAGGTTTTGAATCAGACTTTAATTTAAGAGACGTCTTTGATTTGGTGAAAAATCCTAAACTCTCCTAAAAGAGATTGTTAAATTTAGCTTTAAGTATTTCTGTGAATTATTTTCCAATACAAGAAATAGAAGAAAGATTTAAAGTGTAAGAAGCACGCTTAAGGGGAATATCGAAAAGATTCAACCCCTATATCCAGTCTAAACCAAGCTAATTTAAATCAAGATTATCAGAGATAGCATGTTCCAGAAATGTTCTATCTTTAAAAGATACATTGCAATTTAATTCACCCGTCAGCTCAATTGTATTGCCTGGCACACTTCGACCTATGTACAGTGTTAATGCTGGCTTCCCAATGTGTACCCACATGGAATGTGAGATAAGGGTAATATCCTAAGTCGTGTCAAACTGAAAACAAACTGAACTGCTATTTACAAAAACAATAATAAATTTTCTGTGACATTCAAAATCAATTTTGAATATTGCAGACACATAATTTGAATTTGATTTCTTCCAGCCTGTCTTTTTTTCTTGAATTACTTGTGTGTCGAATTTGAATGACATTTTGGCTTTCTAAAGATTATAAATGGACAAATGTGTGTGAAATGTATCTCGTCGCAATTCCAGCAAGCATTTGAAGGGGTTTTCCTTGTATGAGGTTTATTAGTCTTTGCTCGGACACTTCTTGTCTTAGATAGGTTACTGGGCTGTTGTACCATCATAGTGTCGCGTTTAAGGCTTAATACATGTTGGTATTACGCAGTAAGAGCTTTGATTATGACATTTGTTATCCTGGTCTAGACTTGAGATTAAATGTGTACGAATGTCCGAATCTTGTGGAGATTGTAGTCCTACAATAAATATCAAACATTTAAACTGATCTTCTGTAAGGGATTTCATTTGAAAATTTTCGCTTGCACGATTTACATTACTAGTAAAAGTAATATAGTCATCAGCATTATTTTTTGCCAGTTTTAGGCAATTATAACGGACGTTTAAAAGCGATTGCTGAACCCTAAAAATTCCACTGTTTAAGTTAAGGTTACATTTTTGCCTCTTTCGGAAGAATAAAATTAATGTACCGAGTATGCTCCTTTGGTCTTAATTCTCTTAATAATAAACGCGTTTTCAATATATCGTTCTTGTGAGGGAAAAATCAGTTAAGAAAGTATCTTTCTAACGTGAAAACCATGAAGTAAAAGTACTTTCTCGGGGTTCGTCATAAATGATTTATTTATAGTTTGCAGATAAGCTATCTGCAGAACCATTAGTTCTTATGGTGTGAACGCTTTGCGTTTTAAGTATCTGTTGAAATTGTTGGTTCAAACCAGTTAAATTTCTTAATTGTGATTACTCAAATAACTTCGGTTGATTTGTTAAAATCCTTTCTAATAAATCTTGAGAAATCGTCATTCTTCTTTTATGTTTTTCTTCAAACACACAAATCTTTGATCTCATCCTGTCATCGCCAGTTGATGTGGGGTGGTGGTGGTTGTGAAATATGGGACGAATATAAAGAAAGAAATGAATGTAACTCTTCTGTATAATTAAACAATTAGTATTTATTCTCCATTTACAAGTGAATAAAGAATTACTTCTTAGTCCAAAACATCTTATTCGGAAAGATTTCTGTGACACGTGTCAATTGTTAGGTCAACCTAACAAATCAAAAGAAGTTATTTCCCTTGAAGCAAAGTAAGAGTTATCGCCCCTATGATTAAAGAAGTCGTCTGCCGAACAGTGAAAAGTAAACAGAACGGTCTCACAATCAAACAACCATCTCGCGTTCAGCGGTTTTTCTACATTCAAATTTTATCAGTGTTTGTTAAATAAATCTGTTAACTGTTCTATTTCGTACTTCCTTCATTTTTCTGAGTTGTAATTGAAACGAAACGTATAAACATCAAGACATAACAAGATGCCTACTGTCTAAAATGTGCAAGGGATATAACTCTATTCTCCAAATATCTATATGGCAAGGTAGATAACCAAGGGAAAAGAGTTACTTCTTTTTAATATATTCTTATAAATAAAAATCTGTTTAATCTAATAGAAACAAAAACGGTTATATCTCCTAATAACATAAAGAAACATGAAGTTGGTGGGTGAACGGTTGTGTCGCTTGACCAACGCGCATACGCCTGTGTCCTCCACTCAGTTTGACCTTAGTTTGGAAATTAATTTCTGGGAACTCTAACAAGTTTAAAGCAATACACGAACTGCTGATATCCTGATAACCATTTAGTTCAAAGGTCAAATACGTAATTATTATGAATCAATATGCTACTACTTTTTTTAGGGCATTGGTTTCTCCGATTCCTTTTTAGAAAGTACGCATAGGAGGGACTACATTAAGACTTCAAGACAGAGCCGACAGGATTAAACACGTCACGCTGTGTCGTCAATCTCAGTCTATATACCCTTCCCCACCGCCACTATTTTACCTAATGGGTATTGATTTACTCCTCTCCAGGAGTTAGGCACAAGGCCAGTTTTTATCTTACTCCCACAAGTAAGATGTGGCCCAAGGTCGGTCGGGAAAGTGGGGTTTAAAAATTTCCTGGGCATCCCCGTCGGCATTCCCCGGTAGAGGCGCCTCAGACAGTAAGCAATAAACGTACTCCTCCCCAAAGAGGGGAGGCAAAGTCTGGGAAGGTGGACCTCCCAGAACTGCACAGGACAGACCCATTGACCGGCGTAAATCAAGACCCGAAAGCCAAGACAACACCAGTATGGGGTGCAGTATCCATCGGAACAGATACTACACTTTGATCTTAGCCAAAAGGCCAAGAAAATGGGTAGCACCGTCTTTTTTGTCAAAAGGTTTATTGAAACGTATTTTTTATCAAACAGAAAAGCGCCTGGATCACATAACATGATTTTGTTTTTGTTATCTTGTGTTTCATTTTTATTTTTATGTTTTTTTTTCTTCTGTTTTGTAGGTCTTGCCTTTAGTAGTTTGTGTTTAGGCACAATCTTCTTGATGACAGACGAATTTTCCCCCGGGGTTAACGCCACGGGTAACTTAACAAATACCACCTGTTCCACATATAGGTAAAAGTGTCTCTCTTTTATATGCAACTAGAAGAATACCCGTCCCAGGAAGGATAAAATTAATTCTCCGAACAGAACAGCCATGCAAACACTTTTATGTCCCTTTAAAATCAAGATATAATTATACTAAACCTTATGTCTAGAACCTTTATTCTAATTTTGATCGAAATCCATGACATCATTTTGATTCTAGAAACTTAAGGGGCCTTAAGAAGAAATTGAAATTAAGGGAATTTTGCTTAATTGGTGTCTAATGACTATGGCTGTTATTTAATGCAAATCTGAAATATTTGAATTTTTAAATGGATGTTTGTGCTCATATTATACTCCATAAAACCCTTTAAAATACTCCAAAGAAACTGAAATTTTGGGAATATTTATTAATTAATGTTAATACTTATCGTTAAAATTTCACGAAAATCGGAGATATCTAGATTTTCACGAAAGGGCCCCATCACCTTTTTACTCCCTAAAATTAAATTAAATGTACCTCATATTCTGACCCCATACACCTAGCAGCAGTGTTCCCAAATTCATTAGGATTGATTAATTAGTTTAGGAGTGAATCATGTATAAACATATACACATACTTAACTTTATATAGATTTCAGTATTTGAAGCAAACAGATTCGTCGTAATGATTATAATAATATTTACCCCCTCCAATGAGAGCGGTTGTATTATTTTCATTCATATTTGTTGAGTTCTACTACGTGTCTCTGAGAAGTTATAGGATTGGTTTCACAAACAACTTATTTCAATTCCAAACGACAAATTACATTACGATTATAATAACGTAGACATGTAGCAGTTACCTCCTCCTTTCACACATAACTGCACCGGTTGGCCGTTAGGTGTCGCTTATTCACCGACAGGTGGCGCTGAAAAGCGACACCAGAGTTATCTGCCCTTCTGAGTATAAAATCCGGGATAAACAAAAAAATCACCCTCTTATTCATTCAATCCGCCTCGCAGAGACGACCCCTCGGCACAGCTTGGACGCATCGCCGAGAACACCGACGAGGAACCCGGAAAAGCCTTTTTCTCCTGCTACTGTCGTCTCACTCAAAGACTACTACCATCTTCACTTGAAGAAACCCCACGGGCAGCCCCGAGAACTATTATATTTTCCTTTTCCTCAACCGGACACTATCTCACTCTCTGTTACCTATAATAAACGGTAGAGGTAACCCTCTGTTCAATAAACCCTCTTTTTTGTTGCCTGTTACTCAGTTGTTCATTCAATTCATTTCGTGCGATAAATGGTAAGGAAGGGACAAACTATCCCTTCCATTACAGACGCACCGGTTCCCGTTAGATCCCCGAAGTTAAGCGACGCTGTGTCTGGTCAGTATTTAGATGGGTTACCATTAAGGAAAAACAACGTGCTGTAAGCAAATCCCCTACCCAGGTCTATAAATGAGTACTAGCCTTACCGAGAAGTATAAGCGGCGACAGACTAGTGTCCTGCAATGGGGGATTGGCCGGATCATTCATCCCGTTTAACACTATAAGGCCTGACATAAACATAATTCATCGTATACTCGAAAACATAGTCTCTCAACTTAAGATTTAATAATGACTTTTTCCGCTAGTCATTTACAATCAAAGCAGAAGCTCCGGAGTTGACTGTCACCCCAATATGAAACATATGACCAATTAAATTAAATCGGTCGTGAAAATGATATTTGACTGAAAAATAATAGTTGGTGATATCTTATATGTTGATGCACAACTACTTTTAATTAATTGTTCCATATTTGCTGTAACTTAATTAATTAATTAAAGTTGCACCAGACAGTTCCTCATCGTGTCATAGAGTTATCACTGGGGGATACCAGCTTCTGTAATCAAACACTTCACCCAGGTGTATAAAAGTGTACCAACCCTTGCTTGAACGTATAACCGGCGACAGTCTAGCATCCTGTCACAGGGATGATTCAAGCCATCTATTCTGCTTAACAGTATAAGATCTGGGATAAGCACCGGGCTTAAGGCCCTTGAGGCTGGGAAAGGAGATAACTATTAGTACTACTACTACTACTACTACTACTACTACTACTACTACCGATGATTTATAATATCGCTTATTTCTCAAAGTATAATGCATTTTTTCTGGGACGTTTATATACCCTGCGTGAAGTATTCTTCCAGGATGTCCCTGAGCTCCGTCTTTACTGTCTTCTTGATGGTCTCATTCTTAAAAACAGAACTTCTTAATCTTGGAGGGGAAACAAGTCACACGAAGCAAGATCAGGAGGATAAGGTGGTTGTTCTAGTACAACGATGTCCTTTTGCCGTCATGGTGAAGACAAACTGTAAACAAGTACATGTGAAAAGAAAATGCAATGATTGCAGCAATCAAAGGTGAGAGGAACTCCCAGGATGTCATTATCTCTTTAGCGCCCATAGCCCACGTAGCAAACCCAGTCGTGTAACTTTTCAGACACACCTCGTATGTAATATTTCGGGGTGTCTATCTGAATGATGCAAAAGTATTATTGAACCGAGTTTCACAAAATGTGATGGTAAATGTAGCATATGAGTCAGAGAAGAATATGTAAGACCTCGTATATTTTACATTGATCCATCGAAATCTCCAAGTGGGTTGCACTGGTGATACCAGATCAGGCTGCCCTGTGGCTCCCTGAGACGAAATTCACCTACATTGACGTTTTTTTTTTTTTTTTTTTTTTTTTTGAAAAATTTAATTATGTTCTACAAAACCAAAAACAAAAACAACAGCCCCTCTCCCTTTCTCCCTCCCCTTTTTTATTTTATTTTTAGAACTTGAAGCATAAATCTTTTACTATAATGACCAGATTCGGCATTAAATACCCCAAAAAGGGTTGATATACCGTAAAACAAAACTACCAAACCAAAAACGATGATTAAACATTTGAAGATATAAAGAACTTGAAGCATAAAAACTTTTACTATAATGACCAGATTCGGCATTAAATAACCCAAAAAGGGTTGATATGCCGTAAAACAAAACTACCAAACTACCAAGTGGGTTCCCTAGAGAAGTTAAAAAAGGGCTGATGCAACTCATCAAGTTTGTTCTTAAAATGTTCTACCTCGGTCCAATTTTAAATTTAATTAAGCAATCTTTTCGAAAAGTATATCATTCTATCTCATATAATTTTTCATCGGTCACAATTTTGTTAAATACATTGCGGAATGTGTCTAATTTCGAAATATCAGAGATCTTTACTACTTTTAGAAATGGAAAATATTGCAATAATAAATAATAAATCCCCAACAAATAAATCAAAAGCCATGAGCTGAAATCGAAACTGAAACATTGAGATCTGCAGCTTGAGGTTCTACCAATTGAGCTATTTAGACCTTCTTATAAATGGAGTTTCAAACATTATCATAACAAAATAATAATAAATTTATTCATGATTTATGTCATGTTTCAAAAGATGAATTCAAACATAAGCGATAATAAAAAAAATGAGAAAATAACTGAATGGGTAAACATTATCAATAGCGTTGGAAATTATTTTAATAGTCCAAAACAATTTAATTTGCCTTAACTACGTATTGCCGTTAAAACAATTTAATATTTCATATATAGTAGAATTTGGTCCCGTAGGGCCCATAATTCTAGAGAATGAAAATGAAATTGTGTGGTAGATTTAGTTTTTTCATTTTTCTTGCTAATAAACTTATACATATAACACATCACTCAATAAGTCCCGGGCCTAACTAATAAAACGGCAACTTGTAGGCAAAATTCGACTTTATTCATCAACATAGTCTCCTACCAGGATGACACACTGATTCCAATGCATCTCTGACAATTCGATATTTTTGTATAATGATTTGCATTGGGCCTCAAAATACGCGTTAGTTTTAGATACCACTTCTTCGTTGGAACAAAATATCTTTTTTTTACCATTCTTTTGAGGTCTGGAAACAACTAGTAGTCGCTGGTGGACAGATCTGGAGAATAGGGTGGATGTGGGAGCAATTCGAAGTACAATTGATATAGTTTTGCCATCGTTGCGATCAACTTGATACACGGTGCATTGTCTTGGTGAAAGAGCACATTTGTTTCTTCATCTGTGTCCGTTTTTTTAATTTCTTGCTTAAGTCATGCAATATAATATACGCTATTGATGGTTATTCCTTTCTCAAAGTAATCGATGAACAAAATACCTTGTGCATCCGAAAATACGGAGGACAAAACCTTGGCTACTTATGTTTGCGTCTTTGGTCGCTTTGGACGGCTTTCACCTGCTTCTGTCCACTCAGCTGACTTCCGATTTGACTCCAGAGTAAAGTGGTCGATCCATGTTTCATCGATTTTCACATATTGGCGTAAAAACGTCTTTTTGTTGCATTGAAACAGTTGCAAACAACGCACTGACTCGTTAACGTGTTGTTTTTGATCGATTGTTGGCAAATGCGGCACTCATTTTGAACACAGATTTTTAATTGACAAATGTTCATCCAAAATGGTGAATACATACCGTTCTGATATCTTTAATTCCGTTGCTATCTCATGCAACTTCAATTTATGATCAGCCCAAACAAGTTTGTGGACTTTTTTATGTTTTCCGGGACAACTGTCTGATCTGAGCGTTCAGCACCATTTGTGTCTGTACAGCGACGTTTAAAGTCAACAGCCCGTTGTTTCCGACGAAGCAGAGTCTGACTAACACTTATCAAGCTATTCTTTCGCTTGAACAGTATTTTTCCCATCAGAAAGCAATGGTTTATCCACACACAAAATGCAGATTTGTCCATTGTTTTACAATTTGCAAAAGTAGCTCAACTTTAATAACTGTAATTTGTAAACTAATAATCCGATTGGGCTCACCTTTTAACTGCCATTTGAAGGTTAGTACTTTATAAAAAAATCTTTGGATTTTTATTAGTGGTGCCATCTATATGTCAAGCCCGGGACCTGCATTTTTATTAAATACTAGATTACTAGATAACTCTTAACCTTTAGGGTGAACGGCGGTACAGTGTAGATTAAATAAAAATAGATTAGCAAAAATATTAGCCTGAAGATGAATTAACTCACTGGTTATTTCGTTTTCGGTGACTGACCAATGAGATTGAAATATTGTATTTACTCCGTGAATTGGAAATTTTACGTTGAGTCAAAATTATTATACTTACTCCTTGAACTGGCAATGACTGTTGAAAAATTAAATATTTTTTATTAATAAAATTGAAATAAAAAAATTAACTTTATATTTTTCTTGATTGTTCAGATGTGTCTATTTTAAGTTCAAATCCAAGTTTGATTGACGCGAATAAAGTAGATTTAAAAGAAATTATTTTTGGTAACAAAAACAGTATTTTTTTAAACAAATATTTGTCTCTTTGTTTCAGTCAATGTGACAAATGCATCAGAGATACACTTTGCGGATTTTGTTATGAAATTGAATCCGACGTCCTGAAGGGTGACTGTCTACCAGTCAACGACACCTCTAATCTGGTATCCGAACTAGGGGCATGTAACTCTTCGTCGACCCTTTCAAAGCATTCCACGAAATGGGCTTTTGATTATTGTCCCGTATCTTTCTCGTGGGTATCCATTGTTGGACTCGCTCTTTTCCTCATGTTTTACGCCCCAGGTAAGTCTACCCATTCGATTACTTCAGCTTATCCAGGTAGGTTGAAGAGTAACTTATCTTGCCTTTGGTAACATTTATCTACCCATTCGATTACTTCAGCTTATCGCAGAGAAAAGTATATATTTCAATAATTAGAAGCTTATCTCTATGAACAAAGTTGAATAACCAGTCTAAGTTATAAAATTATTTGATCAAATGTGAATACGAATAAGTGTGCTTTATTCAATTTAAATAATAAACATCGATTAATTAATACTTTTAAATAGTTAATTAAAAAGATAAACGTAGTGAATAAATTGAAGTTTCAAAATCTTATGTAAAAAGAAATTGGTAAAAAACGACAATTATTGAACTTCTGGCTCTTATTTTGTATCTCTTTTTATAAAAGTATCTGATTATATATCGTGGGGGGTGTCTGAATACGAATAAGTACAATTTTTAAAATCAATCAATTAATTAATTTACTATTTTAAATTTAGGTTTAAAAATCTTATGTAAAAAAATAAATTTAGTAAATGAAAATTTCTACTGAATGTATTAAGCTAAATTTATGTTATTTTAAAAGTCTTTATAAAATGTTATAAGGCATTTTGGCGATTTATTACTATATACAACAGAACAAAAAGTGGTAAAAACAGAAACAAATAGGCCACAAATAAATAAATGTTACCAAAGGCAGGATAAGTTACTCTTCAACCTACCTGGATAAGAGTTTTTTTGCGTTTTAAAACCTTTTTACATCAATAAAAAAAAAATAGAATTTTTTTTTTTTAATTCTCTCCGCACGAAACGAAAATTTAAAAAAACATTGGTAATAAAAATATACAGTACGGTTGAACATTAAATTTTCACCCGATTGGTGACAGTTATTTATTATTATTCTGTTTAATTTTTTTTATTTTTGAGCGATTATTGAAGCTCCGCATGGCTGTCATATGACCGCCAGTTTTTTTTGTTCTTACTTGTTAAGACTTGACATTACATTTTTTTAATGTTCAACCGTACTGTATTTTTTTATTACCAATATTTTTGTTTAATTTTCGATTTCCGTGCGGAAAGACCCTAAAAAAATTTCTTCTTTCCACCTTTTTCACATATTTAACGTCTCTCCGCACGCGCGTTTCATTATTCTTTCTTTTTTTTCAAATAGTAACGCACGCCAATGACGTCTCCATGTGCGTTCTTTTTCCTATATTTTACCGGTATCGAATAAATTTAAAATCTTCACTTTTTGTTACACATTTATCCGAATGAAATCGGTAAAATCTCTCGTTTCTTGTTGATTTTTTCCTGTATTTAAATTTGTTTTTCCGTTTGTCCTTTTTGCACCACCATCCCATATATATATATATATATTTAAAATATTTAAAATATTTTTAAAATATTAAATTGCTTTAATACCTACAGACGACGTCGTTTCTGGTTTCTAACCTCATCAGTGTAGGAATGAACGTTACAAGCCGAACGCAGTTCGTAGATTCACCCTAGAATCACGAGCCTACCGCCTGTGCCCACACAGCTGCTAGAAATCGCCACAGACAGTAATTGAAATTAACGTACACTTACCCGAGAGGCGGGAGAACGCGTTTTGTTTTCGATAATGTTCGACTATATATATATATATATATATATATATATATATATATATATATATATATATATATATATATATATATATATATATATATATATATATATGCCAGTTCAATTTATATTACAATGACCATGTTTTTATTTTATTATTTTTTATTTTGATTTTTTTCACATTTCCAAAAATCATTACATTACTGTGAGATGTATGTTTACGGTCCGTTTCATTTGCAGTGAACCAAACAACATTTTATGTCAATATCGTCTCTGCAACACTACCAAATCATCAGAAAAATTCACAAAAGTAAAAAGTTCTTGGATTAAAATGTCTTGTAAAAAAACTGCACTATACAGTAGTTCATTTTTGGACGAACCCAAATAAAAAACAAAGAAAAAAGCAGACTCACAAGTGGGGGAACCCACTAGTACGTCATTTTGAATTTTTCAGTTTAGAGCTAGTACATCCT
The DNA here is from genome assembly GCA_963556195.1 of Sepiola atlantica. Lineage (NCBI taxonomy): Eukaryota > Metazoa > Mollusca > Cephalopoda > Sepiida > Sepiolidae > Sepiola > Sepiola atlantica. Next base: position 13,810,137 of record OY744532.1, on the reverse strand, counting down.
AAAAGTTGTGTGGAAATTTATAAATTTTAATTCCGTAATATTTCTTAAAATCGTTAATAAATTCTATAATTTATTTATAAAAATTCGAATTCACTTGAGGGTAATTTTTTACTTTCCTGAAGTTACATCAATTAGCCTTCAAATGCCTATTTATGTCATTTGGATACGAAACTAATTTCAGAGCTGATCTCTTTTAAGTTAATCAGTTTAGAGCTAGTTATATACATTCAGCGATCCATTCAAGATGGTTATATTTCAGTGTTTTGGTGGAACATGTTTAGTATTTATTTATAAACCGTTTAAATTAACACTAAGATAAGATTAATTGCCCAGATTTCTTCACTTAAGCAGTAAGTTTCTATTTAATGTGAATCCAAGGGGGCGGGGGGGGGGGAGTTTGTCCCTTACAACGAAAATAGTTTATAGTTACTTAGACATGAATCAAAACTCCAAAAGGAGCTATTAAATATTTACTTTTTATTAAATGGTTATAAAATATTGTGAGGATTCAAAAGTACTTTTAAGGACATTTATACCTTAAGTTAATTGTGATTATGTTTTATACTTAACTCGTATTGTGAGGAAAATAACGCAGAATCAATGCCCATATCACTTCCCTACTTTAATACTATATTAGATTGGGCGTTGTTTTATTTATTAATATATATATATATATATATATATATATATATATAATATTTATAGGAAGTTAATTCTCAACGGTCGTCGAACTCCGATCATAAATCGCCACTGATTCGTAGTCAAGAGCGTTAACCCCTCAGCCATAGGGAATTAGCTAATAATTAAGGAGGAATTTAACTTTGTAAATAGCGAGTCGGCGGCTAATTTACACGAGCAGTTTAAAGTGATCAACAAACTGTGTTTAGAACTTGTATGAAGCTATTTGTACTGCTTGTTATAAAACTCACTCAGAGTGCCCAGCCTTTAGTGAAGGGGGCTTATAATAATATTTATAAATAAATATTAATTATTTATTACCTACAACGATGGTTCATGCTAACGCAATCTTCAGTGCAGGAAGTTAATTCTCAACGGGTCGGCGGGCTCGAACTCCGATCACAAAGCGCCACTGATTCGTAGTCAAGAGGGTTAACCCCTCAGCCATAGGGAATTTATTTTAATTATTTAATTCATTGACAAAAAAATAATAAGATTTTAACGATAATATTTTACTTGAAATACACGACTCGATTTTATAATCTTTCCCTTTTGCCCATGAACGTGTATTCCTCAGCGTGAGGATTTTTTTTATCTTGAAAAGAACAAAAAAATGAAATAGCGAGATTCAGGGCCATTTCGAAAAAAAAATATTTTAAAAAGTGGCCTAATTTTTATTAACAGTTAACTTCAAATTCTATGGTAGAACAGTGCTATAATAAATAGACGGGATTTGCACCGCTACCCGCTACTCGGAATTATACAAATTTTATTTTCAGAGATTCAACGCCGTCTGTTTAATTAATAGTCCAGTCAAATCAGTGGAAAATGTCAAACTAATCGCAACACAAAAAAGTTTAGAAAAAACGACCGATGCGAAATATTAAAATGTGACAATTACCTGCAAAAACAACGTGTGTTTATGACAAAGAAATGTAAACAACCTTATTTTCATTTTGCCGATGTTACTCAGATTTTAGATAAAATTGATTGTTGGTCTTAATTAGAATTTCATTTACCGGGCAAGGAATACAATTTTCTTTTTAAAGTTTTGTAAATCGAATTTCAATTCAACGTTTTCATCGCTGGTGGCCATATTGTTTTTCCATGCACCAAAAATAGTTTTACGATGTCAAAGTGTATTATATACAAAAAGCAAAAATGTATATACAAAATTAAGTTTGAACATTCATTTTCAAACAAACAAAATTCTTTAAAAAGTGAAAAGATTAAAATTAGAACACATTATACGATATTTCAACAATTTTAATATTATTTTAGAATCAGATAGGCAATGTAACTGGCATTCTTTGGATAATTATGCAATTTTTAGTAAAAAGTAGGTACATTTTGTTTTTTAATATGCAAAAGGCGTCGTTTGTTATGAAATAGTAATGGAAAATAGAGAAAGAAAGAAATATATGTAGCCGCTATTTTCGAAGTACACATGTTTATGTTTATGTTCGTTAATTGTATACTTGCATTCTAAAATAGTAAAGAATAATGAATGCGATCAGTAACGAAGAATCAAGTTATTCTTTTATTTGGTTTATTCTAGAACGTATAATAACCAATAACCAATAAAATCACCGCAGGGGAAGAAGGAGTCGACTCGTATCTATATCATTAAATTATAGCAGAAATGAGTCAATAGTGAGAAAAAATGAAATAATGACGGTGATATTAAGAAAAAGTATCCCATTTCCCAATGTAAGGTGGTGGTGGTAGTAGTGGTGGTGGCACTAGTTTTTTTGCGTGATAGTAAAAGAAGTTACTCCTATTTTCTGTATGTATGACTATTTTAGGAGAATCATGCGAGTCGGAAAAAATGTAGAAATTACTGAGAGCAAACGAAACGGGCACATAGTTGAACTCTATACATCGCCTGTGTTTACAGAGCTATCTTAATGTACACTGAAAAAAATCGATTCAGGGAGTAAAAAATAGACTGTCACGGAGCTATATGGCATGTTCTGACAACGTTCCTTAAACACTCTCTCGATTATCTTCTGTCTGTACCTGCTTGGCATAAATAGAATTTAATTCCCTTTCTTTACGTGGTAATTTCTCGTGGCCGTTTGGTTAGAGAGCTAGGGTGATTCTGTAACTGGATTCGACCTTGCGACTATCTGAAATTATAATCTCCAACACTGATGATAGCGGAGGCTTGAAACGCCGACGTATGTAAGTAAAAATGATTTAATATTTACTTAAATAAATAAATATATATATATATATATATATATATATATATATATATATAGTAAGTAAGCTATGAAAATATATTTATGGCAATTAAGCTACACAGAGGCTCCCGCGTTTCATCCCCCGGGGGAGGGGGATCTTCAGGCTACTACATAGCTCTACTTACGTATCGAGCACTGTTGAAGTAAATACTGAAACTTGTTACATAAAAAACTATATCTCCTAATATATATATATATATATATATATATATATATGTGTGTGTATAGTCATCCACATACGGACTGTTTCGCTGTATCACAGCTCTTCAGTGCGGTTAGACCAGTTAATGCCTCAAGCCGGGATTGAAAATCAACTGTCGAGCTGACGGTCGGCGCCTCTACCCCTGCGCTATCATACGACACTGGCTGAACGTAAGTGATATCTACAATGTAAAAATTGTCAAGTGCCGGGAGCTCGAATTGGTTTTACCCAATGAGCTATGCCTTAAAGCTAGTGGCAGCTGGCGATATCGTTACAAATAAGCCTTACCCAAGAAAGGGAGCTTTATATACTCATCCACATACAGACTGTTTCGCTGTATCATAGGTCTTCGGTGCGGCTAGACTAGTAAGTGCCGCAAGACGGGATTGAAATTCAACCGTCGAACTGACGGTCGGCGCCTTTTATATATATATATATATATATATATATATATATATATATATATATATATATATATATATATATATATATATGCTTGCAGATTCTAGACTGACTCTGTGAACTGGGTTCGCGCCGCCCGACAATCTGAAACAGTTACTATCCTGCACTGATGAGAGCAATAAGCTTAAAACGCTAGCGTCTGTAGGTATAAGTAATTTAATATTTATTTATAAAATACTATAATAAACTCCTTTAAGAAATTAAAAGTTAAGCACTCTCGGGGATGTTTAAAAAGACTGTCATCAGCTCTAAAGTGAAGTTCCGAATACGTTCGTCGAACACTCTCGACTAGTCCTCTTGTCTGTACCCGAGTCTAGGTACATACATTTTATCACGTGACAGTTTCCTGTGGCCGAGTGGATATGGCGACTGCTTGCTGATTCTAGGCTGACTCTATGAACTGGGTCTACGCCGCCCGATAGTCTGAAATTGTTACTTTCCTGCACTGATGAGAGCAATAAGCTTGAACCGCTAGCGTTTGTAGGCATAAATAATTATATATATATATATATATATATATATATATATATATATATTAGTACATGTATTGTATTAGTTTCTGTAAATGTAAATCCGTAGAAACTCAAGTGTTTATAAAAAGTGCTCAATACCAAGTAGAGCTGTTTATAAGTATAACTTTTTATTTATACAAACATTATTGGTTACATATGTGCATACATGTTTCGGTTGCACTTTTCCAAGAAAGTCAACCTCATCAGACCAAGAATTTTTCAGGAATGGATGGATTTGAAGAATTTTCTACCCTAAATAACTCTTTTTTTGGATCTAGCATCTTCTATTTCTTATGAATTAGTATCATAAGAAATAGAAGATGCTAGATCCCAAAAAAGAGTTATTTAGGATAGAAAATTCTTCAAATCCATCCATTCCTGAAAAATTCTTGGTCTGATGAGGTTGACTTTCTTGGAAAAGTGCAACCGAAACATGTATGCACATATGTAACCAATAATGTTTGTATAAATAAAAATGTATACTTATATATATATATATATATATAAAACTTCTGTAAAATTCTTAAATAACTAAATTGATATATTATATTGTATTCTTTAAAGTTCGACAAAAACGGGCCAAAAGCTTAATATTTTTTTTTTTTTATGTTGTAAGTTATAAAATGTTTTAATGACTTTTATAATTTGAGGGGAGTAGAAAGTGGACCTTTTATTTTGTTCTTTAGTCCTCACATTCCATGAGCGATGTTTCTAATAAATGGGGAAGAATTGCTGTTTTGGGAGCCGGAATCTATCCATCTAACACTTATCGTTGGCTTGACCGTGAAGTAGTATTTTTAGCTCCTTACATCAAGTGGCTTCGTGCCGTGTCTGGAGCGATTTCCATAAAAAATTGCTTTCAACAATATATTGCCTTTTGAAGTAATCGTGTTATTTTAGGGTTTTTTAATGTCATTTTGGCGGGGAACCGAACTAGAATTTCTCTCTCTCTCTCTCTCTCTCTCTCTCTCTCTCTCTCTCTCTCTCTCTCTCTCCCTCCTCTCTCTTTCTCTTAATATATTTATATATATATATATATACCAAACAAACAGTTTTGCATCAGTTTATGTCTAATGACGAAGATTAAAATCAAGATACTAAACCTTATGTCTAGAATCCTTATTTCAATGTTGATCAAAATCCATTACATTATTTTGATTCTAAAAAAATGTCTCAAACTTAAGGCTTAAACTTAATGGATCTTAAAAACAAAATGAAATTAAGGGAAGCTTGCTTAAATAGTATCTCATGACTATGGATCCAAATTAATGCAAATCTGAAGTATTTGAATTATGCCTCTTAATAGACCTTTAATATAGAAGAATATGTATTAAGTGATGTATAATACGTATTGTTAAAATTTCATAAAAATCAGATCTATCTGAATTTTAACCCTCTTTTTACCCCCTTTACTAAACTAAATATAGCCCACATTGCGTTCTTTTTGCGCCTAGAATCTGTGTCACAAATTCATAATGATCGATTAATTAGTTTCGGAATAAGGTAAAATAAATACCTTTGAAGCATTTAAAGATGCGATATCAATTTTAAAAGAAAAATAAATCGAAACCGATTTTTTTTTTCCTTTTATAAATGTTCATTTTTTTAGTTTATAGTGATACAAATATTTCGCCAATTGAAAACTTGGCCTTTTCAATGTGTCTGTATATCCTGATGTTATCGGATTTGGATTTTTTTTATTCCTTATTAAATTTCAATTAGATGCTTAAAAAAAAATATGAACCCTAAATTTTATATATATATATATATATATATATATATATATATATATATATATATATATATATATATATTATTTATTAAATTGTTAGCTGAATGTATAGAATAGTTAATCACCCCCCACACCTCCCCATGTAAAGAATGGCTTTCTAAATTATAACGTTATTATTTCGGCCCAGGTCGTTATCTATAAAAGTACCGAAAAGTATTCATCCGTGTAGGAGTCCATAATACGGATACACGATTGAGCCTTTTAACAAGGATCGGGCCTAAATATGCATCATAGCACCTGTTTCGTTGTGTCACTAATTCGGCGCTGGTTAGATTTTCCGAATCAGGAAACAGTGAGTTAGCAAAGCCAGTAAAAAATAATAATATTTTTTAAATTGAACATTAAACTCTTACTGATCTCTTTTACCCAGCTACAGATTAAATAGTATTACTCCCCGTGGTGCTATTTTCTTTTGTTGATATGAATAGTGGACTATTCTTATCTGGATTCTTATTTAGCCTTGACTGTCAATAAACAAAGAGAACGACGGAAACGAGAGTGACAGACACTATATAAAATAAGAGAGGGGTTCAAACAAAATATAGTTCCAGGGAGTATTTACTCAGAACGCCGAGTTGGTGCCAAAATTCTTTTGTGGCATTGAATACCAGTTGAGAATACGTCCTCGACAATGAGTCCGATGGGGGTGGTGCGCTATGGCATCAGTTGGCCCTGCGTCGTCAGGCTGCAGTATTGTTCTGGTCAGTCGTAGGCGGTCTACTCTCCCAGGCATCACCTTCCTCCTTTTTAGAAGAGGTTAGTTTATTACTAACATTCTCAGGCGCCCATACCGGGAAATGCCGACCGGGCTGCATAGGAATCTGTTGCTGGGCAGAGCGCTGGCCTTTAATCCCACCCCTTCCGACCTTGTATCACATCTTCCCGCGGTGGAAGAGAGGTAAATACCATTACAGGGAGAGAAAATGATAAATGGAATCATAGTAGGGGTGGGACGTAATGGGTGAAAATTAGAGGTGGGAGGTAATGGGTGAAAATTTCAGATTCATGTGAGTAGTATTTTTTTGCGTTTATTTATACATAAATAACACGAAACAATCAAACATTTTTAAAATTTTGCAAAATTCAGAAGGTGCAGGCCACTAGTTTTTGACTATTTTACGTTCATGAAAACCCTTTCACAGCCTGAAAATCGTCCTAAATTAAAGTACTATATCAGATTTAACCATCTATATCCATTCATAGCTTTTGAGGATGTTTTAGGACCTGCAATGTCGCATGAAACCACTTTTTCACCGAAAAATGATGGATTTTGAGTCTCGTGGAGCCCTAACGGCTATTTTTGGCCTGCACCTTCTGAATTTTGCAAAATTTTCAAAATGTTTGATTGTTTAGTGTTATTTATGTATAAATGAACACAAAAAAATACTACTCGCATGAATCTGAAATTTTCACCCATTACGTCCCACCCCTAATCATAGTAAGAGATGGATTACTTGGTGAATGAATTTACAAATTAAATCAAATGGATTTTGTTTTCAAACATAACTCAATCTCAGAACTAAGTAATAATCTAGCGTGTATTTTGTGGCATTAAAATATAGAGACAATTGCTTTTAGGAAACAAACGTTGGTTCACTCAGCTTTAATATAATGTGTTAAACTAGTTACTTACTGCTTTTATATCATCAATTTTACCGCCTTTTTTACTCTTTCTTTATTATCCTAGGTATGGGTCCCCTTCCTTGGACAGTCAACGCTGAAATTTATCCCCTATGGGCACGCAGTACGGGTAACGGGATTGGAGCCATGACCGCTTGGCTCTGTAACCTGGTCACGGCAGCTTCTTTTCTGTCGTTGGTTGAACTGATTCAGAATTTTGGTAAGAATTTACGGTTTTTTTTTTTTCGGTTTTTTTAATTATTTATTTCATGTACTCTTTTATTTTTTACTAGTTTTACATACCCAGCGTTGCCCGGGAGTCGTTTCACTTTCATTTTTGTTACGCTTCTTTTTTCTTTTTTTTAATTATTTATTTCATGTACTCTTTTATTTTTTACTAGTTTTACATACCCAGCGTTGCCCGGGAGTCGTTTCACTTTCATTTTTGTTACGCTTCTTTTTTCTTTTTTTTTAATTATTTATTTCATGTACTCTTTTATTTTTTACTAGTTTTACATACCCAGCGTTGCCCGGGAGTCGTTTCACTTTCATTTGTGTTACGCTTCTTTTTTTTTTTTTTTTAATTATTTATTTCATGTACTCTTTTATTTTTTACTAGTTTTACATACCCAGCGTTGCCCGGGAGTCGTTTCACTTTCATTTTTGTTACGCTTCTTTTTTTTTTTTTTTTAATTATTTATTTCATGTACTCTTTTATTTTTTACTAGTTTTACATACCCAGCGTTGCCCGGGAGTCGTTTCACTTTCATTTTTGTTACGCTTCTTTTTTCTTTTTTTTTAATTATTTATTTCATGTACTCTTTTATTTTTTACTAGTTTTACATACCCAGCGTTGCCCGGGAGTCGTTTCACTTTCATTTTTGTTACGCTTCTTTTTCTTTTTTTTAATTATTTATTTCATGTACTCTTTTATTTTTTACTAGTTTTACATACCCAGCGTTGCCCGGGAGTCGTTTCACTTTCATTTTTGTTACGCTTCTTTTTTTTTTTTTTTTTAATTATTTATTTCATGTACTCTTTTTTTTTTTTACTAGTTTTACATACCCAGCGTTGCCCGGGAGTCGTTTCACTTTCATTTTTGTTACGCTTCTTTTTTTTTTTTTTTAAATTATTTATTTCATGTACTCTTTTATTTTTTACTAGTTTTACATACCCAGCGTTGCCCGGGAGTCGTTTCACTTTCATTTTTGTTACGCGTCTTTTTTTTCTTTTTTTTAATTATTTATTTCATGTACTCTTTTATTTTTTACTAGTTTTACATACCCAGCGTTGCCCGGGAGTCGTTTCACTTTCATTTTTGTTACACTTCTTTTTTTTTTTTTTTAATTATTTATTTCATGTACTCTTTTATTTTTTACTAGTTTTACATACCCAGCGTTGCCCGGGAGTCGTTTCACTTTCATTTTTGTTACGCTTCTTTTTTCTTTTTTTTAATTATTTATTTCATGTACTCTTTTATTTTTTACTAGTTTTACATACCCAGCGTTGCCCGTGAGTCGTTTCACTTTCATTTTTGTTACGCTTCTTTTTTTCTTTTTTTTTAATTATTTATTTCATGTACTCTTTTATTTTTTACTAGTTTTACATACCCAGCGTTGCCCGGGAGTCGTTTCACTTTCATTTTTGTTACGCTTCTTTTTTTTTTTTTTTGTAATTATTTATTTCATGTACTCTTTTATTTTTTACTAGTTTTACATACCCAGCGTTGCCCGGGAGTCGTTTCACTTTCATTTTTGTTACGCTTCTTTTTTTTTTTTTTTAATTATTTATTTCATGTACTCTTTTATTTTTTACTAGTTTTACATACCCAGCGTTGCCCGGGAGTCGTTTCACTTTCATTTTTGTTACGCGTCTTTTTTTTCTTTTTTTTAATTATTTATTTCATGTACTCTTTTATTTTTTACTAGTTTTACATACCCAGCGTTGCCCGGGAGTCGTTTCACTTTCATTTTTGTTACACTTCTTTTTTTTTTTTTTTTTAATTATTTATTTCATGTACTCTTTTATGTTTTACTAGTTTTACATACCCAGCGTTGCCCGGGAGTCGTTTCACTTTCATTTTTGTTACGCTTCTTTTTTTTTTTTTTTAATTATTTATTTCATGTACTCTTTTATTTTTTACTAGTTTTACATACCCAGCGTTGCCCGTGAGTCGTTTCATTTTCATTTTTGTTACGCTTCTTTTTTTCTTTTTTTTTAATTATTTATTTCATGTACTCTTTTATTTTTTACTAGTTTTACATACCCAGCGTTGCCCGGGAGTCGTTTCACTTTCATTTTTGTTACGCTTCTTTTTTTTTTTTTTTTAATTATTTATTTCATGTACTCTTTTATTTTTTACTAGTTTTACATACCCAGCGTTGCCCGGGAGTCGTTTTACTTTCATTTTTGTTACGCGTCTTTTTTTTTTTTTTTTAATTATTTATTTCATGTACTCTTTTATTTTTTACTAGTTTTACATACCCAGCGTTGCCCGGGAGTCGTTTCACTTTCATTTTTGTTACGCGTCTTTTTTTTCTTTTTTTTAATTATTTATTTCATGTACTCTTTTATTTTTTACTAGTTTTACATACCCAGCGTTGCCCGGGAGTCGTTTCACTTTCATTTTTGTTACACTTCTTTTTTTTTTTTTTTTAATTATTTATTTCATGTACTCTTTTATTTTTTACTAGTTTTACATACCCAGCGTTGCCCGGGAGTCGTTTCACTTTCATTTTTGTTACGCTTGTTTTTTCTTTTTTTTAATTATTTATTTCATGTACTCTTTTATTTTTTACTAGTTTTACATACCCAGCGTTGCCCGGGAGTCGTTTCACTTTCATTTTTGTTACGCGTCTTTTTTTTCTTTTTTTAATTATTTATTTCATGTACTCTTTTATTTTTTACTAGTTTTACATACCCAGCGTTGCCCGGGAGTCGTTTCACTTTCATTTTTGTTACGCTTCGTTTTTTTTTTTTTTTAATTATTTATTTCATGTACTCTTTTATTTTTTACTAGTTTTACATACCCAGCGTTGCCCGGGAGTCGTTTCACTTTCATTTTTGTTACGCGTCTTTTTTTTCTTTTTTTTAATTATTTATTTCATGTACTCTTTTATTTTTTACTAGTTTTACATACCCAGCGTTGCCCGGGAGTCGTTTCACTTTCATTTTTGTTACGCGTCTTTTTTTTTCTTTTTTTTAATTATTTATTTCATGTACTCTCTTATTTTTTACTAGTTTTACATACCCAGCGTTGCCCGGGAGTCGTTTCACTTTCATTTTTGTTACGCTTCTTTTTTCTTTTTTTTAATTATTTATTTCATGTACTCTTTTATTTTTTACTAGTTTTACATACCCAGCGTTGCCCGGGAGTCGTTTCACTTTCATTTTTGTTACGCTTCTTTTTTTCTTTTTTTCTTTTTTTTTAATTATTTATTTCATGTACTCTTTTATTTTTTACTAGTTTTACATACCCAGCGTTGCCCGGGAGTCGTTTCACTTTCATTTTTGTTACGCGTCTTTTTTTTCTTTTTTTTAATTATTTATTTCATGTACTCTTTTATTTTTTACTAGTTTTACATACCCAGCGTTGCCCGGGAGTCGTTTCACTTTCATTTTTGTTACACTTCTTTTTTTTTTTTTTTTAAATTATTTATTTCATGTACTCTTTTATGTTTTACTAGTTTTACATACCCAGCGTTGCCCGGGAGTCGTTTCACTTTCATTTTTGTTACGCTTCTTTTTTCTTTTTTTTAATTATTTATTTCATGTACTCTTTTATTTTTTACTAGTTTTACATACCCAGCGTTGCCCGTGAGTCGTTTCATTTTCATTTTTGTTACGCTTCTTTTTTTCTTTTTTTTTAATTATTTATTTCATGTACTCTTTTATTTTTTACTAGTTTTACATACCCAGCGTTGCCCGGGAGTCGTTTCACTTTCATTTTTGTTACGCTTCTTTTTTTTTTTTTTTTAATTATTTATTTCATGTACTCTTTTATTTTTTACTAGTTTTACATACCCAGCGTTGCCCGGGAGTCGTTTTACTTTCATTTTTGTTACGCGTCTTTTTTTTTTTTTTTTAATTATTTATTTCATGTACTCTTTTATTTTTTACTAGTTTTACATACCCAGCGTTGCCCGGGAGTCGTTTCACTTTCATTTTTGTTACGCGTCTTTTTTTTCTTTTTTTTAATTATTTATTTCATGTACTCTTTTATTTTTTACTAGTTTTACATACCCAGCGTTGCCCGGGAGTCGTTTCACTTTCATTTTTGTTACGCTTCTTTTTTTTTTTTTTTAATTATTTATTTCATGTACTCTTTTATTTTTTACTAGTTTTACATACCCAGCGTTGCCCGGGAGTCGTTTCACTTTCATTTTTGTTACGCTTCTTTTTTCTTTTTTTTAATTATTTATTTCATGTACTCTTTTATTTTTTACTAGTTTTACATACCCAGCGTTGCCCGGGAGTCGTTTCACTTTCATTTTTGTTACGCGTCTTTTTTTTCTTTTTTTAATTATTTATTTCATGTACTCTTTTATTTTTTACTAGTTTTACATACCCAGCGTTGCCCGGGAGTCGTTTCACTTTCATTTTTGTTACGCTTCGTTTTTTTTTTTTTTAATTATTTATTTCATGTACTCTTTTATTTTTTACTAGTTTTACATACCCAGCGTTGCCCGGGAGTCGTTTCACTTTCATTTTTGTTACGCGTCTTTTTTTTCTTTTTTTTAATTATTTATTTCATGTACTCTTTTATTTTTTACTAGTTTTACATACCCAGCGTTGCCCGGGAGTCGTTTCACTTTCATTTTTGTTACGCGTCTTTTTTTTTCTTTTTTTTAATTATTTATTTCATGTACTCTCTTATTTTTTACTAGTTTTACATACCCAGCGTTGCCCGGGAGTCGTTTCACTTTCATTTTTGTTACGCTTCTTTTTTCTTTTTTTTAATTATTTATTTCATGTACTCTTTTATTTTTTACTAGTTTTACATACCCAGCGTTGCCCGGGAGTCGTTTCACTTTCATTTTTGTTACGCTTCTTTTTTTCTTTTTTTCTTTTTTTTTAATTATTTATTTCATGTACTCTTTTATTTTTTACTAGTTTTACATACCCAGCGTTGCCCGGGAGTCGTTTCACTTTCATTTTTGTTACGCTTCTTTTTTTTTTTTTTTTAATTATTTATTTCATGTACTCTTTTATTTTTTACTAGTTTTACATACCCAGCGTTGCCCGGGAGTCGTTTTACTTTCATTTTTGTTACGCGTCTTTTTTTTTTTTTTTTAATTATTTATTTCATGTACTCTTTTATTTTTTACTAGTTTTACATACCCAGCGTTGCCCGGGAGTCGTTTCACTTTCATTTTTGTTACGCTTCTTTTTTCTTTTTTTTAATTATTTATTTCATGTACTCTTTTATTTTTTACTAGTTTTACATACCCAGCGTTGCCCGGGAGTCGTTTCACTTTCATTTTTGTTACGCTTCTTTTTTACTTTTTTTTTAATTATTTATTTCATGTACTCTTTTATTTTTTACTAGTTTTACATACCCAGCGTTGCCCGTGAGTCGTTTCATTTTCATTTTTGTTACGCTTCTTTTTTTCTTTTTTTTTAATTATTTATTTCATGTACTCTTTTATTTTTTACTAGTTTTACATACCCAGCGTTGCCCGGGAGTCGTTTCACTTTCATTTTTGTTACGCTTCTTTTTTTTTTTTTTTTAATTATTTATTTCATGTACTCTTTTATTTTTTACTAGTTTTACATACCCAGCGTTGCCCGGGAGTCGTTTTACTTTCATTTTTGTTACGCGTCTTTTTTTTTTTTTTTTAATTATTTATTTCATGTACTCTTTTATTTTTTACTAGTTTTACATACCCAGCGTTGCCCGGGAGTCGTTTCACTTTCATTTTTGTTACGCGTCTTTTTTTTCTTTTTTTTAATTATTTATTTCATGTACTCTTTTATTTTTTACTAGTTTTACATACCCAGCGTTGCCCGGGAGTCGTTTCACTTTCATTTTTGTTACGCTTCTTTTTTTTTTTTTTTAATTATTTATTTCATGTACTCTTTTATTTTTTACTAGTTTTACATACCCAGCGTTGCCCGGGAGTCGTTTCACTTTCATTTTTGTTACGCTTCTTTTTTCTTTTTTTTAATTATTTATTTCATGTACTCTTTTATTTTTTACTAGTTTTACATACCCAGCGTTGCCCGGGAGTCGTTTCACTTTCATTTTTGTTACGCGTCTTTTTTTTCTTTTTTTAATTATTTATTTCATGTACTCTTTTATTTTTTACTAGTTTTACATACCCAGCGTTGCCCGGGAGTCGTTTCACTTTCATTTTTGTTACGCTTCGTTTTTTTTTTTTTTTAATTATTTATTTCATGTACTCTTTTATTTTTTACTAGTTTTACATACCCAGCGTTGCCCGGGAGTCGTTTCACTTTCATTTTTGTTACGCGTCTTTTTTTTCTTTTTTTTAATTATTTATTTCATGTACTCTTTTATTTTTTACTAGTTTTACATACCCAGCGTTGCCCGGGAGTCGTTTCACTTTCATTTTTGTTACGCGTCTTTTTTTTTCTTTTTTTTAATTATTTATTTCATGTACTCTCTTATTTTTTACTAGTTTTACATACCCAGCGTTGCCCGGGAGTCGTTTCACTTTCATTTTTGTTACGCTTCTTTTTTCTTTTTTTTAATTATTTATTTCATGTACTCTTTTATTTTTTACTAGTTTTACATACCCAGCGTTGCCCGTGAGTCGTTTCATTTTCATTTTTGTTACGCTTCTTTTTTTCTTTTTTTTTAATTATTTATTTCATGTACTCTTTTATTTTTTACTAGTTTTACATACCCAGCGTTGCCCGGGAGTCGTTTCACTTTCATTTTTGTTACGCTTCTTTTTTTTTTTTTTTTAATTATTTATTTCATGTACTCTTTTATTTTTTACTAGTTTTACATACCCAGCGTTGCCCGGGAGTCGTTTTACTTTCATTTTTGTTACGCGTCTTTTTTTTTTTTTTTTAATTATTTATTTCATGTACTCTTTTATTTTTTACTAGTTTTACATACCCAGCGTTGCCCGGGAGTCGTTTCACTTTCATTTTTGTTACGCTTCTTTTTTCTTTTTTTTAATTATTTATTTCATGTACTCTTTTATTTTTTACTAGTTTTACATACCCAGCGTTGCCCGGGAGTCGTTTCACTTTCATTTTTGTTACGCTTCTTTTTTACTTTTTTTTTAATTATTTATTTCATGTACTCTTTTATTTTTTACTAGTTTTACATACCCAGCGTTGCCCGGGAGTCGTTTCACTTTCATTTTTGTTACGCTTCTTTTTTTTTTTTTTTTAATTATTTATTTCATGTACTCTTTTATTTTTTACTAGTTTTACATACCCAGCGTTGCCCGGGAGTCGTTTCACTTTCATTTTTGTTACGCTTCTTTTTTTTTTTTTTTTAATTATTTATTTCATGTACTCTTTTATTTTTTACTAGTTTTACATACCCAGCGTTGCCCGGGAGTCGTTTCACTTTCATTTTTGTTACGCTTCTTTTTTTTTTTTTTTTAATTATTTATTTCATGTACTCTTTTATTTTTTACTAGTTTTACATACCCAGCGTTGCCCGGGAGTCGTTTCACTTTCATTTTTGTTACGCGTCTTTTTTTTCTTTTTTTTAATTATTTATTTCATGTACTCTTTTATTTTTTACTAGTTTTACATACCCAGCGTTGCCCGGGAGTCGTTTCACTTTCATTTTTGTTACGCTTCTTTTTTTTTTTTTTTTAATTATTTATTTCATGTACTCTTTTATTTTTTACTAGTTTTACATACCCAGCGTTGCCCGGGAGTCGTTTCACTTTCATTTTTGTTACACTTCTTTTTTCTTTTTTTTTAATTATTTATTTCATGTACTCTTTTATTTTTTACTAGTTTTACATACCCAGCGTTGCCCGGGAGTCGTTTCACTTTCATTTTTGTTACGCTTCTTTTTTTCTTTTTTTTAATTATTTATTTCATGTACTCTTTTATTTTTTACTAGTTTTACATACCCAGCGTTGCCCGGGAGTCGTTTCACTTTCATTTTTGTTACGCGTCTTTTTTTTCTTTTTTTTAATTATTTATTTCATGTACTCTTTTATTTTTTACTAGTTTTACATACCCAGCGTTGCCCGGGAGTCGTTTCACTTTCATTTTTGTTACGCTTCTTTTTTTTTTTTTTTTAATTATTTATTTCATGTACTCTTTTATTTTTTACTAGTTTTACATACCCAGCGTTGCCCGGGAGTCGTTTTACTTTCATTTTTGTTACACTTCTTTTTTCTTTTTTTAAAATTATTTATTTCATGTACTCTTTTATTTTTTACTAGTTTTACATACCCAGCGTTGCCCGGGAGTCGTTTCACTTTCATTTTTGTTACGCTTCTTTTTTTTTTTTTTTTTAATTATTTATTTCATGTACTCTTTTATTTTTTACTAGTTTTACATACCCAGCGTTGCCCGGGAGTCGTTTCACTTTCATTTTTGTTACGCTTCTTTTTTTTTTTTTTTTTAATTATTTATTTCATGTACTCTTTTATTTTTTACTAGTTTTACATACCCAGCGTTGCCCGGGAGTCGTTTCACTTTCATTTTTGTTACGCGTCTTTTTTTTCTTTTTTTAATTATTTATTTCATGTACTCTTTTTTTTTTTACTAGTTTTACATACCCAGCGTTGCCCGGGAGTCGTTTCACTTTCATTTTTGTTACGCTTCTTTTTTCTTTTTTTTAATTATTTATTTCATGTACTCTTTTATTTTTTACTAGTTTTACATACCCAGCGTTGCCCGGGAGTCGTTTCACTTTCATTTTTGTTACGCTTCCTTTTTTTTAATTATTTATTTCATGTACTCTTTTATTTTTTACTAGTTTTACATACCCAGCGTTGCCCGGGAGTCGTTTTACTTTCATTTTTGTTACACTTCTTTTTTCTTTTTTTTTAATTATTTATTTCATGTACTCTTTTATTTTTTACTAGTTTTACATACCCAGCGTTGCCCGGGAGTCGTTTCACTTTCATTTTTGTTACGCTTCTTTTTTCTTTTTTTTTCATCCATACCATTTTTGTTACTATTTTACCAAATTATTATTTTTTCATAATTTAATTAATTACTGTAGCGTTTGATCATTCAATTATTAATTGAACCAAATTGTTATAAAAGTATAACTGGTTTGATTCAGGTAGCGCTGTCTCTATAAACTCTATACAATTATTGAGTGTAAATAGCTTCCGAAACTTTCAATCTAATCTAATAAGAAATGACGATTTGCTAAGATGTTTAAAGCCAGAAATGACTTTCTATTCAACAGTTTAAATACTTCCAAATTACTTTTCAAATTTCGAAGGCTTCCGATGTAGCTCATCATTTTTTTTGTTTTCGCCTATTAACAAATATTTAAAATGCCTGTCCATTTTTAGAAGAAATGGAAATGCATTCTAGGGGATTTAATTTCGTAATTATTGAAATGTTCGCTTTTGTACGTTTTTTATTCCAATAATTACTCGATTGATGGTAAACTATAAAAAAAATAACAGTGTGTAAATCCCGTAAGGGCGAGAAACACATACATAGGTAGACACATGAAAAGTGGTCACAGAATTTTATTAATATAGATTGTTTTCGATAATGAAACTCGTCATTATTTGAAGATCAAATAAATAAATAAAAAAATAGCCGACTTTTAAATAGTGAGGTTGAGAGCATGAATGGTATAATGGATTCCGACGCTGACAATGGAATCTGCTTGGTAGAATTCAAACACAATCGGACATCATGTGTTCTCTTCTACTGTAATACCTGGAAAGGTATACGCATCCTTCTCTCCAGCTTTGGTTTAAATAGCAACTTTTGTTTAATTAATCGTTTCCAAAATGTATTGAGTTTCGGCATTAATTAACACGAAAGTGACGAGTGAAAAGTGTTCTGATCTCGGACCGTTAGTCGATACTGTTCTAGAGAGGTTATCCTGTGGCACAAGGAATGCAGCGGCGCCCTTTTGCGAAACCTTGAACCACACATGACTAACAGATATATAGCCAGAATATCATCATCAAGGCTTATTAAAGTAGCAATGACTATGAATACATAACTGGGAAAAATGAACTACCCCCTCTTTGACCCGTGTTGAAATGACTCATCAGTGAGAGAGTACGACAGGTTAAAGGTTAAACCCCTTCAGGGTTCCCAAAAGGGGACAATTGTCGGCCGCTTCCACCGGTGGAGGATGCAAAATGTAGGAGAGGTGACGTTTGATTGACAAACTGTTTTTGATTGAACATTTCTCTTTCTTTCCCTTCTGTAGTGAATTATTTTGTTCCAGTTTGCAAGCTGCTTCCACTATGAACGGACGCGGCTGCTATAATGCTGCACTACAGCAGCTACCAATCGTTAGCGAGAAATAAGATGGATTTAAAATGAATAAATTATATATTTCATTTTGTTAAAAAAAAGTCTTTATTGTTATTCAGCATTCCATTTTCGGCTGTAAACTCAAATGAAGGCAAGACTTAATTATCTGATCCGGCAAAGTATTAATGACTAATGCGACTGGATTAACCCCAGTTCCTTACATAGCTGCATAAAAACGATAAGTTCCATGGATCTTTAACACAGCGTGGGGTGTAGCGGTTGATGGAGCGGCTAGTCGAAGCGCATGCGATCCTCATGGCATCGGACTATATTTATTATCGAGTTACTTAGAATACAACACTGTGACTTCTCGAACAACAATAGTATGACAATCTTGTATTGGCCTCATTTAGCTACTTAGTTAAAGTGTCGCACGTGGACGGGTTAGTTCAATACTGCTGGACAGTTACAACTGTTAGATCTACAATATATTATGATGGATAACTAAGGTTTGACACTTATCAATACAAATGTATTTCCATTTCTAACATCCCTATCTATTTGCCTCCTCACGAGGGCAAAGTTAGGCAGGGCATGAATGTTGGAAAAATCCAGTTTCCCATAAGAGCTACTCTGGATTAAGGATAAAAATAAAAATTGCCTCTGACTAAAATTGCCTCTGACTAAAATAACCGCTTAAAATTGGATTCTTTTAAAAGCATATTTGTGATGTCGATTCACGACACGCTCTTAAGACCCCCTCCCCTCGGCCTCTAAGTTAGAATCATAGGATCAAAGTGTTCTCGGTCAGTGAAGGAAAAAGATGTCTCCTTCACTGACCGAGAACACTTTGATCCTGTGATTCTAACTTAGATGCCGGGAGTGTGGGGGGGGGGGGTCTTAAGAGCGTGTTGTGAATCGATCATCACAAATATGCTTTTAAAAGAATTCAATTTTAAGCGGTTATTTTCAGAATAACTTAAAGTCGTGTAAATTGTATCATTGTTGAATGTTGCATCCTTGCTTACAAGATGAAGTTAAGGTGATACCGCGAAGTTTTTATTTTTTATCTATTCTATCTTGAGTCCGGGGAAAATAAAAAGCTGTTCAATTGTTGATACTGTGTATTTCTCTATTTATCTTCCGTTATTTCTTCTTCTTCTTCTTCTTCTTCTTCATCTTCTAATTCTTTTTCTATCCTGCATGTCTATATTTTACCATTTAAACATCCTCTATCCTTGCTCGAGCACCTTGAGATCGGCATGTCCGTATCTTGTGTTAACGGTCTACTCTCATTTTTTCTTCTTCTTTTGCACTTGCGCCAGTCTGAAACAAAGCCACTGACCCCAACCGTTCTGCTCGGCTCATGAATTCCATAACAATCAAAATATAATTCACGTTTTGTTTGATTTTGATATAGGCTGTGGCAAAGAGAGCCATAATCTTGGGGTTATCTAATATTGCGAGCCCCCTTAAGTAATAGGTGTCTAGTTTTGTCGCCTAGTTTTGTCGCCTAGTTACATTAATACCAAAATATGATAAATTAATTCCTAGTTCCTCGCTCTTGCACTCTACGCTCTCTATTGAAAAGTCAATCTCATATTGTTTGCTTTCTCGTTTCGCACTTGCGCCGGCATCGATCACTTGCATTTCATTAAAATTCTTAT
>OY744532.1:13755551-13780551 GCA_963556195.1 Sepiola atlantica | reverse complement strand
GATTTTTTATGAAAATTCTATTTTTAATTACAATTCAAAAAAATGTCCTGCAGTGATAAAATTAATAGAAATGTGAATGATATACTTTTGAAATATAAATCGATAAAACTTGAATGCTATCCTAGCTGATTTATAGCTGATTTATAGCTGATTTAGAGCTTATTTTAACAATAATGTCTTACGATGGTGCTAGGACTTCTGTTATAGATTTTTTAATCTATCACACTTGAATAACACTGGTCAACAAATTTTTATTTTTTTTCTTTGGCAGACCATCTAGGAGTGTTTTCTGGGGGTTTGAAGGTCGCTGATTACAAATATAACATTGGTTTTGCCAGATTGGTTCTAGTTTAGAAGATACTGATAGCCCCAAATAAGCCTAAACTGCTAAAATTCTCCCTGAAATACTTCAATATAGAAGCAGTAAATAATAATTTTCTGATATTATTGAATCATTATAATGATTATGTATATATTGAAGTATTTCAGGGAGAATTTTTATATAATTATTTATATAGGGAGAATTTTTATATAATTATATACTGTAATTACTTAATAACATGTTCCATAAATATAGTTGCAGTATAAATTAAACAGTAATTAAGAATTTTCTTTTTAATTCCACAGTTGAAAATGAGTTCCAGAGAGAAAATGAGTTCTTCTAGAAGATGTTGCAGATATGAACCGGATGTCTTTTTTTACATCTGTGGACAGTATATGATGGCACAACAAAAGAGGAATATTACAGACTTTGTCAAGAGGGCGTACAAAGCATACTTCGATATGATACTTGGTGACCAAGACAAGTCTTGGGCCCCACATATGGTGTGCAAAACCTGTGTAGAAAGTCTCCGCGGTTGGACCAACGGTAAGCTGAAGTTGAAGTTTGCTGTACCAATGGTGTGGAGAGAGCCCAACAATCATTTTGATGACTGCTACTTCTGTCTCAATGACATGACGGGGTTTAACAAGCACAAGAAAGCAAATTGGCAGTATCCGAGCCTGGATTCTGCTATCCGTCCTGTTGCGCACTCTGAGGATGTACCTGTGCCTGTTTTCACCAGTTTGCCTGAAATCGATGAAACCGAAGAGATTCCAGCTGATCTTTCAATATCAAGTGATGATAGCTGTAGTGACTATGAAGAACCCTCAAATGGCCCTCAGCTTTTCAATCAATCTGAACTTAATGACCTAGTGCGAGACCTTTGTTTGTCGAAGGAGCAGTCTGAAGTTCTTGCATCACGACTCCAAGAGAAAAACATTCTTGATTCTGGCACAAAAGTAACATATTATAGGACAAGGGAAGGCAGCTTGCTTCGTTTCTTTTCTAAAGAAGACGACCTGGTCTTTTGTAATGACGTTTCTGCACTTCTTAACTGCATGGGGATCTCATCATATGACCCAGCAGATTGACGTCTCTTCATAGATAGCTCGAAAGCAAGTCTAAAAATTGTACTTTTGCACAATGGCAATAAGTTTGCTCCTGTACCAATTGGCCATTCTACCAAGATGAAAGAAGAGTATGATGCTATCAAATTTGTTCTTGAAAAGCTGAATTACAACACTCATAAATGGCTGATTTGTGTGGACTTGAAAATGGTGAATTTTCTGCTTGGTCAGCAAAGTGGGTACACAAAGTATCCCTGCTTTCTTTGTTTGTGGGATAGCAGAGCAAGAATCCAGCACTGGAGAAGGGAGAACTGGCCAGAACGAGAAAGTCTCGAAGTCGGCACAGCCAACGTCATCAATGAGCCTTTGGTACCCAGGGATAGAATCATCTTCCCTCCATTGCACATAAAACTAGGGCTCATGAAGCAGTTTGTTAAGGCGTTGAACAAGGATGGGGATTGCTTCAAGTACATATGCAGGCAATTTCCAGGTATTTCCATCGAAAAAGCTAAAGGTGGCATCTTCGATGGACCTCAGATTCGAACGCTCATGAGGGATTCTGACTTCACTAATCATATGAACACGGTTGAGTTAAATGCTTGGGTGTCCTTCACAGATGTAGTGACAAACTTTTTGGGAAATCACAAAGCTGGCAATTACAAGCAATTGGTCCGTAAGATGCTTACTGCATACGGAAAACTAGGGGCAAATATGAGCATTAAAGTTCATTTCTTGTTTAGCCACATCGACAGATTTCCTGGTAATCTTGGTGATTACAGTGAGGAGCAGGGAGAGAGATTCCATCAAGACATCAAAACAATGGAAGAGAGGTATCAAGGCAAATGGGATGAGCACATGATGGCAGACTACTGCTGGAACCTTTTGAGAGACTGCCCAAAAGTTGCTCACAAGCGAAAATCGTATAAACGTCAATTTTAGTTTTGTGAATAAAATATTGTTTTGTGTGTTCATTGTAACTAAGAATCTAGTGTATAATGCTTTGCATTAATTTATGATATATAACTGATTATGTAAATGTTTTTTTTCACTTGGAGAATTAAAATTCAGCAAATTTTTAGCAAATTTTTTTTATATCCTCGAAATCTATGAAAAGTGTTCAGTTATAGGATAAATGAAATGATGTTATATCTAACTTAACTTGTTAGATTGAGATTTTACACTGTCTTTGTGGTTTAAGATCATCATAAAAATCAATATCTGACATTTATGCACTATTTAGCCGTTTTTTGTACGTTTAGCTATGGTCGCGAATGGGTGATTTCAGACAAACGACCCCCCTGTGATAACTCAAAAACTAGAGCCAATTTGAAAAAACTAATGTCAGATTCGGATTCAGCGCCCTTGAAACCCCCAGAAACCAGTCTTACTTTGCCTGCCAAAAATATTGTGTTGACCAGTGTTATTATTCTAGATTATTTTTCATCTTATTTTAACAATAATGTATTCTGGTGGGGGTGTTGGTATTCCTAAATCCAAATTAATAACGCCTGGGTGCTTATTCGAGCTGATTTGTAACTTATACTTAGAATAATGTCGTCTGAATAGCACTAGATATTCTTAAATGGAAATCGATATCACTTAAATGCTTATAATAGCTGATGTTAACAATGCTTTATTCAGGGTGGTACTGTGGCAGATCAATAGATCGATGAGACGAACGGGCATTGAGGAAAAGTGCTAGCCTGTTTTAGCTACCCCTTTTCTTTCTAGGTTCGTTCGGCTTACTCTCTCCTCTTCTCCTTCTTCTTCTTTTTCTTTCTTTCTTTCTTTCTTCTTGAAGAGGGGTCACAGTACCGGTCAGAGCTTTACAAATAAGTGATAACAGATGTGGCCGAAAGATGAACTTAGAAAAGTGTTTATCAAGTGGGTGTGAAAATAGACTTTTAATAAAAAACAGGGAATTATCTGAAAAAGATTAGTTCTCTTGGCGAGACCAGACAACGCGCCTCGCTACCAATGAAGACAGCAACAATCCACTTGTAAGCACGCCTGCTGTCTCCCCCGCAAGAACAAGCTTAACCAAAAACACACACGCACACACGCATACTAAACTTTAAGGACTAAGTTGACACATCGTGTTGTTTCAAACTTTTTTTATCCTTCAAACTTTATTGTTAAATTTTACATTTTTGTAAAATTGTTTACATATAAAAGTTTTTATTCTTTTACTTTGCAGTTTCTTCTTTTTATTAGCAATATTATATTGTTAAAAGTTAGCACTCGCTAACTGGTGATCCTTGTAATCGAATCGGTCTCAATTCATCTACACAAAATCAATTGTTTAGTGTGGTGGCTTGGTAATCCCTAAAGACGCGACCGTCATCAAAAATACCAGACCCCAAACAGGGGACCACAGCCATCCCCACAATTGGTGAGCTCCGACGTCGAACATGCAAATAACTTTCTGATCAAATGCAAAACATGTAGAGTAAAAGAAGAAAAAAAAAAAATAATAATAATAGTAATAATTCGGAGAAGAATTGAAGGAAACGGACACAGCTTAAAATACATGTATATATATATATATATATATATATATATATATATATATATATATATATATATATATGTATAAATGTATATAAGGGTGTGTGTGTGTGCAAAAAGAAATAAAAATAAACAATCAAAAACAAACAAACAAAAAGAACATTTGTGTGTGATTCTACAAACAAAATCCTTCGAGGCTAAGCAAGAACATTTGTGAACAAAAAAAAAAAACGAAACATCTTTCAACAAGCAAGAACTTTCATAAAAAAAAAGAAACAAAAACAAAAAAAAAAAAACAACAAAAAAACGAAAGGAGAAAATAAAGCATCTGACGGTGAGTCCCCACTTCTTTTCTTGTCTATATTTCCTGACTATTTACCTTTCCTTCTGTCACATACTTTGATTTTGTCACTAGTAGGGTGTAAAAAAAAAAAAAAAAAAAAAAAATTTTAAATAAAAATAATAATAATTTTGTTTAGAAAAATATGGAAGCGCAACATGTTAGTGTCAAACCACCACAGTTTATGGAAACTAGTGTTGGAGGGTGGTTCGCCGTACTCGAAGCACAATTTCACCTCAGGCACGTAACAGCGGATGACACAAAATTTTATATTGTCATTAGCGCACTCCCGCCTGATGTGGTAACTAACATACCAACATCAGTTCTGGATTCACGCGACTATGGTAAATTAAAGGAGTCAATATTGTCTGCGTATGAGAAAACCAGACCTGAGCTCCTGGAGAAATTAATGAGGAACACCACACTAGCTGGTCGCCCTTCGTTATACCTCCAGGAAATGTTGACGATAGCAAGTAGGATAGGAGCCAGCGAAGAAATAGTCAGACATAAATTTATCCGGGCTCTTCCTCATCAGATAGCACCAGTAATAGCAGCCCACACTGAAATGCCGTTAGTCGAGTTAGGTCGATTGTCCGACAACCTGATGCCATTAATAGAGAATGCATCAGCATTTCAAGTGACTGACAACCAAACTCGGACAGGCTACTACCATAGACAACCGAATCAAAATAGGGAAACGACTCCCATGAGTTTACGTCCTTATAGTAAAAACCAAAAACCAAAGGTCTGTAGAGCACATCTCTATTTTGCAGAGCAGGCTCGGACGTGTAAACCATGGTGTAGATGGCCGAAGAAAAAAGGTAATCTACAAATATTGCCTAACTCTCGTCCTTCTTCTCCCAGCCCTAGCGATTCGGAAAACTAGAAAGGCGGACTGCGCTTGCTCCCTCAGGTTCGCCTTTATTAGAAGTTACTGCAAAAATAGGAGCCACTAAAATAAATCTTATTATAGATACAGGGGCCAGTATTTCCATTTTACCGCGTTCTGCAGTAAATGGTGTTACCTTGGAACCAACCCCTGTACATATCTCTACGGCTAATGGAGAGAAAATACATTGTCATGGACAAACAAATTTAGAAGTGAGGATACCATGTTTAAGAAGATCTTTCCAATGGACTTTTGTGATCGCTGATGTCACCAACCCATTATTAGGATTTGACTTCTTAAATAAATTTAGCATTATTGTAGATTGCAAAAATAGATGCCTCCGAGACGAAATAACCGAACGAGAGGTAAAAATAAAGGCAGTAACCGAAACTATTAACATAGTAATTAATAAAGTAAACCTAACTGGAAGTGTGCGCGATATAATAAATAAGTATGATAGTGTGATCTCCCCTCAGAGCGATACAAGTAAAAGCTACGGTGGAGTTTATCACAGAATTGACACGGAAAGTCATGTACCAGTCTTTGCTAGGGCTAGGCAACTTTCCGGTCTTAAGTTTGATGCAGCTCAAGCAGAATTTAAGAAACTGCTAAATACAGGAGTAATCCAGCCTTCAAGTAGCGAGTGGGCATCCCCGCTACATTTAGTAAAGAAATCGGATGATACATATCGAGCGTGCGGTGATTTCCGTGCGCTGAATAGTATTACCAAGACAGACCGCTATCCGATACCCAACATAAACTCATTCAGTTCACGGCTAGCTAATAAATGCTATTTTTCGAAGGTAGATTTGACTTCTGCATATCACCAAATAAAGGTACACCCAGACGACGTGCCTAAGACAGCCGTCGCTACTCCTTTTGGCTTGTTTGAATTTAATTACATGCCATTTGGTTTGAAAAATGCTGCTGCTACATTCCAGCGATATATGGATAAAATATTTTTCGAGTTAGATTGTGTGTTCATCTATCTGGACGATATATTGATTTTTAGTGACAGTGAACAACAACACAAGGAAGACTTAGATAAAGTATTTAAAATTCTTAGTGACAATAACTTAAAGATTTCCTTAGCTAAGAGTATATTCAATGTAACAGATTTAGATTTCCTAGGGTTTCACGTAAGCAAAGAAGGCTTGTTACCTACTTCAAAGAAAATTAAAGAACTGGAGGCCTTCCCAGTACCCAACGATTCAAAAAGCTTACGTAGGTTTTTAGGGATGACAGGTTTTTACCGCAAATTAATCCCTAATTATGCAGCTATAGTATTGCCACTGTCCGAACGAATGAGGTTAGACCCTAAGTCAAAGCTCGGACTTAATGAGAAAGAAACTGACGCTTTCAAAACTATAATTAGTAAATTGTCAGAAATTACAGCATTAGCCCATCCACAGTCTTCAGTCACCGAGTACCACCTAGTGACGGATAGTAGTCAATACGCAACTGGCGCTGCATTACACCAACTAATAAATAAGAAACCGGTACCCATAGGATTCTTTTCTAAGAAATTGTCCCAAGCTCAAGCCAAATATTCAACATTTGACAGAGAGTTACTGGCAGCTTATTTTGCAGTGATACATTTCCGTCACCTCATAGAAGGTCGTCATGTAACATTGTTCACGGATCATAAGCCGTTATGTGGAGCCTTTTATAGTCAAACACCGGCAAAATCGGATCGACAGCAACGACACTTGTCAGTACTTGCCGAATATATTGCTGATATAGCATATATTAAAGGCGATCAAAATGTAGTTGCGGACTGTATGTCTCGACCTGCATTAGCTGTGCAAGTAGATGCCTGCGATTTGACAGAAATAGCTCAGACACAAAAAGGGGATGATGAAATAAAATCATACCCAGATTTAAAAGAATATTTGGTATCAAATGAAGTAGGCTCAGTCCTATGTGATACTTCAACTATGTACCCCAGACCGTTTATCCCGAAAAATCTTCGTAGATCCATTTTTGATAGCCTACACGGTTTAGCGCATCCCGGAACGGGAGCGTCTATAAAACTGGTTAAGTCCAGATATTTTTGGCCGAATTTGGATAAAACTATCAAACAATTCTGTGCAGAATGTGTTGTATGTCAACAAGCTAAAGTTCACAGACACACTAAATCTGCTGTCCAGAATTTTGAATTGCCATCTGCACGTTTCCAAACAGTGCATATAGACATTGTCGGCCCATTACCCTTAACGCGCAGTGAACCGGACCCGTATCTGAGTCCATATAGATATCTACTGACCTGTATCGATCGTGCAACACGCTGGATTGAAGTACAGCCTATGACTGAAATAACTGCACAGTCGGTAGCAGAAGCATTTATTAATGCATGGATATCTAGATTTGGAGTTCCACTGCATGTTGTAACGGATCGAGGCAGTCAATTTGAAAGTGAATTATTCCAGGAATTAGCCAAGGTGATAGGTTTTTACCGATTAAGAACGACTTCATATCATCCTCAAAGCAACGGATTGATTGAAAGAGCACATCGTACGCTAAAAGCAGCGATAATGGCTCGAAAAGAATCATGGATGAAAGCTATACCTATAATTCTACTTGGTATACGCAGTATCCCTAATGAATCAGGCTTTTCACCTTTTACTTCTGTTACTGGAGCACCAATATTGATCCCTCAGCAATTGGTGCACAGACCGGGCGTAGAAAAGGAAACACCTGTAAATCATAAATACATACGTGATTTGTGTGATTCGATGTCCCAATTTGATGCACTCAGCTGCGATAAAGGACATCACCATGCAAATACAAAACCTTTCATACCAAAAACTCTACTTTCCTGTGAAAAAGTATGGCTTAGAGTCGATCGAGTGAGAAAACCATTAGAAGCGCCTTATTCAGGTCCTTATAAAGTTCTGACTCGATCAGCTAAACATTTTCAGATCGATATGAGCAATGGTACTCATACTCATGTATCGATAGATAGGTTAAAACCTTATATAGAACCAACTAGCAATAACGACAAAACTAGGACTACTAAGAAAGCACAGACAGATGCGTGCACAACTAACAAAGAAGATATCGAAACAAATACCGCTGACGAAGTCGATAAAAATATTGCTAGTAAAACATATGAGTCTAGATCTGGTAGAAAAGTTACATGGAAGAAAAATAACGAATTTTTTTATTTTTAATAACTATTCAAAAGTATGACTAATTATAATAAGACAGAGGACTAGATATAAGTATAAGAATAATGCGAAAACAAAACAAAGGAGATTAGAAAATAAATAAATAAATAAAAGTAAAATTGAAATAGAGTAGTGTCTATCGGTTAAGCTCCGCTTACTGGTGGGGGACTATTGTGGCAGATCAATAGATCGATGAGACGAACGGGCATTGAGGAAAAGTGCTAGCCTGTTTTAGCTACCCCTTTTCTTTCTAGGTTCGTTCGGCTTACTCTCTCCTCTTCTCCTTCTTCTTCTTTTTCTTTCTTTCTTTCTTTCTTCTTGAAGAGGGGTCACAGTACCGGTCAGAGCTTTACAAATAAGTGATAACAGATGTGGCCGAAAGATGAACTTAGAAAAGTGTTTATCAAGTGGGTGTGAAAATAGACTTTTAATAAAAAACAGGGAATTATCTGAAAAAGATTAGTTCTCTTGGCGAGACCAGACAACGCGCCTCGCTACCAATGAAGACAGCAACAATCCACTTGTAAGCACGCCTGCTGTCTCCCCCGCAAGAACAAGCTTAACCAAAAACACACACGCACACACGCATACTAAACTTTAAGGACTAAGTTGACACATCGTGTCGTTTCAAACTTTTTTTATCCTTCAAACTTTATTGTTAAATTTTACATTTTTGTAAAATTGTTTACATATAAAAGTTTTTATTCTTTTACTTTGCAGTTTCTTCTTTTTATTAGCAATATTATATTGTTAAAAGTTAGCACTCGCTAACTGGTGATCCTTGTAATCGAATCGGTCTCAATTCATCTACACAAAATCAATTGTTTAGTGTGGTGGCTTGGTAATCCCTAAAGACGCGACCGTCATCAAAAATACCAGACCCCAAACAGGGGACCACAGCCATCCCCACAGTACCATCTACACTAAAATAGAAATCACTAATCTCGGATGTTTATTTTAGCTGATTTATAGCTTATTTTCTCAAAATAATAGCTGATTTTCTCAAACTAAACTTGCCATCAAACTTTAGGGTTTTTCGATGAGAATAAAGTATTCATTTCTTCCAACGATTTGTTCTTCGTTTCGGGAAGAATGAAGAAACAAAAGATGGAGCCAACCAAAGCTACTGACGCCATCACGTAGAAAACACCTGCAAAATAAGAGGAGAAAAAAAGGAAACAGAATGAGAATACTACGAAAACTCTGCTCATATAATAATATTACATGTCACCGTGCACACTTTTAATCTGTGCATAGATGTTATAGATGATGGGGGGAAGGGCGAATGATGAAAATAAAGAGCGGATGTTTTGTCCAATCGAATCTAATTAGAAAGGCTCTAGGTAAGTTGGGAACCAAATTTGTAGATGAAACCGGCGTTTCGTTTTGTTTCACAATGTTTATGTAATCCAAACTTGAAGAAATAAAATTGGCTTTTCTTCACCTTCACCGACAATCGCAATCTCCAATATTCAAAGTTCTCTCTCCAATATTCACAGTTCTCTCTCCAATCTTCACTCTCTTCTCTTCAAAACTCAACTCGGCTCTTCAGTCAAAAAAGTACAGTTTTTATATTCTTTAACCCACCACATATGCAAATTATTGCAGTATCTTGAATCACAGTTTATAAGAGATGTTTTTTGTTTAAGTAAGACGGAAATTCTCTATTTAAATCTGTATGTGTAATTTGTAGTCGCAAAATGTGTTCGTTTATGTTGTTATAATTATTTACCTCCTCTGTTAGAGATTAGACGCAAGTCCAACGTATTTTTATTTACCTCCTCTGTTAGAGATTAGACACAAGTCCAACGTATTTTTATTTACCTCCTCTGTTAGAGATTAGACACAAGTCCAACGTATTTTTATTTACCTCCTCTGTTAGAGATTAGACACAAGTCCAACGTATTTTTATTTACCTCCTCTGTTAGAGATTAGACACAAGTCCAACGTATTTTTATTTACCTCCTCTGTTAGAGATTAGACACAAGTCCAACGTATTTTTATTTACCTCCTCTGTTAGAGATTAGACACAAGTCCAACGTATTTTTATTTACCTCCTCTGTTAGAGATTAGACACAAGTCCGACGTATTTTTATTTACCTCCTCTGTTAGAGATTAGACACAAGTCCGACGTATTTTTATTTACCTCCTCTGTTAGAGATTAGACACAAGTCCAACGTATTTTTATTTACCTCCTCTGTTAGAGATTAGACACAAGTCCAACGTATTTTTATTTACCTCCTCTGTTAGAGATTAGACACAAGTCCAACGTATTTTTATTTACCTCCTCTGTTAGAGATTAGACGCAAGTCCAACGTATTTTTATTTACCTCCTCTGTTAGAGATTAGACACAAGTCCAACGTATTTTTATTTACCTCCTCTGTTAGAGATTAGACACAAGTCCAACGTATTTTTATTTACCTCCTCTGTTAGAGATTAGACACAAGTCCAACGTATTTTTATTTACCTCCTCTGTTAGAGATTAGACACAAGTCCAACGTATTTTTATTTACCTCCTCTGTTAGAGATTAGACACAAGTCCAACGTATTTTTATTTACCTCCTCTGTTAGAGATTAGACATAAGTCCAACGTATTTTTATTTACCTCCTCTGTTAGAGATTAGACGCAAGTCCAACGTATTTTTATTTACCTCCTCTGTTAGAGATTAGACACAAGTCCAACGTATTTTTATTTACCTCCTCTGTTAGAGATTAGACACAAGTCCAACGTATTTTTATTTACCTCCTCTGTTAGAGATTAGACACAAGTCCAACGTATTTTTATTTACCTCCTCTGTTAGAGATTAGACACAAGTCCAACGTATTTTTATTTACCTCCTCTGTTAGAGATTAGACACAAGTCCAACGTATTTTTATTTACCTCCTCTGTTAGAGATTAGACACAAGTCCAACGTATTTTTATTTACCTCCTCTGTTAGAGATTAGACACAAGTCCGACGTATTTTTATTTACCTCCTCTGTTAGAGATTAGACACAAGTCCAACGTATTTTTATTTACCTCCTCTGTTAGAGATTAGACACAAGTCCAACGTATTTTTATTTACCTCCTCTGTTAGAGATTAGACACAAGTCCAACGTATTTTTATTTACCTCCTCTGTTAGAGATTAGACACAAGTCCAACGTATTTTTATTTACCTCCTCTGTTAGAGATTAGACACAAGTCCAACGTATTTTTATTTACCTCCTCTGTTAGAGATTAGACACAAGTCCAACGTATTTTTATTTACCTCCTCTGTTAGAGATTAGACACAAGTCCGACGTATTTTTATTTACCTCCTCTGTTAGAGATTAGACACAAGTCCAACGTATTTTTATTTACCTCCTCTGTTAGAGATTAGACACAAGTCCAACGTATTTTTATTTACCTCCTCTGTTAGAGATTAGACACAAGTCCAACGTATTTTTATTTACCTCCTCTGTTAGAGATTAGACACAAGTCCAACGTATTTTTATTTACCTCCTCTGTTAGAGATTAGACACAAGTCCAACGTATTTTTATTTACCTCCTCTGTTAGAGATTAGACACAAGTCCAACGTATTTTTATTTACCTCCTCTGTTAGAGATTAGACACAAGTCCAACGTATTTTTATTTACCTCCTCTGTTAGAGATTAGACACAAGTCCAACGTATTTTTATTTACCTCCTCTGTTAGAGATTAGACACAAGTCCAACGTATTTTTATTTACCTCCTCTGTTAGAGATTAGACACAAGTCCGACGTATTTTTATTTACCTCCTCTGTTAGAGATTAGACACAAGTCCAACGTATTTTTATTTACCTCCTCTGTTAGAGATTAGACACAAGTCCAACGTATTTTTATTTACCTCCTCTGTTAGAGATTAGACACAAGTCCAACGTATTTTTATTTACCTCCTCTGTTAGAGATTAGACACAAGTCCAACGTATTTTTATTTACCTCCTCTGTTAGAGATTAGACACAAGTCCGACGTATTTTTATTTACCTCCTCTGTTAGAGATTAGACACAAGTCCAACGTATTTTTATTTACCTCCTCTGTTGGAGATTAGACACAAGTCCAACGTATTTTTATTTACCTCCTCTGTTAGAGATTAGACACAAGTCCAACGTATTTTTATTTACCTCCTCTGTTAGAGATTAGACACAAGTCCAACGTATTTTTATTTACCTCATCTGTTAGAGATTAGACACAAGTCCAACGTATTTTTATTTACCTCCTCTGTTAGAGATTAGACACAAGTCCAACGTATTTTTATTTACCTCATCTGTTAGAGATTAGACACAAGTCCAACGTATTTTTATTTACCTCCTCTGTTAGAGATTAGACACAAGTCCAACGTATTTTTATTTACCTCCTCTGTTAGAGATTAGACACAAGTCCAACGTATTTTTATTTACCTCCTCTGTTGGAGATTAGACACAAGTCCAACGTATTTTTATTTACCTCCTCTGTTAGAGATTAGACACAAGTCCAACGTATTTTTATTTACCTCCTCTGTTAGAGATTAGACACAAGTCCAACGTATTTTTATTTACCTCCTCTGTTAGAGATTAGACACAAGTCCAACGTATTTTTATTTACCTCCTCTGTTAGAGATTAGACACAAGTCCAACGTATTTTTATTTACCTCCTCTGTTAGAGATTAGACACAAGTCCAACGTATTTTGATTTACCTCCTCTGTTAGAGATTAGACACAAGTCCAACGTATTTTTATTTACCTCCTCTGTTAGAGATTAGACACAAGTCCAACGTATTTTTATTTACCTCCTCTGTTAGAGATTAGACACAAGTCCAACGTATTTTGATTTACCTCCTCTGTTAGAGATTAGACACAAGTCCAACGTATTTTTATTTACCTCCTCTGTTAGAGATTAGACACAAGTCCAACGTATTTTTATTTACCTCCTCTGTTAGAGATTAGACACAAGTCCAACGTATTTTTATTTACCTCCTCTGTTAGAGATTAGACACAAGTCCGACGTATTTTTATTTACCTCCTCTGTTAGAGATTAGACACAAGTCCGACGTATTTTTATTTACCTCCTCTGTTAGAGATTAGACACAAGTCCAACGTATTTTTATTTACCTCCTCTGTTAGAGATTAGACACAAGTCCAACGTATTTTTATTTACCTCCTCTGTTAGAGATTAGACACAAGTCCAACGTATTTTTATTTACCTCCTCTGTTAGAGATTAGACACAAGTCCAACGTATTTTTATTTACCTCCTCTGTTAGAGATTAGACACAAGTCCGACGTATTTTTATTTACCTCCTCTGTTAGAGATTAGACACAAGTCCAACGTATTTTTATTTACCTCCTCTGTTAGAGATTAGACACAAGTCCAACGTATTTTTATTTACCTCCTCTGTTAGAGATTAGACACAAGTCCAACGTATTTTTATTTACCTCCTCTGTTAGAGATTAGACACAAGTCCAACGTATTTTTATTTACCTCCTCTGTTAGAGATTAGACACAAGTCCAACGTATTTTTATTTACCTCCTCTGTTAGAGATTAGACACAAGTCCGACGTATTTTTATTTACCTCCTCTGTTAGAGATTAGACACAAGTCCAACGTATTTTTATTTACCTCCTCTGTTAGAGATTAGACACAAGTCCAACGTATTTTTATTTACCTCCTCTGTTAGAGATTAGACACAAGTCCAACGTATTTTTATTTACCTCCTCTGTTAGAGATTAGACACAAGTCCAACGTATTTTTATTTACCTCCTCTGTTAGAGATTAGACACAAGTCCAACGTATTTTTATTTACCTCCTCTGTTAGAGATTAGACACAAGTCCAACGTATTTTTATTTACCTCCTCTGTTAGAGATTAGACACAAGTCCAACGTATTTTTATTTACCTCCTCTGTTAGAGATTAGACACAAGTCCAACGTATTTTTATTTACCTCCTCTGTTAGAGATTAGACACAAGTCCAACGTATTTTTATTTACCTCCTCTGTTAGAGATTAGACACAAGTCCAACGTATTTTTATTTACCTCCTCTGTTAGAGATTAGACACAAGTCCAACGTATTTTTATTTACCTCCTCTGTTAGAGATTAGACACAAGTCCGACGTATTTTTATTTACCTCCTCTGTTAGAGATTAGACACAAGTCCAACGTATTTTTATTTACCTCCTCTGTTAGAGATTAGACACAAGTCCAACGTATTTTTATTTACCTCCTCTGTTAGAGATTAGACGCAAGGCCAACGTATTTTTATTTACCTCCTCTGTTGGAGATTAGACACAAGTCCAACGTATTTTTATTTACCTCCTCTGTTAGAGATTAGACACAAGTCCAACGTATTTTTATTTACCTCCTCTGTTGGAGATTAGACACAAGTCCAACGTATTTTTATTTACCTCCTCTGTTAGAGATTAGACACAAGTCCGACGTATTTTTATTTACCTCCTCTGTTAGAGATTAGACACAAGTCCAACGTATTTTTATTTACCTCCTCTGTTGGAGATTAGACACAACCCATCCCAACAGCAACAATGTCACTGTCGGACTGATGTCGAGGACGTACCCCCAACTGGTAAGAACATCCGTATTCAAGCCGTTCTAGGTAGGTGTTTATGTTTTTATGTGTATCGAACGGCTCGCCAAAGGGGAATCATAACAAGCATCAGCAGCAGCACCTACTAAAGTCAAATCTTTCCTCGTCGTGGTAGGGGCGGTGGCAACGTGATAGTGTCAGACCTACCACCGGCTAACAGGGCTCTGATGAAAATCCAGGAGTTGGCATCAGGATCCGTCGTCCTCTGGTCGTCTCTGTATATGCGTTTTGCAAGCAAAGACGTGTCAGGCGTGGAACCGCAAATCAATAGAGTTAAATTGGCAACGTTGCTTCTCAGTTATTACTTTGTGTGTTTTATGAAAAACCTTCCCCAACTTCGCATGCAACCGCTGGGCCTTATTGCTCTCGGCGTCTGAATAAACCCTACAATCCTGCAGGTTAATGAATACCTGCGACTAATAAGGGGGACTGCATGCCGACGATTACCTCCCGAGGCACTAATTTCGTGATCTCTATGCAGAAGTCTTGCTCGAGAAACAACAACAGCCACAATAACAACAATCATCAATAGCAAACATTAAACATTTGTCTGAAATCTAAAATCGGCGCAGATCGCAACGAACTTTTCAGGACTGTGAGTTGTAGTTTTAACTTGATAGCCAGCCTTCGGCTTGCAAAACCAATGTACACCACCTGGCATTCGCAATGTACTAAGTATTAACCAGTTTAACGTCGTTTACTTTACGGGAAACGTTCTGTCAAAGTGATTCTAGCTGCATTTAGCAACTGAAAAAATGTGAAATAAATATTGATCAGAACAAAATGCTAAAATCGAAGAAAGCAATCAAAACTAAAACTTGTGTTCTAACAACATCGACCAATGTGTGACCTACGTCACTAACAGACATATTTCTATATCTTTTTTTTTTTTACTAAGGAGTCATCACTTATCAAGTGCCAACGGCCACTCGAGGATAAGGATTAATGAGTGCCAGGTGGACAGTGAAACAACATCGTGAGGATAGTTAAGTTTGGAAGAATTTTATTATTTAGGAAGACGGCTTTACGAGAATTTGTTTACATTGGACTTGAAAACCACCGTGTTGTAGTCAGCTGAGAAGCAACCCCACGGTATCGTGTTCCACAGACGGGTAGGTCTAGGAAAGAAACTTTGCTCATGGAAATTTCGTTTAGTTTTAGGCAGATAGAGAAAAAGGGTAATTATTGACAGTGGTTGTAGGTAGACGAGTTTTTTATTGTGGCATAGATTGAAGCTCAGTCGAGCACCTGCCATGAAAATAACGATAGAGTAGAGAAAGACCGGCAATGTCTCTTCTGTGAGAAAGAGGTTGTAGGGGGGAGATTTTGAAGTCTATTTTGTACTCTGTCAAGGCAGGGAAGGTGTCTGAGAATCATCTCCCAAGATGTACCAACTCCTGTTGCATTCTCGCTTACCTTCTGCTTACCTTTGCCGTGGGTACCCGGATTTTGTCTAGTGGTTTGGTGTGTCTCCTCTTCTGAACGACAACGCGGGGAACGTCGGCTGGTTTTTCAGAAGTTTTATTTAACATTAATCAGAGATTTAGTGGTTTTCTGCACGGGAGATAAAGTTATTACTGTAAGAGATTTACTTTATTCATAAAGGGGTACTGCTTCCACCCCTTCCTACCCTCGCCTTCTGGCAATGGGGTGGCCGGTTCTCACATCTGCTCGGACCGCCGGTCAGAAACAAAGAGATTGACAAAGCCTCCCACCATCATGGCGTCACTTCCGACTTCCGTTTTGGCTCCTACCCCTATTTTGGAGCCCTCCTACTCTCTGCACCCACCATTATCTAACATACCATCTTATGGCGTATTTAGATATTATACAGGTAGAGGATTGCGTTAGGAGTGAGATACTTTCTAGAGCAGTTACGAAACCCATTGAGCATTAATATAGGAGAGAAAACTGATTTTACTTAATATATTGGATATAAGCAAATAAAGTCGTAAAAATGAAAATCGAATGGTTACATAAATTCAATCATTTTTTTAATGTCTGATCGCATCATTCTGTTAAACTTAATTATTTTGATGATTAAGTGTTTATTTAATTCTATCATTTAATTTTTTTATTTTATTTTATCCCTAAGTTTAGGAAAATGCGAAGATGCTACACATTCTTACCGTAGCTCTGAATGAGTTCAATAAATGACAGAAACGAGAGTGCGACGACCAGGTTGAGAATCGAACCGAGCATTGATCCTATTCCGCTTCCAGTGCTGCGTGCCCACAAGGGGAAAATCTCTGCAATGATGACCCTTGGCAGTGGACCCATTCCTGGAAGCAATAGAAATAAAAGATATCATCCTATTCTATTATATGCATTGGTCAAATAATACCAGGGTACAACTTTCTTCGTGTAACCAACGTTATCAATACAAATAACAGCGACTGTGGATGGTATGTACGGCGTTTGGTAGCGAAAATGCGAACAAGCGAAATGCCAACGGATGGACTGTGCTCCGATGAACTAGCTGCTCTAGTGCCCCTCGACGTAAATACACTAGACCCACTCGACAATCAGCTAAATCCCGTCCATTCACTGTGGAGGTCCCTAGATGCTGGAATGCCTTCTACTTCAATAGCTTCTTTCCTCGTGCTGTCGGCCTCTGGAACTCCGTCCCTGCTCCCTGTTTACCCGACTGTACCGACGTGCAGAAGTTTAAAACTAATGTAAACAGACATCTCACTGCACAGCTCCCAACTTAGAATGACCCCCCAAAACTTACACCCTAATTAACAGTAGGCCCTTACGTCTACAGTGGCGGCCTGCCTTGTTTGGGACGAACTATGTTTGTAAAAAAAAAAAGGAAAAAGCATAGAAAAAGAGACAAGACTTTGCTTTTAAAAGATTGAATGTATTAAAAACGTAAGCATCTTCCTGACTGTTGAGTCATCAGTCGGTCAGATCAGATGAGAGGGGGTTAGGCTTCTTATTGATTGGGAAAGGTAAGTAGGTAGGCAGTTGTCGGCGATGGTTGATGTTGGCAGCTGTGTTTCTCGTCGAGGGTGAAAAGAACAGAATTCGGTTTGAAACTAAACCTCTTTTATTAGAGAAAATCGGACCATTTTGGCAGTTTTTCGCAATATCTTGTTTATGAGAGGATTATGTCAGTGGTTCAATAATCTAATTTTCTCTAAATATTTATTTGAATTCCGGACGGAAAAGATGTGTGGATCCCCTGCGCAGAGATACATTTTCCCATTTGTATGCCTTCGGTAGTGTGATATTGATGTCTAACATAACTCAGAAAGAGATCTGATTTGAGCAGACCATAACATTGGTAAGTATTATTCATTAAGTAAGTATTATTCAGTAAGTATTATTCATATATATATATATATATTCATATATATATATGAATATATATATATATATGAATATATATATATATATGAATATATATATATATATATGAATATATATATATATGAATATATATATATATATGAATATATATATATATGAATATATATATATGAATATATATATATATGAATATATATATATATATATATGAATATATATATATATATATGAATATATATATGTATATGAATATATATATATGAATATATATATATGAATATATATATATATGAATATATATATATGAATATATATATATGAATATATATATATATGAATATATATATATGAATATATATATATATATATGAATATATATATATATGAATATATATATATATATGAATATATATATATATATATATATGAATATATATATATATATATATATAAGAATATATATATATATATATATATAAGAATATATATATATATAAGAATATATATATATATATATATATATATATGAATATATATATATATATATATATATATATATATATATATATATATGAATATATATATATATATATATATATATATATATATATATATATGAATATATATATATATATATATATATATATATATATATATATATATATATATATATATATATATATATATATATATATATATTCAGCATTCCAAATTTAAATAATTTTCAGTTAGGATTTTCTGTGATCTCATTAGCTATAGCATTTAATAGAAAGTGACTTTACTGAATTTACACTAAAAAATCTCGATCTCCAAGAAAGGGGAGGAAAAATTGTTAACTCTCGCAACATTGGATATTAAACTGGAAATATGTCGCTACAATTGTACTCTCTCGGACGACCAGCAGGCAGTTAGTTCATAGTACGCAAAAATAAACACGCACTTATATACAATCATACCACACATATACAAACTAATACATTGAAACTCATGTATGCCTATTCCCACCGACATACACATTTATGCATACTGTGATATAGAATGCTTAGTATATGGAAGAGTTGATAAGCATGGCAACAGACTAGTAAAATTTAGAAGACAAATAAATTTAATAAAATTATTTCGATCGATACAAACAAACTCATTGATTTGGTCTAGAAAAGCCTTTCGACACAAAATGATTACGGTTGTTTGAATCGACCGAAATATTGGTTCTGTTTTATAGGTGTGTTTATCTTATCTCTACTAGTCTGTTGACATGCTTATCAACGATTCCATATACTACTATTCCATTTGTCTGAAATTTCATTTCGTGTTTTTAACTCTCTCATACTGTGATATACATGCATATAGGGAGGAAGAAGATGCAAGTTGAGAGCGAAAAGAAGAAAATAAAACTAAAAATAATTTGGTTAGAAAAAAAGATGAATTTAAATGACTAAAATGATTTAGTCACTTAAGGAAAAAGTATACGAGAGAGAGGACAAAGAAGAAGAAGAAGAAGAAGAAGAAAAAGAAGAAGAAGAAGTATACAGAAGAAGAAGAAGAAGAAGAAGAAGAAGAAGAAGAAGAAGAAGAAGAAGAAGAAGAAGAAGTATACAGAAGAAGAAGAAGAAGAAGAAGTATACAGAAGAAGAAGAAGAAGTATACAGAAGAAGAAGAAGAAGAAGAAGTATACAGAAAAAGAAGAAGAAGAAGAAGAAGAAGTATACAGAAAAAGAAGAAGAAGAAGAGAAAGAAGAAGTATACAGAAGAAGAAGAAGAAGAAGTATACAGACGAAGAAGAAATATACAGAAGAAGAAGAAGAAGTATACAGAAGAAGAGGAAGTATACAGAAGAAGAAGAAGTATACAGAAGAAGAAGAAGAAGAAGAAGAAGTATACAGAAGAAGAAGAAGTATACAGAAGAAAAAGAAGAAGAAGAAGTATACAGAAGAAGAAGAAGTATACAGAAGAAGAAGAAGAAGAAGAAGAAGAAGTATACAGAAGAAGAAGAAGAAGAAGTATACAGACGAAGAAGAAATATACAGAAGAAGAAGAAGAAGAAGTATACAGAAGAAGAGGAAGTATACAGAAGAAGAAGAAGTATACAGAAGAAGAAGAAGAAGAAGAAGTATACAGAAGAAGAAGAAGAATACAGAAGAAGAAGAAGTATACAGAAGAAGAAGAAGAAGAAGAAGAAGAAGAAGTATACAGAAGAAGAAGAAGAAGAAGAAGAAGAAGAAGTATACAGAAGAAGAAGAAGTATACAGAAGAAGTATACAGAAGAAGAAGAAGTATACAGAAGAAGAAGAAGAAGAAGAAGAAGAAGAAGAAGAAGAAGAAGAAGAAACTCTGAGATGCAAGTGGGGGGGGGGACTAGTAGAAACCGGTGGGCGATAAAAAGTAGAAGGGGACTATTAAATGCGCTAAACGCCCCCACGAACTGGACAATTAAAATCAATTTAGTTTTATGCCAAAAAAGAGGGTGGAAGATACCACTGATTTTTGTGAACATATTTACAATAAGTATACACTGATTTCAATGTTTCTCTAACACTTCGATACCTTTTTAGAAACGATTCATCTTTAGCCTCAGAATTCGCCTCAGTTTCCGATATTACTTCTCCATTGGAGCCAAATCTCTTTCACTGTAGCATTCACTTGAGATCTGGAAACAGCCAGTAGTCGCCGAATCATATCTGGAGAATAAGGTGGATGCGGAAGTAATTCGAAGTGCAATCAGGATTTAATCAATAGAGCAAAGGTGTCACGATGATTATTTTTAGGGTATATTTGCTCGTTCTTTCTCACATTTTTTTAGATCTCATTTTTCACATATATTCGCATACTAAAAACACACACACATGTATGGCGTGATAAGTATTATTCGTACTCTGCTCCGTCGCAAATAACGGTAAATACGTTGTATGCTGAATTTAAATACGGTCGTACAGACACAAATGATGCTGAACGCTCAGGTACTCCAAATATAACAGTTATTCCGTAAAACATCAAATGTAGGCCCACAAACTCGTTTTGATCGATCTTAAATTTTTAAAAGTTGCGTCAAATAGGAACGGGGTTAAGATATCAGAAGGCAGTGTACTCGCCATTTTTCATGAAAATTTGTCAATGAAAAAGCTGTGTTCAAAATGGGTGCCGCGTTTGCTCACAGTCGATTAAAAACAACAACGCGTCGACGATTCAGAGCGTTATTTGCAATTGTTTCAATGCAACAAAAAATGCATGAAACATAGATCCACCACTTAACTCCACAGTCGAATCAGCAGTCAGTTGAGTGAACAGTAGGTAATGTAAGCTGCCCAAAGTGAACAAAATTTCAAACATCAGCAGACAAGATTTTGGCCTCCGTATTTTGGGATGTGTTTTTGTGTATTTTGTTTATCGATTACCATGAAAAAGAAAGAAAAAAAAAATCAATCGCTAATGTTACATAGTATGGTTTGTACGTGTGAAAGAAGAAATCGCAAAAAAACGGCCACAAATAAAGAAGAAGCAAGTGCTACATGTCGATCGCAATGATGGCACAACTACATGAGTTATTTTTTAGTTATTTTTCTTTCAAACAATTCAAAGGAAATGGCGCTTACAAGCGCATTGTTTGGGAGAAACCCTTGAAGTGGGGTTTTCGAACAGAAATTGTCGAACGCGAATTAAAGAAGAATAGTAAAATTCACTTACCTATGTCATAAAACATGAGGAAGAAAACCATTCCGATGAGTGCTACCCACGAGAAAGAGATAGGACAATAATCATAAGCCCATTTCATGGAATATTTTGAAAGAGTCAATGAAGAGTTACATGCCCCTGTTTCAGATAACAGACGCGGGGTGTCGCTGACTCGTATACAATCACCATTTATGATGGTTGGTTTATCTTCATAACAAAAACCACAAACTGTGTTTTTGACACATTCGTCACAGCGGCTGAAAAGAAATTTAAAAAATATCAGAAAATAACGAATTGAAAATTATATTTTATAAACTATAAGTCTATTAACATCACCTTCCTACTGTTTTAAGTAAACATACCATATATAGAGAGAATGAGAGAGAAAGAGATAGAGACAAGATCCAATAATATACATATATGTATGTATTTTAGCGATTTAAATCATTTTTAAATCAAGTTCCAAATAAAGAGCGTACACAACTTATTATAATTGTTTACAGTTGTTTAAAGGCAGTGTTTTTTTTTTAGTTATACAATTTTTAAACATCTAGACAATAATCAGAACAAAACTTTCGAAGGAGCCGAATAAAAACATAAATCATAACACCAGTGTCAAAAAAAGTTACAAATTCTACAAAAGCGAACATAAAAATCACAAGAAAATATCCATTGTCAAATACCTCGAACAAATAATAATTAATAAAGTTAATTTCTCATCAAAACGGCATATTACTTAAATCTAATAGAAAGATACAATCGACACGAAATATTGAATAATTTATTTCGACCTTAACTTGTCGCTTTCGGGTCTAGGAATAAATATACAATTTTTACATTCTCTTTTTAATACAAATTTGTAACTCTTCATTGGATACGAAAAAGCCAGCTTGAACGATTTTCTGGATCCATGAGAAAGAAAAGTACGTCAGAAGAGCAGAATGATAAAAAGATAAAAAGAAAAAAAACGAAGAGAAAAAGAGGAGAGTGAGAAAGTTCAACATAGAATGAAGACAGATAATGTATCGCTAAATGTCTGGGGGCAAAATTCATATCACACTTATATAACAAAAATGAGGAAGTTAAAAGATCAGAAAAATCTGAAGGAAGGGGATCGTATAGCTACAGATGTGATGTATCTAAATCAGTCTTCCCACCCGAGGTGTACACACATTATGCGTCTATACACAACTACTTACATAGGAACACACGCACGCGCACACACAAATCATTTTTCTTTATTTGAAACATTTCTGCATTTATTTAACTATGGTATTTACCCGCTAATAGATGAGAGTGTACGGCAGTTAATAATGTTATTACGTATCGACTCTTGATTAGACTAAATCTCAAATGAGAAGTTTAATTCGACCAATCACAGTGCAATAGATATTCACTCCGAATTTCGGCGCGTACTATAAAAACCCAAACACACAGCTTTCCTTCTCTTTCTTTCTTTCATACACACAGAGGTGTACGTCATAATCAAGCCAGACCCTTTGAGCCGAACGGCTCCCGACAAATAGCATTGTACAGTATAGCTAGAAAATAATTGGCTCTGGTCTAAATTTATTAAAGATATTTATAAGGTTAGGTATGTGTATTTATTTATAAGGTTAGGTGTGTGTATTATTTATAAGGTTAGGTATGTGTATTATTTATAAGGTTATGTATGTGTATTTGTTTATAAGGTTGGATATGTGTATTATTTATAAGGTTAGATATGTGTTTTTATTTAAAAGGTTAAGTATGTGTATTTATTTATAAGGTGAGGTATATGTATTTATATATTTATACTTATTTATTAAAATCGTGTTAATGCTATGTTTCTAAGCAATACCACTAACTCTAAATATAAAATGGATTTAGTATTGTTGGATAATGGGCCTATGGGAATGGACGTATCTGTTGGAAATCGTTGGTTTGACTTGTGCGAATTAGCGCGGGTGGACCCGTGCAGTCGAATGCAGAATAGGGCCTGTTCTCACAGTCGGAGCACACAGACGTGACAGGGTCACCGCGTGACGAGACCTCGGATCAAGGGTCAATGTGCACCTGCGAGAGACTCTGTGACGTCATGGGCCTTTGCGTGGGAAGAAGAGGGATCCGTGACGTCACTCGTTCTTCGTGAGAAGCGAGTTTTAGCAGTCTGGGTTTTCGAGGCGAACCTATCAGACGTGATTTTTACCATGTAGTCTACAACAGATTAGGGGAATTAATTCCCTAAGAAGATACAGGCGAAAGATCTCTTTCCCCCCCCCTCCTCCACCAATGGTTAAGGACTAAATGATAAGTAATTACGAAAGCAGTAATTTGATCTCTCTCTCTCTCTCTCTCTCTCTCTCTCTCTCTCTCTCTCTCTCTCTCTCTCTCTCTCGACGTTAGTGAATATCTCTCAGCTGACGGATATCTAACGCTTGAAATAAAACAGAAATTTAAATTTAAGAGATTATTTGTCTTCTAAGACGGCCATGAGGCTTTTTGTTGCAGCGGCGTGGTTCACGGCAGGAAAGAAAGAAGAAAGTATTCCACTACTAGACGACATCGAGACGGCGAACCTCTACGCCCCGAGGTTGAAATTTAAAGGTAT
Source organism: Sepiola atlantica (assembly GCA_963556195.1). Taxonomy (NCBI): domain Eukaryota; kingdom Metazoa; phylum Mollusca; class Cephalopoda; order Sepiida; family Sepiolidae; genus Sepiola; species Sepiola atlantica. Next base: position 13,756,106 of record OY744532.1, on the reverse strand, counting down.
GCAAACTATATGATTTATGTTTTTAAAATGACGAGTGATTAAATGGAAACTACCACGGCCCTTTCCGGGACGAGTATACAAAATGAGGGGCTATGCAACAGTATGAAAGTATAGTATTATAGATTAGGTCAACAGTGTAAATAATATGGCATTATTTTTTTAGTACTTAAAATAAAATCATCTGTAATAAAAGACATAAAACGTATAGAAATTGTGACGTAGTTTTGGTTAAAGACAGTGTTCCAATGATAGTTTTATACTACACATCGTCACGTGATAAACATTATCTGACATTCAAATTAAAGTGTAAACACACTTCTTGATAAATCAAATATTATATATCGAGTTAACAACTACTGCTACTGATTTTTACATTTTAAATGTGTTTGGTATGACCTTAAAGTTCATTTAGTTACGAGCCCCCAATTTGGAAGCTTTTGGTGAGTATGCAGTTACTCTTTAGATATCATTACTTTCAGATCCACTCTAATTTAGAGTTGTAGTACCTGTTAGGGCTCCATCTAATTTGGGTGCTTCTTGAGATTAGGACCCGAG